>CM072518.1:69581484-69901484 GCA_036898135.1 Oncomelania hupensis | reverse complement strand
CTGTGTGTGTCACACCAACTTTGTGCGCAATACACATCCACAGTTGGTAACCTATCATTTCACAATTTGGCATACGGAATCTTAATTCCTTAACTTAAAACGTTGTCGTATTTTGAAGTCAAAATTTTGTGTTTAACTAATTAAATTTGATTAATTAAAAATCGAATCGAGGTTTCAGCATGTTTTCCCATATAGACCAAAAAATGGATGATCTTTTTTTTAGAAGAAGCCTTGCTAGCTCAGTTAGTAAGCATTCGCCTACCGTGCAGGCGACCCAAGTTCAAATCTCCCGCGAGCCATATTTTTGTAATGTTTTTTTTTTTACACTACAATTTGCATATTTTTCTTTTTTTTTTTTTTTTAATCAACTTTTTTTTTAATTCCAAAACAAGCATGAATACAAAACAGTATTAATACAGAACATGAATGAATACAATCATAACTATTATGCACAAAATATTAAAAGTAAATCAGAAAATTTTGCATTATTTCAATATTACATATTAGTCATAAAATCAAATATAAAGAAAACTTACAGTGTGTACATAATTACTATAATTTTACAATATATGCTATTCAAGCAAGTTTGGTTTATGTTTTTGTACACAAATACAGACAGATAGGGAGCGAGAGAGAGAGGCATAGAGAGAGAAGGAGAGAGACAGAGAGACAGAAAGAGAGACACAGGTCATGGAGTACTATTCTAACAAATTCTTGATGAACAAACATTGAGGCAAACAAACAATAAATGAATTATAAGCGTTCAAACAGCGGGATATAGGGGTGCCATGCTTGCATACATTTTTCTTGTGTCAACTGTACACAAGATATATACTTCTCTATCTCATATCTGTGTTTTATTACAGATGTAAATGACTGATAGAGTGGAGTGTGTTTTTCCATTTTACATCTATAAATATATGATTTAGATAATAATATTATTAAATCCAATATTTTATCAGTTTTTATATTTCTGTCACAGCCAAATATAACCAGATGCTCGCTAAAGTGGAAGGCAACAGAATTATAGCATTTAGAATTAATGGCCCTTTCAAATTCCTTCCAAAATACTTGAACATACGGGCACTTAAAGAATAAATGTTGAATGTTTTCTCTTTCGTCTTCACAAAAAGTACAGCTATTATCCTGCTCTATTCCCATACTGGATAATACTATATTAGTTCCTAAAATTCTGTGAATTATTCTAATTTGCAGCCACTTTAAATGTATATCCGTAACTCCACATATCTTCTTAAATATTATTTTCCATTCTAATCTTCGCTCAATTCTTTTATCCCAGTTCTTACAACAATTTGGTTTTACTTCATCAGTAATTAATGCGTCATAAAATATTCTTGCACCTCTAGGACATTTACCTACAAGTCTCATCACTTTACTGGTTTTGTAATTAACACAGTTACTATTTTCTGTCACCAATCCACTCCAACGAATATATTTTTTAACAGCATTAACACATCCATAGTATGCCAGGAAATTGGTAGTAACTCCATAATTATGAACAAAAGCTTCATATGTAAAAACATTACCATCATTATTAAGCAGACTTCCAACTGTATATAAATTTTTCTCAATCCATTCCTGATAAAAAATTGTTTTCCCTTGCACCAAAATATTATTATTACAAAATAATGGTTCAGATAAAAGTTCCTCAACACAGTCAGGTTTAACTTTTTTCTCCAGAATTTCATACGCATTAAAAACATCATACCAAAACGGATTAGGATTTTCTGTGGTATACAATTTAGTACCAAGCTTATTAAGCAGTGACACTCTTTCTTGTGTGGCTTCAATAATATTTTTCCACTTATGCTTTGTGTTAATCAACTTTCTAATCCAAGTAATCTTTAATGCACTCATATAATGACGTACATCTGGAATCCCAATTCCTCCATCGGGTATGCTTTTGACAGAAGAGTTTTTTGAAATTTTGTTATTTTTATTTCCCCAAACAAATTGGAAAATACTTTTCTGAATGGAATTGACGATAGTATCAGGTGGATTAGGTAGTAAAAGCCACAAATATATAATTTTTGACAAAATTAAAGATTTAAGCACAGCAATACGACCCAAAGGCGTTAATTGACGCTTCAGCCATATTTTATACAGTATTTGTATTTCTAGAAATTTTAATTCAAAATTTAACTTTACACACTCCCTCAAGTCATTTGTAAACCAGATTCCGAGTATTTTAAATGTCTCTGGGTTCCAATCCATGTGCAAATGAGGCATGTAGACAGTACGACAATTTTTTTTACTTCCTAACCAGATAGCGCTACTTTTTTCTGTATTTAAAGCTAGGCCAGAGACAGAGCTAAAACACTCAATAGTATTAATGGTTTTCTTAAATGAGTTTTCATCGCCTTCTAACATAATTTCCGTATCATCCGCATATTGAGAAATTTTATTTTCATTTTCTTTAATTTTAATTCCCTTTATCTCCTTATTCTGTCTGATCATAATTGCTAAAATCTCTACACACATAATAAATAAATAACATGAGATCGGGTCACCCTGCCTACAGCCCCTCTGCACACGAAACCAGGATGTTAGGCCCCCATTCACTGTCACAGAAGACTTAATATTATTATAAAAAGTACCTATCCATCTACAAAAGTCATTGCCACAACCAAAAGCTTGTAACACCTTAAACATAAACTGCCAACTTAACGAATCAAAGGCCTTTTCAAAGTCAAGGCAAAGCAAAAGACCAGGTTTATTATATTTTTGCAGAAAATCAATAGTATCATAGATTAAACGAATGTTATCTCCTATATATCTATCACGCATAAATCCAGTCTGATCTTCATTAATGATAGAAGGTAACACTAACTTAAGTCTATTACAGATACATGATGAACCAATTTTATATACTACATTTAGTAAAGAAATAGGTCTCCAATTTTTAATGAACTCCCTAGGTCTATCCCCTTTTGGTATGCAAACAATCACTCCCTCTTTCTGTGTTGAAGATAATTCCCCTTTCCTAAACCCTTCATTAAGCGATCTAACTACGAAATTACCAAGGCTGCGCCAAAAAAATTTAAAAAATTCTACAGTAAAACCATCGCTACCCGGACTTTTTCTGTTGGGCATGTTTTTCAGAGCTAGGGATGCTTCTTCTAATGTTATTTCCCCCTCTAAGGAGATTTGTTCGTCCTCTGTTAACGTCGGAAGATCATGAACAATATCATTAATTTCAACCTGTTCAACTTCTTTTTCAGAATATAAATTTGAATAAAAATAATTAACTTCCGTAGCAATATCTTTTTCATTCGTTATAATAGTACCATTTTTATCCAATTTAGATATTCTCTTATTAACATAATTTCTGTTTTCTAATGAACAAAAATATGAAGTTATTTTTTCTCCGTCAGCAATCCATCTAGCTCGTGAGCGAAGCAACACCCCCTCCATTCTTTTTTCCCTTAGTGAAACTAATTCTACTTTACTGTTAGCTAATTCAGTTTTTTCTAAATCACTCAATTTCTCTTTCTTTTCTAAACATTCTATCAAATTATCCAAATGCAGTTCTTTTTCGTTGTTCATCCGTTTTTTCATTGTTGCATAAGATATTGTCTGTGCTCTAATTTTCATTAATAAGGTATCCAAAAACAGTTGGTCATCTATTATAAATTGCAACTCAGTAAAGGGGACGGTACCCAGGTTTTCATGTAAATAGGGAGCAGCAGCATACTCCTCAATAACATTTTTAATAACTGTATTAATTTCATCAACATATTTTTTATCCATAAGCAAAGAACTGTTAAACTTCCAGAGCCCTGGTTTCTTGTCTACTTTCATAACACCTACTGACATAGATATTAGAGAGTGGTCTGTTCTGTACCCGGGGTGTATGTCAGCATCGACAGAAAAATTCAATAACGATTCTGACACTAAGAAAAAATCTAAGCGGCTTTGCTGTAATGGACTACCTCTACGCCATGTAAACCGCTTTAGCTCAGGATTAAGTTCTCTCCATACATCTATCAAGTCTAGGTCAATCATCATCGCATGAACTTGCTCTTGAGCTTTACTATTATTATTATGTTTGTAATTACAATAATCTAAAGAAAAGTTTTGCACTAAATTCCAGTCACCTCCAATGATGATATGGTCAAATCTGAGCTCCAAAATACGCTGTTTTAAATCAGTATAGAAGTCTGGGTCATCTCTATTGGGACCATACAAACTTATAATCAAAAAATCTTTATCCAATATTTTTACAGAAATAATAATATAATTCCCGTCTAACCCCGTAATGACTTTATTAACTTTAAACTCTATATTATTATTAAATAACACAGCTACACCTCGGGAATTAGAACTAAACGAAGCAAAATAACCATTAAAGCCCCACTCAGCCCTTATGTATTTCTCTAACTTAGGGTCAAGGTGGGTATCTTGTAATAAATAAATAGAATAAGCCTTTGCTCTCAAATAATGAAACACATCACGACGCTTCTTGGAGTCTGCAAGACCCTGACAGTTCATGGACATCACCGTTATATTGTCACCCATCTAAACATGTGAGGAAAAATAAAATAGTGGAAACCCAGAGACACAAAAAGAAAAGCAAAATCTTAGAGCAGTTGGGCATAATAACATACTAAAAAGCCAATTTCAAACAATGAACGGAACAATAGAGTACTGACCGAACAGTTCACAATCTGAAAAAACAATTTAGGCTCCATGAACTGGTTCAACAGAATTTTGGTATAAGTTAAAATAATGCAGATCATAAATATCCAAGAGAAAAGAAACAAGTGAGAAACAAGTAAGGGAAGTGAGACATTCAACGCACTCACACACACAGTCACTCCTTTATGTACAATGACAAAACAAATTTGGTACATCGGTGAGCCTACAAATGTCACCAAACCTCTAAAATACAAATAAAATTCAAATTATAGCATGAAACAATACAGCGCAAGGTAATCAATACATAATTAATGAAAAAAAAAGTAGTAAAACAGAATGGAGAAAATTAACAACACAGAATAAGCTCTGTTTGCATACATATATCGCGGGCGGGGAGAGGGGAGGGGGAATATAACAAGCAGAACATGAATAGGATATATCAACCTTTATGTAAAGGTTGTAGAGGAAACACAATGGGTATACATAGACAAATAGTATTATACGTATTACGCTGCCGTTATATAATATTTGCGTGTGTGTGTGGTTGTGAATGAGTGTGAAGCATGCGTGCCTGTATAAAGTGTGTGTGTGTGTGTGTGTGTGTGAGTGCGTGCATGCGAGTGTATGTGCTTGTGCATTCATGAGTGTGCACATGAATGTGTGAGTGAGTGTGTCAAAAGTGTTAATTGTGCATGTTCACATATGTGCGACCTTCTCAAGTCTGCCTATATAGTTAATCCGTTTGGTTTCTTTTGTCTATGACTGTCCATTGAACTCAAAAACACCTGACAGTCGCAAAATGTATACAGAGTAATGTATTTATGTTTAACAAAACACAACAATAATGAATTAAATCTTATGCATCTATTATCATGTCCATTATCGTTATCTCCATCATGATCAATATCCTCCATCATGATCAATACCCCATCACTATTAGCACAACCATCAGTCCAAGTGTAATCTATTAGATCTCTTATTATATACTTATTCAGGTTATATTGTATTATACTTCTTCAAATTATATTATACCTACAGCACATGTATATTATACGTCTTCAGATTATATTATACTTACATGTATATAATACTTCTTCAGATTATACTATGCTTACATGTATATTATACTTCTTCAAATTACATTATACCAGAGAAACTCAGCCTTCCTAAGAAGTTATTTACCATATATTGAGTAAAAAAACAAATATACATGTGTGAAATTATACATTAACACATATGCGCCAAAGCAGAACACAATGAAGAAGTAGAGTAAATTTTGAAATTATGCAATATCACGTTTAGTGCAATATTTTAGTGCAGTATTTTATCAATTTTATCAATGATAAAATAATATACACATTACAATTTGATAATTGTCTTTGGTGCAATATTTATACATATTGATACACACATATATAAATATCAAACTATGTCTATGTTGTTTTCTGATTGCAACAAGTTCATTAATTCTCTTCCATTTCCCTCAATGTCTCATTCTCCCGAGCGCCGGACGCTCCAGACATTGCACTGGAAAGGACTTTGTTGACATCAGCTCCATACTTAATACGAACAGTCTTACCGTTCTTGACTTTGGCAAACACCTTGCCGTTCGATGTCCAAGAAGCCAACGAGGCTGAATGCTTGTATGCAGCTTGGCATAGCCTGGCATTTTCCGCCGTGAGATCCTCACCCACAGACACCTTCTGACCTTTTAACTTCTTTCGGTTGGCTAGGATGTTGTCACGCTGAGCCCGGTCCTTGAAACGCACGATGATGGACCGCTTTCTCCCGTCTCCGCCAGCAGCACCTCCACCACCGACTCTGTGGCAAGCTTCCAGGTCGCTCAGCTTCACGCTGATGCCGACGGACTCCGTAAAAAGCTTGCACACTTTACGGGCTGTTTCATCTGGTTTCTCGTCTTTCTGCTCGTTCATGTTGAAGATTCTGAGATTCCAACGGCGGCCGTATTGCTCCAAATCGTTCAATTCACTTTTGGTTTCTTCAAACTTCGCGTTCGTTGCGTTCTTGGAAGCGATGAGATTATTCTTCAATACCTCATTTTCTCTCTTCACTTTTTCGTTCGCTTTCTCCATAGCATCCATCTTCACTTCCAGATCGTGACACCTAGCTTCCAAAACCTCACACCTTTCTTCTATCTTCTCTTTAGCGATCTGCACCTCATTCCTTATTTTTTCCATATCCCCTCTCACCTCCTCTCTCAGCTGTCGACTATCTTCTTTTGTAGCCAGCAACAGAATGCTACGCTGTATAGCCTCTAGTGCCTCGTGAATCGACATCTTAGATTCTGGTGTTTCCTCTTCTTCAAAAGACTCGCTGATATTACTGTTTGGTCTTTTATTACTGTGCTGGAATCGTGGACTGTCACTATCAGAGGCGGAACCAGGAGAAGGAACTTCTTTTCGCTTACCGGCAGAGGAGAAATACGTCGATATTTCCATCAGTTTACCAGTCTAGCACGCAAAAACTACCATCTCACAACACTGGAAACGGTAACATTACTGTCAAACTTCTTTCATTTTTGTAACGGCTGCAGTGGTCTTATTCAGATTAGGCCTACACTACTTCAATAATCATAATTACACAAAGTACATGTTTCATTCGGTGATAAGAGGTTTAGCAAACACAGAATACTCATACAGTGATTACATAGTCAGTCGCAATCAACAGAGAGCTAGCGAAAACACGTCCGACCAGCTCGGTGTTCGCTCACTCAATGCAAGTCATATTTTTCTTTTTAATTTAGGCTTTTTACTTTTAACTTATTTATTATTATTATTATTATTATTATTATTATTATTATTATTATTATTATTATTATTATTATTATTATTACTATTATTATTATTATTATTATTATTATTATTATTATTATTATTATTATTATTATTATTATTATTTATAAACTAATAATAATAATTATTATTATTATTATTATTATTATAACTATAATATCTTATATCAAAGTTTATTTTAAAACCTTGGTGTTTTTTATGATTTCTATTTGTATTATTCTATATTCATTATTATTATTATTATTATTATTATTATTATTATTATTATTATTATTATTATTATTATTATTATTATTATTATTACCAAGGTTCGGGATGGGGTGGTACGTGTAGGTAAAAGGGGGATATGGGTAGGTTTAAAGGGGCATGGGTAGGCATAACGGGGATACGGGTATATATAAGGGGGTATGGTGATGGTCGATTCCTTTCATCCATACCTGCGAAACGATCAACGGGGAAATATCAAGGAGGGTACAGGTAGGTTACAAGGGGGGTACGGAAGGTATCAAGGGGGTATGGGGAGGTATCAAGTGGGTTCGGGGAGGTATCAAGGGGGTATGGTGAGGCATCATGGGGGGACGGGGAGATATCAGGGGGGGGTATGGTGAGGTATCAAGGGGGATATGGGGAGGTATCAATGGGGGTACAGGGAGGTATCAAGGGGGATAAAGGGAGGTATCAATGGGGGTACGGGGAGGTATCAATGGGGGTACAGGGAGGTATCAAGGAAGGTACAAGGAGGTATCAAGGGGGGTACGGGGGTATTATAAAGCAGGGTACTGATAGGTATGAAGGGGGTATGGGGATGTATAAAGGGGGGTACGAGAAGGTATAAAGGGGGTACGGGAGGTATAAAGGGGTACAGGGAGGTATGAAGGGGTATGGGGAGGTATCAAGGGGATTACGGGAACTTATCAGGGGGGTATGGGGAAGTTTGAAGAGGGGTACGGGTAGGTTTCAAGGGGATATGGGGAGGTATCAAGGGGCGTATGGGTGGGAAGTAAAAGGGGTACAGGAAGGTATCATGGGTGTTAAAGTGAGGTATCAGGGGGGGGGGGAGAGTACGAGGAGGTATCAAGGAGGGTATGGGGAGGTATCAAGGGGGGTATTGGGAGGTATAAAGGGGCTTTCGGGAAAGTATCTGGGGTGTATAAGGAGGTCTCAATGAGGTATGGGGAGGTATCATGGGAGGCACGGAGAGGTATCAAGGGGGGGTATTGAGTGGTATCAAGGGGGATACGGGGAGGTATCAAAGAGGGTACGGCCAGGTATAAGGGGGGTAGGGTGGGGCACGGGAAGGTATAAAGGGGGATTCGAGTAGGTTTAAAGTGGGGTACAATTCAATTCAATTCAATTCAACACATCTTTATTACCACAGGAATGGAAATATTGTACAAGTCTCATCACATTATATTATGGCTCCATATAAAAACAAGTATTACACATCAAGACAAGTTATAATGAACAATAATAAGACACAGACTGATATAAAAGGTTCAGACAGCATAGGATCCGTACGCACATCATCCGCACATAAATTAACTATGCATTGATTGAGCGAACGCCTCGTGCAGGTAAAAAATATTACAGGTAAGAAGAAGGACTAAAAGAATAGGCACTATTATATCAGTCATGAAAGCCTCGCGCAGTCACAACACACTCACGCACTACATTAGCTCACTCATCGCTACAGCCGTGCACTCACCCACACAGAACACATCATAAACAACTATAACAACCAGATAAAAAATACCAAAACAAGTCCATCGCACTCCGATGAACACCGCACATTGGGAGGTATAAAGGGGCTTAGGGTACAAAGAGGTATAAATGGGGGTATGGGGAGGTATAAAGAGGGGTACAAGGAGGTATAAAGGGAGGTGCAAAGGGGGGTACGGGGAGGTATAAAGGGGGTACAAGGAGGTATAAAGGGTGGTACGGGGTATTATGAAGCAGGGTACGGAGAGGTATAAAGGGGGGTACGGGGATGTATAAAGGGGGGGAGGGTAAGGGGGAAGTATAAAGGGGTACGGGGAGGTAAAAGGGCAGGTACGGGGAGGTATAAAGGAGTACGGGGATGTATAAAGGTGGTACGTGGAGGTATAAATTATTAAATTAAAATTTGAAGTGACCACTTACTGTCAAATGTGTTACCTTAAACACTAAACCCCAAAAGAAACCCATCCAGAGCATTATTTTTTTTCTTCTTCCACCCAATTCATACATATTTTACCTTCAGTGCAATAGACTGCAAGCTCCAGTTAAAAAAAACACAAAAAACATCGATAATATTTTTCACTGTTTACTTTTCACTTTGTCTTTCATAACTAAAATTAACTAAGTAAGTATTCTTATTATTAAAACACGTATTTTCCTTTATTATTGACCACAATTAATAATATCACTATTATTTTCTCGCTCAAACGAGAATTTAAAAGAACAAATACACTAAATGAGCTTGAAAACTGTCTCTATGGTCTAACATGTTTTTATATTATTCAACTGCGAGTGATATACGGTGTTGTGAGAGGAAAATAAAAACATTCTCTATTAACTATTCTTTATCTTTTTCTCTTTCACCATTCTCATCACACTCTTTCTCTTCCACATGTAGTCTCCATCAAGAAAGCCCATGTCTCAATTTTCTGCAATGGATACATATGTCGCTGTCCACCACGCTATACAATAGTCCATGTCTCCACCAAGATCGTCTATTTTATTGCGTCATCCACCAATAGGGACTGTGTCCTCACGAGAGTCAATGTCTCGGTGTCCACGAAATTAAAACAAAATTGCAAATCAGGAACATTTGACTTGCATGCAAAACACTGATTAATACATATTTTTTGTCATAATGATAGTTATTGTAAATAATACCATAACACAAAAGGTATATGAAATTATCATACAAAACAAAACAAAGCAAAGAAGTTGATCCACGGGTAACTTACAGCTAGTAAATATATAATTATGACACTCAAAAATAGGTAAAACAGAGCATTGATTTGATCAATAAAAAATGTATTAAGCGTATGAACATTTCCAAGCCAAAAAAAGCATGATCACATCATTGGGAGGGTGAGGGGAATTACAAGGGAAAACTTCACGATCTGTTATTAGGATTGTTGTTTTTTCCAGACTTTACTAGAAATACTCTGAAACCGTCAGGGTGGGGAGGAAGGGTGCAGATGGTACGATTATATTTATAATTATTTTTAGTTTAGTTTAGTTTTAATTATAATTATACAAAACTGTCAACATTTAGTAGACCTTCAAGAAAGCAAACTTAAGAGTGTTTGCATGTTTACAATCAGATGACAATTTCGGCAATGCGAGTTTGTGTGTGGGGGGGGGAGGGAGGGATGTTGTTTGTTTGTGTGTGTGTGTGGGTGTGTGTGTGTGTGTGCCCATCGGTGACTGTGCGTACATATGTCTCCGTCTGTCCGTTTGTCTCTGTCTTTCTGTCGGTCTGTCTGTCGCTTTCTCTTTCTCTCTCTCACATACACACACACACACACACACACACACACCATGCATCGAAACGAATGAGGTAGAAATTAAATGCATAATAATAATAATAATAATAATAATAATAATAATAATAATAATAATAATAATAATAATAATAATAATGGACATCTATATAGCGCTATTACTTGTCTTTTTATAGACAAGCGCATAGCGCTTTACATGAGAAGAAAGAAACAAACATGAAACCACTTACAATATTGCATTAGAAATTATACAATGAGAAAAAAAACACACACAAAATCAAAAAAATACATAAAGTTAAAGGGCCATAACAGGCTCTTTTTAAGGTCAGATAAAGCAGTTGGGGTTGATTTAAATATACAGGTTACCATCTAAAGATGCAAAATCCAAACAGTAAATCACAGGTTTTGTGTTGCATCAGTCTAATTTTACACAAAATGCATGCTCAAAAAGAAGCCAAATTCGTCTGCTACGCGAGACTTCAAAATCCCCGCGGCGGCAAGCCCATGGCTGTGACGTCACAACCAGCAATCTGAAGCGAAAGTAGCGATGTTCAGTCCATTTACTTTAAAAAATATATCTCTTAAAACTGAGCAGTCAAAGAGAAGGTGATGTACTGATAGACTTGTATTATATATACATTTAACATCTACTGAGTATTTATTGCTAAATGCATTCATTCTTAATTTATATATTAATTTAGAAAGTGGTCTTGAACAATTCAGTATAGATATATTTTTAATATTATTATCATGATACACTGCCTTTTCTAGTAAAGAAAACATTTCATGATTACACATATTCAAATTTGTTAGAGTTATAGAATCTAATGACCTTTGTGCTCCCTCCTTAGCTAATCTGTCACATACCTCATTCCAATGAATTCCGCAATGTGATGGAACCCAACAGAAATCAATGTTTATTCCTCTAGAAATCACACAGTGTATCATATCTTTAATTTCTCATAGATAAGCTCCCGTCTGTCTTTACAGTTCCACTGTTTTAATGCATACAGAACCGCTTTTGAATCAACCCAAACTAATAGACAAAATAATTCTAAAGGTGACGTCATGATGAAATGTAAAGCCACTAAAATAGCATAAAGCTCAGCTGTAAATATAGAAAATCCCTTTCCTAAATAATATGACCTTCTGATATTTATTTCAGGATTAATATAATGCTGATCCACTATCCGAAGAATCTAAAACTGATCCATCAGTAAAAATATGCATATATGGTTTTTGTAATTAGCCTACTTTCAATATGCTTTTTTTTTTTTACCTTAGTAACTAATATATTATAATGTAAATAGTTTGGCTATAGCCAATATCAATATGTGCACATGTATGAAGCTCTGGTGACCATTTGGCAGGAAGCATCCAATATCCCCAAACTGACCCAACAGACCCCATACCCAAATGAGGAGTTGTGAGAGAGTTTTCAAGAAAAAAGGTAGGTGACTGGTCTAGTGAAGAGGATACATGTAGTAGATTGATAGAACAGAGTAGGAATGAGAAAGAACAAAGAAGAAAGACAGTGACAGTGGAAATTTAAAACACTAAATTTCCAGAAAGGGGGGATACTATTTATACAGAAACCCTCTGCACCCCCACAGAGTGGAGTGGGAGGAGGGGGGAGGGGGAAACACTGACACCACACAGGAGAAGTCAATAAAATTCTACCTTGTAATACACAACCCATCATTTTGGCACAGGCATTTCTCTCGTGAAATTTGTTTTTATTATTATTATTATTTATTTTTTTTTAGTAATCACACTTGATTCACAAAGTGAAAATTCCGTGTCTCTCCATCATAACACATTCATGTATACAGAATGATACACGGTACATATGTATTGTTGTGAGGAGTAAAGCTCAAACTGAACTTCACAAACACAGCTGTACTAAATTACGATTCTCACATGAACTTTTCATTAATATATACATTAGCGAGCAAGAACAACAAAGCATACTCAAAGGAGCTCTGCAGACCACACTCTCTGCAGACTGTAGGCTTGTGTAGGCATGCTCCGTATTGTGACGTCATCGGAATTTTTACCCACAATTCACCACTTTCTAAACCTCGCAAACGTACGAGATCAAATGGCAGCCTGATCGGAGGGTGAAAACGCTTCGCTTCAGCCACAAAATTCGTCCGATTATGGCCCCAAACGATTCCGAAATAAACTGAACACTGTGAGGGAAGGTGAGAAAACAATTTCCTACAACATGCACATGTCTGGTTAACCTAAGTCACGCCAAAACGCAAATAAACGCCGTTTTTTACACCAAAATAAGCCTGACATGGCCCTTTAACTTTCTGCAAACCAGTCATCACAATCACAGCAAATCCACAAGCATAGCCAAAAGCAGAACAAATATGAGCTACGGCTAGGGTCTATAGAAAGAAGGATTTAGTCAGGATAGTAGAGTTTAAAGAGGTGGGATTTTAGAGCTTGCTTGAATGAGGGTGTGGTCTGCTAGTGTCTGATGTTGGCTGGAAGAGTGTTCAATTGTCTGGATGCACAATAGGTGAATGCCCGTTCTCCGTACATTTTTGGTGTTGGTTTTTTGCATGCAGAGTGTGCGAGAGTCAGAAGAAGAGCGAAGAGTGCGAGAAGGGACATAGACAGACAGCATGACCCCTCTACCCGCTACCCACACAAAACAAAAAGTCAGAACACACACATACACACACAAACACACACACACACACACACACACACACACACCCACACACAAATTCACCTGCAGATACATCTTATTTTCAAATTTGGCGTTATTAAGGCGTAATAACATCGTATACCAATTACACGGCCAATTCTTCACAGTTAGCACTGTCATTTATTATCAAGGTGTTTTACGGCTGCCTGCAAAGGCAACATGGTGATGTTACGATTGTGACACGCACGATGGTGTCTATCATTTTATTTTGCAATAATCATGCACTAATAGCGTGTATAATAGCTTTGATTTGATTCTACGTTGTTGCTAGAACAAACTTTATATAATGGTAATTTTCATCGATCAATATGGTTGTAGTATCGTTGAGAATTTTCTGCAACGAACCGTTTATTCTCGATCGAAGATTGCAGATCTGTCTCGTAATTGCTATGCGATTCTTCTAAACCGATGAATGTTTTATGGCGTAACACATTGCATAGGTCCGGGGACGAGTTTTATTTTGATAAAGCGTTATTTGGTCATGCTGGAATGTCCAGGCTTTTCGGGATTGCATACATTGTCAGCTTGTAAAATAAAAGACTTTTTTTAGTGATTCAAAAAGCGATCTTGTATGCAGTCGTTAGTGTTTGCTGAATAAAGTTGAAAAACGTCATACGACGACTCCTGCCTTGTTGCTAAGTGAACAGGCTGCATGCATAAACGAATTCGGGTTACACATATCAAGATTCAAGCATCGACTATTGATAAAATGCGTGTAACATCTGGACATCTCGCTTAATAATTACAGAGTTAGCTTTTTTTGTTCAAGAGCACGGTAAGCTCCAGAAGAAAGGCAAAGCAATCTCCAAGTAGTCCCTCTTCAGAGGGAAACTTCCGAAGGACGAAGCAGCAGAGATTCTCACGCTTTCCCTCGCTCCGCCATGTCAGGGGAATATGTACAATTCTGGCGTCGACACTGAACTCAATTCATTAATGTTTTCTTACATTGCTTTTATACAAAGCTTTTCCAGCCCAAGGGCTGCACGTCATGAAATAGTATTTCAACAGTTATAAATAGCATCTGCAATGGGGCCTTGTGGTTCACTATTTTTTTATGTGTAATATTTCTTAAGCTGCGCTTTTCTAGCCCAAGAACTGCTCAAGGCGCTGGCCCATACAAGATCTAACTCAAGCCGCATGGGGCCCCCACTTGCTGCCTGTGGCAAATCGTCTGACTCTAAAGACAACTGAGCACAATCCTGGATAACTAGAGATGGGGAGAAGGGACCTAGTGCAGTGCTTGCTGGTTGTATTAATATAGCCGGCACTCACCCGTCTAGGGAAGGAGAATCAGTATCCCTAAAGTCCGTGTTATGGAATGCGTGCGTGCACAGACAAGACCTAGGTTTATACTCTCATCTCAAGGAGTAACCTTTATCTAACCAGCTCAACCAGCTTAAGCCCTACAGTAAGCTTATCATTGAAAAGACAACATAACTTATTTTCAATAAAATTGAAGCGTCGGAACCCGCACATCGAGTCTCCGAACCAAATAAGCATGGAAGCCCTTCCACGCCGTGTGTTAACAATATATTATTGCTGATGTTGAAAAGAAACGTCTTTATTGAAACTACGTCGGATTGTGAATTGAAAAGTAAACACATAGCACAATTTGTTGCAAACTGGCAGATACAGTTCAAGGTTTCACATGTCGTATGACTGAAATTAAACACGCGTCATATGACTGGATCAATACCCAACTCGGTTTAACCCTTTCAACCCTCCGTTTTAGTGTACCCTCATTCTAACCCACAAGGTCTGTAGTGTGCGACATAGTTCTTATAATTGTTGATATAAGTATTTCATTACGAATGTTTTTGTATGGAGCTTTGCCAGCTCAGGCGCTGCTCAAGGCGCCTTTGTCGTCTTCATTATTTTGTATGTTTATTGTGCACGAGAGTTCCGTGCATGGGTCGATCGGCACGAACGGCACTGACATGGTTAACAGGGTAAGAAAGGCAGGCAGACAAGTGCTAACTGGTGAACTGGTTTATGCAACGGAAGAAGAAGAAGAAGAAGAAGAGGAAGAAGCAATGTTTATATCTCTTATATATATAACCCTATATATATATAAGAGATATAAACATTGCTTCTTCTTCTTCTTCTTCTTCTTCTTCTTCTTCTTCTTCTTCTTCTTCTTCTTCTTCTTCTTCCGTTGCATAAATCCGTTGTATATATATGGAGAGAGAGAGAGAGAGAGAGAGAGAGAGAGAGAGAGAGAGAGAGAATTTATAATAAATTCTCTTAAAATGGCTAGCCCCGTACAGCACGGCCTCCATTAACTTGTATTGCTTGCTCATTAATGGCTGGTGTATGGTGCTAGCAATTTTGAGAGAATTTGTTATATATTTACTAATAGACCCTTTGATTCTACATTGTCGAGTGAGCAGTCATGAGGATGGTGCAATCAGCCCGCTTTAATTTAAACTTGTAATGGTTGTTGCAGACCTTTTATTAAGAATACGAATAGGAATACGAAAATAACAAAACAATTCCCCAGGTCAATGGCAGTTTATGTAAAGTCCTAAAAACGTGATACATTACATTGTAACAACATTATTTATCTCTGCTCCGATATTACTGGCAAAGTTTGGTTTTTCTTTTTTCGGATTCTAGCGCAAACTCATTAATCTTGTAAGCTGTTTTTGCTTGTGTATTGTTCAAGACTTGTTCGACAGTTCCAAGTGATCAACTTTTGTATTGGTACGCCTTGTGTGCCTAAAAGTACGATGTTAAACTCTTACTTAAGGAGCGGCGGACGGACACTTTTAAACCTAGATGTTGTTAAATTAATACATCTGCCAGGATTTCCTATGCTATCATATCCTATCCCGTAACTCGGAGGTCGTAGGGGCACCACAGATGATCGTTTAACCAGCGTACTCCATCTTTCTCTGTCCTCAGCAGCCCTGATGGTTTCGCTCAGTGTCAAACCAGTCCATTCTCGAATGTTGTCCTTCCACCTCTTTTTAGGTTTCCCTCTTCTTCTACCTCCTTGCACTGTGCCTTGCAGGATGCTCTTTGCAAGACCTGATGATCTGGTGACGTGGCCATACCATCGGAGTTTCCGTTTTTTTCACAACTGTGAGCGGATCATCGTGTTGTCCAATGGCTCGTGTGATGGTCTGTCGGACCAAAGAGCTTATGATAGAAAGAGAGGGAACTTGGTACAGAACCGCGAGACGAAATGTACGAGTTATGCTCCCTTGTCGACATGCTGAAAATGGCTCGTGGCAGAAAGTCAAAAGGCGACCGAGTGAAACAGGGCGGTGACTTTTGCACAGCTATCAATTGCCATAATTCCAGATACAAGAAAAGTTGTGTTGGCAAGTCCTTTTTCAAATTTCTAAGAGACAAAGAAAGGTAAATTGCAATTGAAAAACTTCATTTTTTGGTGTTTATGTAGGCCTAAACTAAGACCGCTGCAGTGTTGTTAGTGTTAAAACAATCAGAGAGCGGCTTGAATGATTCATGTTATACCTATGTGCTAAATCCAAAACAGTTTGCTTGCTGACAGTTTACGTTCAACAGGTCGCTCACTGTTTACGTTATTGCTAGGTTGTTTGACTATATTTGTGCTTATATTTCAAAAGTAGATGTCAGATTGGCAGTCTGGCTTCGTCAAACTGCTTATGTTAACAAGTTAAAGTAGACTAAGTCTGTTTTATCCTCGTGATCAAATACTGTGCTAGATAACTCCTTAAATGGTCCTTGATCTGTTGTAATCCCTTTTCGTTTGAGTGTAAACCTAAAACGGGAAAAAAAATGTAATGTAGAAACTCAGTCCTTGTTCTGATCTGTGAATTTCTGCGCATTAGATCTATATTGCGTGGAATGTTGTAGTCTAGCCAGTGGGTTCTGATTGTTCTGTCTGATTAATTAATTATTTTCCATGAAGTGACTGATGTTATTAAGCCAGTGATGTCGGAGGTGGGGGGTAGGGGGACACCTGATCTAAATTAAATTCACACTATTAGTGAAACATTTTGTTATTGTGCTTTATTGTGATTAATTGATTGAATGACAGAGCTCTCTCTCTCTCTCTCTCTCTCTCTCTCTCTCTCTCTCTCTCTCTCTCTCTCACGATTACGGATCTACAGTTTCGGATAAATGAAACAGTCTGTCATGCATTTTTTAATTTTAAAATATCTGTCGTTGATTAAAAAATAATAAATTCCAGGGCAGAAAACGTACCTATGACATACACACATAAGCAGCATAAAAGCACCTAATAAATGTCAATAAGTAAAAATAAACAAAAACAAAAAAAGACAGCAGTAGCGGAATGTTAATAATAATGATGGTTAAAAGTTTGGTTTTTGCAAACGTTGCCATAAAAATGTTCTTTTGCAATGGCATAGGCTCAATAAGTTACCACGCACAGATCATTCATATAGCAGATGGTGAAATATAGCCAGCCCGAGCAAAGGGAAATAATCCGTGAGAGCGTCTCGCATTTTTGTATAGGACATAATGGAAGTTCCCTCTCTTTCCGTAATAAGCTCTTTGGTCGGACTTCGTCGTTGGTGATGTGCTGGGTATAGGAAATGCCCAGAAGTCTTCTGTAGCACCTCATTTCCATGCTTTGTATTCTTCGTTGTAGACCTGCTGTGAGGGTCCATGTTTCGCAAGCAAATAGGAAGATGGAGATGACAAGGGAGCGCAGTAGTCTTACCTTTGAATGTAGGCTGATGGTCCTGTCTTTCCAAATTGGCTTCAACCTCACCAGGGCAGCAGTTGTTTGTGCGATTCTGGAGAGGACTTCCTGTCGGGACCCATTGTGCCAGGATTTGGATCAAAGGTAAGGGAGACAAACGGTGTACGTAAAATGCAGGAAGTTGTTGTATAGCATTAGGAAACGGGGTTGGAGTTAAATAACAGCATATTGGTTACAATTCTTCTTAAATTAATCTTATGGAGCTTATATCGGAAGCGTAGGAATACGGCTAACAATAAAAAATAATTTATTTGGTAAAGGGCAAATCCACACTAAAAGTCTGCTCTAAGCGCTCGCAAGCATCTGTACACACACGCTCTCAGCAGGATAAATAGTTATGACATAAAAACATCAAACACTAACACTAAGCACCAAGTACAATAAAGGCATGATAACATATACATTGCCAATAAGGGAAACGGTCATTCAGGAACATGCAAACACGCACGCACACATACACAGTCCAATCCAATCCAATCCCATCCAATCCAATCCAATCCAGTCCAATCCAATCCAGTCCAATCCAATCCATTGCAATCCAATCCATTGCAATCCAATCCAGTCCAATCCAATCCATTCCAATCCATTCCATTCCATTCCAATCCAATCCAATCCATTCCAATCCATTCCATTCCAATCCAATCCAATCCATTCCAATCCATTCCATTCCAATCCAATCCAATCCAATCCAATCCAATCCAATGTCCACTTTTATAGCGCACAACTCCATGTTGTAAAGACAAGCTGGTGGCGCAGGGTGTTGTGTCAGTTACTGTCGTGAACAGAGATAGCTTTTGAGCTTTCGGCGAAAACAATGCACAGCTGTTGAAGATGTAATACCTACTGGAATTGTATTCTAGGGGGTATGTGCTGCTTTTCTCAATGACCTGGTCCCAGGCCGCTTTTTTCTGCCTCGGTGTCCTTTCTTTTACCAGGGGCTACAAGCTCAGATGTTTACCATGAGCGAAAAGACATATTCTGTGAGAGCTCCACAATCGTGCAACCCATCCAAGTCCACCCAAATTAACTTCAAACTCAACCTCTACCCTTTAATCTTATTTCCTTTCCACCCATCCTTATAAGACTCAATAACTCGTCGCTGGCTCATATCACGTGTTCGCTAGCTCACAGTTTTGCTGGGGAAAGGGGGCTACAGTGCATCATTAGCACAGTGAGGTTAATTGATATAAATAAACTAGTTTCAATAACCAAAGCTTGAATATTTTGCTCGTGCAGCCGAACCGGTGAGACATTCCCGAACCGGCGAGACATTTGTTTATGAAATATTTATGCATAGTTGCATTTCCCTTAACGACCTTTAACCTTAAGTTTCTTCCACATTTTCCTTATTTCCAGATTTACCTGGAAATACTTTGAACTAGTCAGAACGAGCCCAAATGTTGGCCTGTCTTTCTGTCGGTCTGTTGGAAGCCTAATCTCAAGAACCATTGAACGAATTTTGATAAATAATTGTTAGACATATTACTGGATTCCCGGGCCATAATATTTGCTCCACCGCAAAGTTTATTAAGGTCACTGGAGTGGAATTATTGTTAAACACGGTTTGTTCAATGTCTCTACAAGGGCTGAAGCAATTTTGTTGAGTTTTAATATACAGGTACGTCCAATCATGGGTCATCCTTCAGCAGGAATCCGGTTGTTGGTCCGATGGTCGGCCCGTCGCTTCGAATGTCACATTTTAGCTAACAACACACTTTTGACCTTTTGTCAAGAATAACTGAACCGAAATGAAACATTTTTACTGTATGCATACTTTAACTACTGCTAAAGCTATTATATTATTCGTATGCGTACTTTCTCAAAAGGTCAAGGTCCCATTTTCTAAACATTTTTTGCGCTGTATCTAACTATAGGCTGAGCGAACTGATTTTTATGTTGCTTGCAGATAGCTGAGAGAGTGATCTATCATTCCATGGTTCCCTTTTTCGGCTATGTGTGTGTTTCTGGAAATACATTTTAATGTCTTGCTGTTTAGTGGTGTTTTTTTTTAAATATCTAATCCAAACTAAATTACTATAGATTACTCTAGCACTATGAACAACAAAAGTTTTAAACTCCAAGCTTCCCTCCCCTTGTTTTATAACGTTCAACCTCTATTCCCTTACGAATGGCCACACAATACGCGACTATCGTAAACACTTAAATGTTCATTAAATGTTTGTGCACCGTTTCTCTAGAAGTTAATTAGACACAGTGGGTAACCGTGGCAAACAACTCAGAGCCGGTATCGATCACCCTAATGCACTTTCTCTGTGAACTTGACATAGAAACCCCGCCTCCCCGAGATTAATACAGTTACTGGTTCAGCGAGCGCAGCTTACGAAACATCCAAAACACTGATTATTAATGAATTTATTTATTTATATATTTATTTATTTATTTACTTATGTAACTTATTTCATTGTTCAAATGTAGCCGGACTGGCTACAAAGAATTTCTGACCATTACGATACTTAGGCCTCACTCTGTTCTCTGTTATGTTTAAACTAGCTGTATGCAACAACTTGATATATACTTTTCAGATCCCTTAAAGCATGTAATCGGTAGACGCAGCATTACATTCTCTATTAGAATATATAAACTTTATTTGTGATTTTTTTATGTAGCAGTTTTAAAGGAGAACGTGATGTTTAGAATAGCGCGATGCCTATCACATTGATAAAGACACCGCGCTGTTGGGTGCGAAGCCAACGCTGATACGAGCTTGACCGGTCGCCTCAGCTCTTCCGGCCTTGTAGATTAACACATGATAATAACATAATTGTCGATGATGGCGATAGCAAAGATTTTCCACTGTAACACCTTAAGTGTGATATTTTCCGATGCCTTAGTTCATTCTCTAATAGTATATATACTTAAATTAAATATTAGTTTTATAGGGATATACATCGGAAGAGAAACAGAGGAATAGTTGTAAGAAGAGGTTAGATGTAGATCTAATTATTGTTGTTGTGTTAGGTGTTTGCTAATTTAGTCCGTCATGGTCGGAACCCATATTAGTAACCATGTCATATTATAAATCGTTGGAAAGGGGAGACGTTGTTCTTTCTTTGTCATTATTACTATGATTTATAATTGTATTAAATTAAAGAGTTAGTATGAGATTAGACTCGTGACACTCTTTAGACCAGAAGCCAACTTTCTCTTAAATTGCGTATTATTTTTATTTCGTAGCAGATAGGTCCGATATTATTATATCAGTAGAAAGGTCGTATTTCCGCGTTTCCGCCCATATATAATTTGTATAGTATTCGTTAGCGTTTCAAGCATTCTATGTAAAATAAATATTAACAACTAAAACAAATTATGGAGAGAGGCAAACATGTTGTGGCGCGCAGCACGCGTTAAACATCAGGTTCAGTGCGGCCTGCGAGCCCACATAAAAGCACGGACGTGCAAATATTTCGGGGAGAACGACACCCACGGCAGACACGGAGGAGAACGAGTCAGACACACAGAGAGGGCAGAATGTAGCTGTTATCTCCACGAGCATTTGCCTTTTGTATGATGCACTTCGAGAATAAAACTTTAAACGGTCATCAACGAACTGGCGTTGGGGAGAGAGAGAGAGAGAGAATGTGTGAGAATTCTTCATCACCCTAGCCGCCATCACTTTATCTTCTTCTCTCCAAAACACCACCACCAACACCACTACACTTATAGCGCGCTTTTGCAACTCAAGGCGCTGGCCGATACAGACTCTAACTCAAGCCGACCGAGCTGTCCAAGAGTAGCGTTTCCAGACAGATTTTATTTCTCCATTAATTTCTTTCTTTTTTTTTTTTTTAGTTTGCATTACATTTATAAATTGAAGGAATGGAGCGCGCTAATTATGCTAGTAGTATTCACCAGGAAGTATTTCTGTTATTTTTATTTATTTATTTTATTTTATTTTTACAGATGTTTGTTCGACGTGTGTATATTTATTTTGTATATTCCACACCCCGTAATGGGTAAACTGATAAAATCGGGGATACATTATATTGAGTCTTGAACGCTTTGAGAACATGCAAAAATTCTAACTATATACACAATAAAAAAAAAGCTGAAGATACAAATATACAAGAATATAGATGATTTATTGACCAAACAAAAAAGTATTTTTCTTCTTCTTCTTCTTCTTCTTCTTCCTCTTCTTCTTCTTTTTCCTCCTTCTTCTCCTCCTCCTCATCTTTTGCCACATCCTCCTCCTACCTCTATTCCACGAACCTACAACGACTATTTCTTCTTCATCATCCTCTTCTTCTTCTTCTTCTGCTCCTCCTCTTCCTTCTCCTTCTTGTTCTTCTTGTTTTTCTTCTTGTTCTTGTTGTTCCTCTTCTGCTTCTTCTTCCATCATCCTTTTCCCTCTATTATTGCCGATATATGCGTGTTAAAAATTTCCATTCTTAAGGGACTTCCGAAACAGAAAATTCAACGGCAAGGTGACGGAGAGAACTCGATACACAACAAAAGCAATTGACTAGCCACCGTGGGACTTCATTGTAATGATTGTGTAGGGCGCTTCCAGAACTTTCACACTGCATGAGACATTCCACTTCAGTCAAGAAGATAATAAGCGAAATACAACAATCATTCATATGGTCACATTAAGCCAACAATCATTCATGGTCACATTAAGACAAAAATCATTCATGGTCACATTAAGCCAACAACCATTCATGGTCACAGTAAGCCAACAATCATTCATGGTCATAGTAAGCCAACAATCATGGTCACAATAAGCCAACAATCATTCATGGTTACATTAAGCCAACAATCATTCGTGGTCATAGAAAGAAAACAATTATTCAACAATCATTCATGACCACAGTGAGCTAACAATTATCAACAATCATTCATGGTCACAGAAAGCCAACATTCATTCTTGGTCACAGTAAGCCAACAATCATTCATGGTCACAGTAAGCCCACAATCATGGTCATAGTAAGCCAACAATCCTTTATGGTCATAAAAAGCCAAAAATTATGGTCATAGTATGCCAACGATCATGGTCACAGTAAGCCAACAATCATTCATGGTCATAGTAAGACAACATTCATGCGTGGTCACAGTAAGCCAACAATCATTCATGGTCACAGTAAGCCAACAATCATTCATGGTCATAGTAAGCCAACAGTCATGGTCATAGTAAGCCAACAATCATGGTCACAGTAAGCCAACAATCATTCATGGTCATAGTAAGACAACATTCATGCGTGGTCACAGTAAGCCAACAATCATTCATGGTCACAGTAAGCCAACAATCATTCATGGTCATAGTAAGCCAACAGTCATGGTCATAGTAAGCCAACAATCATGGTCACAGTAAGCCAACAATTATGGTCACAGTAAGCCAACAATCATTCATGGTCATAGTAAGCCAACAGTCATGGTCATAGTAAGCCAACAATCATGGCCGGTCCTGATTTGGCTCGGAAGAGTCCGCTGGACCTAAAGCAACAATCAATCAATCAATCAACAATCATGGTCACAGTAAGCCAACAATCATTCATGGTCATAGTAAGCCAACAGTCATGGTCATAGTAAGCCAACAATCATGGTCACAGTAAGCCAACAATCATTCACGGTTATAGTAAGACAACATTCATGCGTGGTCACAGTAAGCCAACAATCATTCATGGTCACAGTAAGCCAACAATCATTCATGGTCACAGTAAGCCAACAAACATTCATGGTCATAGTAAGCCAACGATCATGGTCACAATTAGCCAACAATCATTCATGGTCATAGTAAGCCAACAATCATGGTCACAGTAAGCCAACAATCATGGTCACAGTAAGCCAACAATCATGGTCACAGTAAGCCAACAATCATTCATGGTCATAGTAAGCCAACAATCATGGTCACAGTAAGCCAACAATCATGGTCACAGTAAGCCAACAATCATGGTCACAGTAAGCCAACAATCATGGTCACAGTAAGCCAACAATCATTCATGGTCATAGTAAGCCAACAATCATGGTCACAGTAAGCCAACAATCATGGTCACAGTAAGCCAACAATCATGGTCACAGTAAGCCAACAATCATTCATGGTCATAGTAAGCCAACAATCATGGTCACAGTAAGCCAACAATCATGGTCACAGTAAGCCAACAATCATGGTCACAGTAAGCCAACAATCATGGTCATAGTAAGCCAACAATCATTCATGGTCATAGTAAGCCAACAATCATGGTCATAGTAAGCCAACAATCATTCATGGTCATAGTAAGCCAACAATCATTCATGGTCATAGTAAGCCAACAGTCATGGTCATAGTAAGCCAACAATCATTCATGGTCATAGTAAGCCAACAATCATTCATGGTCATAGTAAGCCAACAATCATGGTCACAGTAAGCCAACAATCATGGTCATAGTAAGCCAACAATCATGGTCACAGTAAGTAAACAATCATGGTCACAGTAAGCCAACAATCATGGTCATAGTAAGCCAACAATCATGGTCACAGTAAGCCAACAATCATGGTCATAGTAAGCCAACAATCATTCATGGTCACAGTAAGCCAACAATCATGGTCATAGTAAGCCAACAATCATCCATGGTCACAGTAAGCCAACAATCATGGTCATAGTAAGCCAACAATCATGGTCACAGTAAGTAAACAATCATGGTCACAGTAAGCCAACAATCATGGTCATAGTAAGCCAACAATCATGGTCACAGTAAGCCAACAATCATGGTCATAGTAAGCCAACAATCATGGTCACAGTAAGTAAACAATCATGGTCACAGTAAGCTAACAATCATGGTCATAGTAAGCCAACAATCATGGTCACAGTAAGCCAACAATCATGGTCATAGTAAGGCAACAATCATTCATGGTCACAGTAAGCCAACAATCATGGTCATAGTAAGCCAACAATCATGGTCACAGTAAGTAAACAATCATGGTCACAGTAAGCCAACAATCATGGTCATAGTAAGCCAACAATCATGGTCACAGTAAGCCAACAATCATGGTCACAGTAAGCCAACAATCATGGTCACAGTATTCCAACAATCATGGTCATAGTAAGCCAACAATCATTCATGGTCATAGTAAGCCAACAATCATGGTCATAGTAAGCCAACAATCATTCATGGTCATAGTAAGCCAACAATCATTCATGGTCATAGTAAGCCAACAGTCATGGTCATAGTAAGCCAACAATCATTCATGGTCATAGTAAGCCAACAATCATTCATGGTCATAGTAAGCCAACAATCATGGTCACAGTAAGCCAACAATCATGGTCACAGTAAGCCAACAATCATGGTCATAGTAAGCCAACAATCATGGTCACAGTAAGCCAACAATCATGGTCATAGTAAGCCAACAATCATTCATGGTCACAGTAAGCCAACAATCATGGTCATAGTAAGCCAACAATCATGGTCACAGTAAGCCAACAATCATGGTTATAGTATGCCAACAATCATGGTCACAGTAAGCCAACAATCATGGTCATAGTAAGCCAACAATCATGGTCACAGTAAGCCAACAATCATGGTCATAGTAAGCCAACAATCATGGTCACAGTAAGTAAACAATCATGGTCACAGTAAGCCAACAATCATGGTCATAGTAAGCCAACAATCATGGTCACAGTAAGCCAACAATCATGGTCATAGTAAGCCAACAATCATTCATGGTCACAGTAAGCCAACAATCATGGTCAAAGTAAGCCAACAATCATGGTCACAGTAAGTAAACAATCATGGTCACAGTAAGCCAACAATCATGGTCATAGTAAGCCAACAATCATGGTCACAGTAAGCCAACAATCATGGTCACAGTAAGCCAACAATCATGGTCACAGTAAGCCAACAATCATTCATGGTCATAGTAAGCCAACAATCATGGTCATAGTAAGCCAACAATCATTCATGGTCATAGTAAGCCAACAATCATTCATGGTCATAGTAAGCCAACAGTCATGGTCATAGTAAGCCAACAATCATTCATGGTCATAGTAAGCCAACAATCATGGTCACAGTAAGCCAACAAACATGGTCATAGTAAGCCAACAATCATGGTCACAGTAAGCCAACAATCATTCATGGTCATAGTAAGCCAACAATCATGGTCATAGTAAGCCAACAATCATGGTCACAGTAAGTAAACATTCATGGTCACAGTAAGCCAACAATCATGGTCACAGTAAGCCAACAATCATGGTCACAGTAAGCCAACAATCATGGTCACAGTAAGCCAACAATCATTCATGGTCACAGTAAGCCAACAATCATGGTCACAGTAAGCCAACAATCATGGTCATAGTAAGCCAATAATCATTCATGGTCACAGTAAGCCCACAATCATGGTCACATTAAGCCAACAATCATTCATGGTCACAGTAAGCCAACAATCATTCATGGTCATAGAAAGCCAACAACCATTCATGGTCACAGTAAGCCAACATTCATTCATGGTCACAGTAAGCCAACAATCAGTCATGGTCATAGAAAGCCAACAATCATTCATGGTCATAGTAAGCCAACAATCATTCATGGTCACAGTAAGCCAACATTCATTCATGGTCACAGTAAGCCAACATTCATTCATGGTCATAGAAAGCCAACAATCATTCATGGTCATAGAAAGCCAACAATCATTCATGGTCATAGAAAGCCAACAATCATTCATGGTCACAGTAAGTCAACTATCATTCATGGTCACAGTAAGCCAACAATCATTCATGGTCACAGTAAGCCAACATTCATTCATGGTCACAGTAAGCCAACAATCATTCATGGTCATAGAAAGCCAACAATCATTCATGGTCATAGAAAGCCAACAATCATTCATGGTCACAGTAAGTCAACTATCATTCATGGCCACAGCAAGCCAACACTCTTTGGGCTGTACAGATGTGGGTTGGAGTTCGGGAGAGCGGTGGGAGCAGGGATGGGCACGGGGAGTATCAGTTAAAGTATCTGTACAGTATCACCATAGTATATCAGTTAAAGTATCTGTACACTAACACCATAGTATATCAGTTAAAGCATCTGTACAGTAACACCATAGCCAAAGTCGTTTTGGAGATAAAGGCAAAACAATTGTTGTAAACAATAGGTCACGACCTGAACTATCTGCCAGTTTTTGGTTGTTTTAAAAATCAAAATGGGATCAGTCCATTTTTTAGTTACAGCCCAAAAGATGTTGAAAAACTGGTGAAGCACGATGGCCTTGACCTATGAGAAAACAAAATAGGAATGCTTCAACATGTTTAGCAGTAGTAAAAGTAGCCACAAAGTTCAAAGATTAACAACAAAGTGAAATTTGGAGCGACGGGTCGGCCATCAGTCCGACAACCGCACTGCTAATGAAGGCTGACCCCTTGGGGTCATGAGCAATCTTGCCACTGTAGATTGTTCTAACCTATAAAGGGAAAAGTGAAAGCCCCAGTTGAAAACCTGTCTTGCCTTTGTAGGCATGACTGATTCACTGCGGCAACAGTACCCCCGCTGGAGTGCCGGGGGTTTCAGTATAAATAGTATCCCCACTTTCTGGAAATTTAGTGCTTTAAATTCCCACTGTCGCTGTCTTCCTCATTTGCTCTTTCCCATTCCTGATCTGTTTTATCACTCTGCTATACTATCTTCTTCATCGCTAGATCAATGACCTACCTTTTTTCTTGAAAACTCTTCCTGGACAAGACTCCTTGTTTGTGTTTGGGGTCTGTTGGATCAGCTTGGGAGTGTTGGACGCTTTCTGCCGGGTGGTCACTAGGGCTTCCTATGATGTTATTATTTAGCACTATAGGCATTTTATATGTATGTGTTTTGTTGATGATTTATAATGATGTTTGTATTCTATTTTGTTTTTGTAACCGGGGGTTCGAGTAGTTGGGGTAAAGCCTCAGCCGTCCCCTGCGTGGGATGTCTTTATTGTAAAGTGACTGGCCGGTGGAGGGCATTCAATTTTCCCACTAGGGTTGTTTCGGCAAATCTTTTATGCGGATTGGGGGTTGTCCGGTCCTGATTTGGCTCGGAAGAGTCCGCTGGACCTAAAGCAACAATCAATCAATCAATCCATCAATGAAGGCTGTTCCATGATTTGAAGTACTCATGTACCAAACTTTTATGATTTGAAGTACCCATGTACCAAACCTCCATGATTTGAAGTACCCATGTACCAAACCTCAACAAAAATCGCTTTGGCCATTTTTGAGATATTCGGCAAAAATGTGTTTAGCAACAAAAGGACCCCAGCGACCTCGACCTTTGCGGTAGAGCAAATAGGATGGCCACTAACCTAGGTAAGGTTCCTGTGAAGTTGGGTCAAAATCCATGCAGTGGTTCTTAAAAATAGCTTCCAATGGAGGGACAGACAGACGTACTTACCGACCAACCGACCACGAGACGGACTGGCCGACCGACATTTGGTTCGTTCTGATTGCCGACGGTTTCAACGTATTACCAGATAACAAATACAATCAAGTAAAGAGAGACACCTCAAAGAGAAAAATATGAAAACATAAAAGATAGGAAAACAGACAGACAGAGACAACGAAACAAAGAGGTGTCCATGACGTCAAAACTGATGTGGTTTTGCTCTATATTTTTTTTTCTTTCGTTGTAGATTGATTAGTTGTCGTCTTGTAAGCTGCAAGTCTCCATGTAACTGGTGCGCATATAGGACGATCAATGATTTCTTGTTGTGGGTTGTGGTCGTTGTTGGAAGTGTAATAACGTTTAAACGTTGTAACGAAAGCTCCTCTTTGGTCTAACTATACCTATATCTAAGTGAATGGATAAATAAAACAGACGAAAGAATCACTAACTATCTTATCTAGTCTTTCACTCAGAAACAAGGTATTTGTTTAGTGATGTGAATGTCTATTCTGCATGTGCGCGTTCTCCCGTTCTTTCTTCTAATACAACTAACTCTGACTCCAATTATCTGTCACACCCTCTTATAATACAAAATACGACAAACACATATATATTATCTTACAAACATTCCAAACCAATATTTCCACGAGTACAACTCGTCTTCAAAAACCCACCTCACAAATATTTTCAAATAATCATGTACAGAACAGTAGAAAAACGAATACTCACAGTTTGCTTTGTGCCACACAATATTATAAGTCCAAAGGAATTGTTCACAATATTATAAGTCCAAAGAGTTATTCACAATAAAGTCCAAAGAATTGTTCACAATATTATAAATCCAAAGAATTGTTCACAATATTATAAGTCCACAGAATTATTCACAATATTATAACTCCACGACTCCCACTGTCATAATCTCTCTATCTACACCTATATCATTGACTTTTTCAAGTTCAAGTTCAAGTACACCGTCTTCCCCCCTTCGTCGCTCTTCTTTCATTCTACTCCTCCTCTTCTTCTTCGTCGCACTTCTCTCGTCGTCAGCTCTCCTCTTCGTCAGCTCTTCGCTCTTCGTCAGCCCTTCTCTCTCTTCGTCAGCTCTCCTCTTCGTCAGCTCTTCTCTTCGTCAGCTCTTCTCTCTTCGTCGGCTCATCTCTTCGTCACCTCTTCTCTCTTCGTCGGCTCATTTCTTCGTCAGCTCTCCTCTTCATCAGCTCTTCTCTTCGTCAGCTTTCCTCTTCATCAGCCCTTCTCTTCGTCAGCTTTTCTCTCTTCGTCAGCTCTTCTCTATCGTCAGCTCTTCCCTTCGTCGCCTCTTCTCTTCGACAGCTTTCTTTTTACGTCAGCTCTTCTCCTTTCGTCAGCTCTCTCGTCTTCTTCTCGCTTCCTCTTTCTCTTCTTCTTTCCCTTCTTCTTCTTCGTATTCTTCTTCTTCTCTCTTCCTGTTCCCCTTCTCACTTCCTCTTCTTCTTCACTTCTTCGTCGTATATTTCTTCTCTCTTCTCCTTCTCACTTATTCTTCTCCTATCTTTTTCTCCTCCTTCTCACTTCTTCTTCTTCTTCTCTGTAGCCCCGCTACAAGTCTCTCTCTCTACAGGGAAATTATCAGCGAACACTGTCGCCGGAGAGCACACACCCTCTCTCCTCTCAAAACAAACGAAGACTGCCAAAAATCAAGCTCACGAATTTGCCGCCAACTAAAAATTCGTGACGTCATTGACTAGTAGGCCTATATTACTACAACCGTACTGTCAATGTCTTATACACAAATATCGGTCCGTGACAATACCCCCTTCCCGAATAAAAGAAAACGCCCGAGTTTTCTTTAGATTTTTCAAAGAAAAATAAATACAATCAATATATTCCATCAACACAATTTTTTACCACTATATACAATAAGAATACCATCATTATGAACAGCAAAATCAACAACCCCACAACGACACAATTTGTCAAATCACAATATTTATAAATATGTAAGAACAAAAAACCATCAATTTCACAATCCAACAATCATAACAGCAGTTATTGTTGTACAAGTGAATACAGCCCACAAGAATGTCTATGGTACAGACTGATCAACATTTGATCTTGACAATGTATCAGCAAACATGTTAACATGACCAGGTAGCGGTCTGATCTCAAAATGAAATTCCTGAAGAGCCAAAGCCCAACGTGAGTTGCAAAAGCTGTTTTTGGTCTATCGAGAGGGCTCACCAAAATTTGCCAGTACCCCTTAGAAAGGTCAATCTTAGTAAAATATGAACCATCTGCCAACTCTGCAAATAATTCATCTGAGTTTGGGATAGGCTCAGCGTCAAAAACAGTGACCTTGTTAAGCTGCCTATAATCCACACAAAACCTAGTAGACCCGTCTTTCTTTTCAACCAGTACAACTGGTGATGAGTATGGCGACAGAGAGTGTTCAATAACACCCATATCTAACATTGACTTAACCTCCCTCTCTACTTTCTCTTTTGTGGACAATGGTAAGTCATACGGTCTAAGTCTGACCGGTGAATCTGAAGTCAAATTGACAACATGAAACAAATTTCCAGTAAATGTACCAGGGTAAGAGGTCAATATGGGTACAAAATCAGCAAAAACATTGTAAAGCTGTTGTTTCTGATAATTAGACAGTGTATCATCAAAATGAATATCAGCAATAGTTTCTGTGTTTGTAGTTGATACTGTTGGAATGGTTACATCATCCGAGTCAGATTCGGCTGGTATAACAGCAACAACTGCAATTTCATGTGATCTATGATCATTGTCTTGAACCCCAATGTCATGCGGATCAACTCTTTGAGTAGCTGCCATGATGGTGTCATGCGCTGTGATAGACACTGATGACCGTAAGGGTGTCGGCACCACCAATTGGACCAGAATCTGTGTGTTTTTCTCATGGTATCTGTGTAGTATGTCATCCTGAATGTAGTATGGAACAGTTGAGAACCCTAACGTCTTAACTTCACCTATTTCAGCTAAGTGGAACAATGGTAACAAAGTTTCATCTTTCTTCTGCATACTAGCAAATTCTGCAGGGGTAATGCTCAGATTCTGTGTCACAGCACTAAGAGGCTTACTGGGAATGCTATCTCTTTTAGTTTGAGCACGGGTAGTCACGCAAGCTGTATGCTCTTGGGTGAGGGCAGAAGTCGCCACACTCGAGATAGGGTCTGAGACTCCCGGAAGATTTCCCAAAATCAAATCTGCAACCGGCCTATCTATCACACAGCACAACACCGGACCGGTGAAAAACGGAGTCTCTATGAGAACTTTTGCAAGAGGAAATTCTTCCAATTTCCCTCCAAATGACCAACATTTGCAAGTACGACCCGTGTACTGATCTTCCCCAACCAAACGTTTTCTCACTCCACAGACAGTAGCCCCTGTGTCCCTGAGAACGCTTGCATTCCGGCCATTCACAGTACCAGGTACTAGATGTAGATGACCACAGTTTTCGTCACAAATCGAGCATACCACTTCCGTAACAAGTGTGGCATGAATCTGAGATTGTTCTTCACATTCATGCTCTGTACCGGTATGATATTGCTCTGCATATTTTGAAGGACATACTGCAGCAATATGTCCAAACCCCTGACAGTTATAGCACTTAACTGGATATCTACCTTTACTCTTTGATGGTGAACCCCTGTTAGCTGGTTGAAAACTGTTTCTGGGTTGAAACCCCCCACGGATAGATGAAGTTTGATTTGACCCCGACTGGGTTGACTGTTGAGTCGGTCTAACCTGAGACCCAGCGCCACGGAACTGTCCGGAGTATGGCAATCTATACCCACCCCGCTGCTGAGCACGAAAGAAACTCCCCCGAGAATTATCATTCCCGTGAAATCGAGTCTGGTATGCCTGATTTTGGTTAACAGGTTGAGACACTGAAGCAGAACCAAAAATTGTATCCTCAGCCTTTCTCGCCAGTTTCTTTTCGGGGTGTGCAACGCGGAATGCTTCGGCACTCTGAACTAGAGCATCAAACTCTTTCAAATTTCTTTCTTTCAAAAAAATTGTCAAATCTTCAGAAACAGATGCATAAAATTGTTCGCACAACATAAGGTTAAAAAGATCATTATATGTGCTCTGGCATTCAGCCAACTGGATCCATCTCTCAAAAAGGTGAGAAAATTTCTTTGAAAATGTTATAAAGCTTTCCCCCACTTCCGGTCTAACAGCCCTAAACTTCTCTCTAAACCCATCTGCTGTACATTGAAACTTTTTGAGTAACTCAGCCTTCAGAGCCTCATAGGTAACAGTACCCGATGCTGACAGTGAGTGGTAAACTTCAATGGCAGAACCTTGCAGAAGTGCAGCCAAATATACAACCCACTTATTTCTATCACAGTTCAGCGAAGTAACGTGGGATTCAAAACGGTATAAAAAAGCATCAATATCATCTTTGTCCTCCCTGAAAATAGGAAGCCGAGGCAGTTTTGGCGTATTTGGGTTATACCGAAGTTTAGGAAAGGTTTGATCTGACCCAGCAGTATTCTGATTCAACTGGAGTTCTAGTTCTTTTTCCTTAATCCGCATAGCTTCTCTATCAAGCTCAAATTGCATCTCTTTCGCTCTAAGCTCACTTTCCATTTTTTTTGTTTCCCTTTCATTCTCCCACTGAAGTTTCTTTTCATCTTTCTCCCACTGAAGTTTCTTTTCATCTTTCTCCAACTGAAGTTTCTTTTCCTCTCTTTCCCTAGCTCTGTCATGCCTTTCCATACACTGGTTCACATATTCTTGTATTTTGTCATCCTTATACCCTAACTTTTGAGCTTGAGCAAGAAAAGTCTCAAATAGAGCATTATAGTCATCAGTGGACGTCATAATGTTACACTATAACCACTAATAACGAATAATAATTAATTGTTTTTTTTTTAATAAGTCCAGGCTATACAGGTAATATTTAATAACAAGTGTCTTTTTTTTCTTTAGATCAAGTTGTTGGATATCATAGCACAATGCAACCACACAATATAACCATACATTTGACTCAGAGAAATAAAAATCTAAACAATTAAATACACAAGCAATAAACTATGTTATACTATATATAAACAAGTCCAAAATAAACAAAGAAATGTCGAAATTTTTATCAAAATAATCCAAACCTAATTCCAAGTGTAATAACCGATAATAAATCCAGCAAATATTATTTAATAAACAAACAAACTACCCTAATAACTATAGCCAAAACCAACTAAAAAGAAAAAACAAACAAAAAACACCAGTACCGGAAACCAAGGTCAAGTTCACAAAATGTAACCAAAGAAAACTAAGAATCAAATACAAGTCACAAATGATACAACAAGAATTATTCCCAATACATTTTTTTCCAAAAATACTTCCAAAAACCTATGATAATTAAAATAAGGGTGTGACAGAGCTAACAAAGAAAAAGTATACTAAAGGATAGAATATATAATAATGGTAGTAGAAATGAGCTAAGATGAAATAATAATTACAACAGGAAGAGAAATGATACTAGTTCCTCTCTGACCCAGAAAAAATTATGTACAATTAGATCAGACCCGCAAGAGATAGAGCTGGAGGCGGGGATTAATTAATAAATACAAATATTCATTTATTCTTTTGAGAAACAAATTACAACAACAAACCAACACTCAAAGATAACGAGACAAAAACTTATTATTATTCAAACAACTCTGCCTACCTCACACTCCACACTATGCCTACTCTAACCTCTAACGGATTGCAGGGTCACCACTGTAACGAAAGCTCCTCTTTGGTCTAACTATACCTATATCTAAGTGAATGGATAAATAAAACAGACGAAAGAATCACTAACTATCTTATCTAGTCTTTCACTCAGAAACAAGGTATTTGTTTAGTGATGTGAATGTCTATTCTGCATGTGCGCGTTCTCCCGTTCTTTCTTCTAATACAACTAACTCTGACTCCAATTATCTGTCACACCCTCTTATAATACAAAATACGACAAACACATATATATTATCTTACAAACATTCCAAACCAATATTTCCACGAGTACAACTCGTCTTCAAAAACCCACCTCACAAATATTTTCAAATAATCATGTACAGAACAGTAGAAAAACGAATACTCACAGTTTGCTTTGTGCCACACAATATTATAAGTCCAAAGGAATTGTTCACAATATTATAAGTCCAAAGAGTTATTCACAATAAAGTCCAAAGAATTGTTCACAATATTATAAATCCAAAGAATTGTTCACAATATTATAAGTCCACAGAATTATTCACAATATTATAACTCCACGACTCCCACTGTCATAATCTCTCTATCTACACCTATATCATTGACTTTTTCAAGTTCAAGTTCAAGTACACCGTCTTCCCCCCTTCGTCGCTCTTCTTTCATTCTACTCCTCCTCTTCTTCTTCGTCGCACTTCTCTCGTCGTCAGCTCTCCTCTTCGTCAGCTCTTCGCTCTTCGTCAGCCCTTCTCTCTCTTCGTCAGCTCTCCTCTTCGTCAGCTCTTCTCTTCGTCAGCTCTTCTCTCTTCGTCGGCTCATCTCTTCGTCACCTCTTCTCTCTTCGTCGGCTCATTTCTTCGTCAGCTCTCCTCTTCATCAGCTCTTCTCTTCGTCAGCTTTCCTCTTCATCAGCCCTTCTCTTCGTCAGCTTTTCTCTCTTCGTCAGCTCTTCTCTATCGTCAGCTCTTCCCTTCGTCGCCTCTTCTCTTCGACAGCTTTCTTTTTACGTCAGCTCTTCTCCTTTCGTCAGCTCTCTCGTCTTCTTCTCGCTTCCTCTTTCTCTTCTTCTTTCCCTTCTTCTTCTTCGTATTCTTCTTCTTCTCTCTTCCTGTTCCCCTTCTCACTTCCTCTTCTTCTTCACTTCTTCGTCGTATATTTCTTCTCTCTTCTCCTTCTCACTTATTCTTCTCCTATCTTTTTCTCCTCCTTCTCACTTCTTCTTCTTCTTCTCTGTAGCCCCGCTACAAGTCTCTCTCTCTACAGGGAAATTATCAGCGAACACTGTCGCCGGAGAGCACACACCCTCTCTCCTCTCAAAACAAACGAAGACTGCCAAAAATCAAGCTCACGAATTTGCCGCCAACTAAAAATTCGTGACGTCATTGACTAGTAGGCCTATATTACTACAACCGTACTGTCAATGTCTTATACACAAATATCGGTCCGTGACAAACGTGTTCTAATGTAAGGAATGAACGAGCACCATTAACATGACGTCAATGGCGTCGGTGAACGCCCAAAAGGTGCATGGATCATTTCGTTTGCCTATTCTCATCATCAGCAACAACCAAGTAGGCTACTAAAGGCTCGTAAAACCGGAAATAACATTCTAATGCACTTGTGCACGTGCAAGGAACGCACCGGTAAACCTCTTCTCCACGTGCTATTCCGAGAAGAGAAAAAAATTCAATTGCCATTTTAACCAAATCCGATTGGCGCATTTTGAGTTCTCCGGGCTTATTACTGTCCTTGACCCGGGTTTCTTCCCTGAGCCCATTTTAATCTCCACCACTCCTCAGCCCCCATCAACTACCCCCGTTCTTCAAGAGTCTTTCTTGCAGAGTTGGAACCGTGACGCAAATGAAATACTCTGACGTCTAATACTATGAGGCACAAGGAAATGCGCTTGACACATAATTAAATCAAATACTCTGACGTCTAATACTATGAGGCACACGGAAATGCGCTTGACACATAATTAAATCAAATACTCTGACGTCTAATACTATGAGGCACAAGGAAATGCGCTTGACACATAATTAAATCAAATACTCTGACGTCTAATACTATGAGGCACAAGGAAATGCGCTTGACACATAATTAAATCAAATTCTCTGACGTCTAATACTATGAGGCACAAGGAAATGCGCTTGACACATAATTAAATCAAATACTCTGACGTCTAATACTATGAGGCACAAGGAAATGCGCTTGACACATAATTAAATCAAATACTCTGACGTCTAATACTATGAGGCACAAGGAAATGCGCTTGACACATAATTAAATCAAATTCTCTGACGTCTAATACTATGAGGCACAAGGAAATGCGCTTGACACATAATTAAATCAAATACTCTGACGTCTAATACTATGAGGCACAAGGAAATGCGCTTGACACATAATTAAATCAAATACTCTGACGTCTAATACTATGAGGCACAAGGAAATGCGCTTGACACATACTTAAATCAAATACTCTGACGTCTAATACTATGAGGCACAAGGAAATGCGCTTGACACATAATTAAATCAAATACTCTGATGTCTAATATTATGAGGCACAAGGAAATGCGCTTGACACATAATTAAATCAAATACTCTGACGTCTAATACTATGAGGCACAAGGAAATGCGCTTGACACATAATTAAATCAAAAACTCTGACTCTAATACTATGAGGCACAAGGAACAATTTGTGCTGATTTATGTAAAGGGTTTGATATTAATTAAATACATTTCTTTCAAATCTTAGTGGTTATATACATAAGCCATCTGTTGTAATACTTCATCTTTATTTTCATATTGTTATATCATTGGTTGTGTTGGCACTTTGTGTCCAATGTTTAAGGGGTTACGAATTAGTCAAGGGAGGTAATTGATTGTTAATTGTTGGGGTTGTGGGGACTGGTTAAGGGTTTGGGGTAGGGTTAGATTTCCCATATTCCTGTTTATGTGTGTTGAATAAAAGAGTGTAACTGTTCATCTGGTCTTTGTTTTAGAGTTTGATTTTGAGTTTGAATCCCTTCACTCGCTGTTTGAACTTAAGTCATTGATTCCAACCGGGTGACGTGACATGGCCATTAATCTTGATTTATTATTACTTTATATTATGAACTGACATCCGACCCCCAACATCTTCCACCCTCTTTCTCCACAGACACAAACATCTATCCTACTACTAACAATGGTTCACATGTGCCATTTCCTTATAATACTTAATTTATATTACTGCTAGCTATTATTATGGTCAAATATTGCATTTGGCTATTGTGAAATTAATTCTTTTCGTATTCTTAGTACAAGTATTGTTGGTGTGCGTTGACTAATGTTTACAATATGTTTATTGACGGAATAGGCCTAGAAGTTATTGCTGTGTTATGCAAAAAAAAAAATTAATATGTCTGTTTACGGTAACATAGAAAAAAACATAAAGTTCGTAGGTCGGCTTTGTTTTTTTTAAAGGGGGGTTTGGGTGGTGGTGAGGAGGAGAGAGGAGGGGGAGCTTTAAAAAAAAATCTGTTGTCAGACGATCCCAAAAGAAAGTTTAGGGTCGGGCCAAAAAGTTAGGGTCAGTCGGGAAACCGAAACAGACTTCCCCCCCACCCACCCCCACCCCCTAACAACGCAATATCTTCTAGCAATAATATATATACATTAATCTTACCTTAGAGGTTTTCATCAAATGACCGAGTTCAGTGACTGAGTTCACTAATCCCCGAGCTAGAGTTATTTCCCTTACTATATAAGCCTAACTTTCGAAACAACGAATCACAACTTCAATTTCTTTCAGTACAGATGCACCCAATCACATACACATGTACCCCTATCATTTCGCTCTTTCACCCACTGACTATAAGACAATCATGAATCTAAAAATCATAAGGGCACTGAATAGAATATACCCAACGTTTCCCGGCGTGTAGTAAGAGGCGACTAACAGGGGTGATGTCAGCACAGCATCACTGGGCGAAAGGCTTTTACACAGAAGTCACCGGCCAGGACGGAGGAACCTCACGTTACTACAGGTTCAACGATCACGTGCTCGGGGCCACACTGTATTCGTGGATATCGGCTGTGGCCAACAGCCTGGAAAGGATTGGGCCCTGCCAGGTCTTACTTGCCCAAGACACACTGCATGATGAAGAGAACCATTCACTCCATACCGGATCGGTCGTCGCCCGGATCACCAAGAACCGCGCCTTCCTTTGGCCACAAGTACGGCGGTAATAAGTGTTCTACTGACGGACAACTTAGCAAGAACCGCACGAGAAACAACATCTTCATAAGAACCTGGAATTTCAGGACCATTACTGCGGATGGAAAATTAGAAGAACTGGCCCGCGAGCTGGATCACTTTCGATGGAACATTTTAAAAAGCGAACTGCGCTGGAAAGGCCTAGGTAAAACAACGACCGACAAAGGCCACAAGCTTTATTTCAGCGGGAGAGATGACAGGCACGAACACGGCATTGGATACTTGGTCTACAAGAACATTCAAGCCACTGTCATGGGTTGCCGCCCAGTCTCCAGTAGACTCATTGCCATCCGTATGAGAGCAGTCCCTTTCAACATCACCATCATCCAGACCTATGCCCCAACATCAGACTTTGACGATAGCGAAGTGGATGATTTTTAAGAAAATCTACAAGCTGTCCTTGAACAAGTGCCGAAGAAGGACATAGTCATAGTGCAAGGCGACTGGAATGCCAAGTTTGGCCAAGTTGCGCACTACAACTGGCGAAACACATGTGGACCCCATTGCAACAACGAGACTGTTACACTCGTTTGATGGTGGTGTTTTTCTATCAGTATTTGATTCAGCCCCAATGCTGAAGTACTGATGAGTGTAGCTCAGATTCGTTTATCCACGCAACCCGTTCAAACAGCATACAAGTCACAGAGTCGACGTATGAAGTTTTCCACTTTTATTCAGCACACATCAACAACTGCATACAATCGCTCAATCGCTTTTCCACTCTCAAAGTTTACTTTCCAACTCACTATCAACAAACACTCCAAACAGTGCGGCACACAATTTTATAACCTCTCTCTCTTCCCGAACAATTTAGCACACGGTAGAAATGACACACTACCACCAATCAAATAAAAGATCGTCATCACTGACTTACGTCATACATCTCTCTAAACCTCCCAGGAATGTTCTCATACTTCGATATTTATCGGGAAGTTTCCATCGATAGTAAATACTCAAAATCTAGAGAATTCTCTAATAATATCGACTAACGAAAATTATCAACGTTATACAAAACCTCTCCTAACAACAATGCAAACTCAAATCAAAGGTAAATAAACTCTATTATTGAATACTTTGCAAAACGAAACGATTAGATCTATCGTGCACGCTTCAGCCATACTACCATTCGCGTTTCAACGTAACAGAGACAAATCCGTGGGTCTTAGACTCTTGGAGTTTTCGAGATACAACAATCTCATACTGGCAAACACCCTTGGTCTCCACAAAAAATCCAGACGATGGACATGGCACAGTTCCAACGGGGAGCATCAAAACCAGATCGACTACATCATGGTAAAGAAACGCTTCAGATCAAGCATCAACATTGGCAGGACACGCACTTTTCCAGGAGCAGACACCAGAAGTAACCACGATCTCGTGATGATATAATTACGTCTCCACTTGAAGAGAGTAAACACATCAAAGTGCACTAGACTGAAGTTCGACCTGGACAAACTGCAAGACCCGGAGATGGCAGAAATATTTCTGGCCGCAACTGGAGGGAAATTTGCACTACTGCTCTTTTTGGGAGCTGGTGAAGTAGATGTCAACACCATGACCACCACCTTCAACTCAGCTGTGACAGATGCCGCCACTGAGATCCTTGGCAAGCACCGGCCAAAGAAGAAGCCGCGGATCACACCTGAACTTTTGGACCTGCGTGATAAATAAAAGAGAGACGAAAAAGAAAAAGAACACCTTACCGGGAGCTGATGCTTACCGAAAAATCAACAATGACATCCGAAAAGGCATGCGCACAGCAAAGGAGAACTGGACAGAAGATCGGCGCCATGAAATAGAAAACAGTCTGAACAAGAACAACAGCAAGAAGGCCTACCAGACTGACAAGTTTTAAACAGCCCAAGGTCTCTACGATCCAAAGCAAGTCGGACTTCTTGTTCTTCTGTAAGGCACATGCCAGGCTTGCTTTGGATCGTGGAGACCTTGGGCTGTTTAACACTTGTCATAGTCTGGTAGGCCTTCTTGCTGTTGTTCTTGTTCACACTGTTCTCTATTTCCTGGCGTTGATCTTCTATCCAGTTCTCCTTTTCTGTGCGCATGCCTACTCGGATGTCACATTTGATTTTTCGTTAGGCATCAGCTCCCTGTGAGCTGTTCTTTTCATTATTCATCTCTCTTCGTTTGTCAGGTGTGATCCACAGTTTCTTATTTGGCCGGTGCTCGCCAAGGATCTTAGTGTCGGCATCTGTCACCGCTGATTTGAAGGTGGTGGGCATGGTGTTGGCATCTATTTCTGCCACCTCCGGGTCTTGCAGTTTGTCCAGGTCAAACTTCAGTCTGGTGCATTTTGCTTTGTTTACTCTCTTGTGGAGCCGGAAAGACATCATTTCTTGCGGAGCCGGAAAGACATCTTCACAAGATCGTGGTCACTTCAGATGTCTGACCCTGGAAAAGTGCGTGTCCTGCCAATGTTGATGCTTGATCTGATGCGTTTTTTGACCATGATGTAGTCAATCTAGTTGTGATGCTTGCCGCTTGGACTGTGCCAGGTCCATCGTCATGTTTTTTTGTGGAGACCAAGCGTGTTTGAGTTTAAATAGGAGAAACCTTATAGGTATTTAAAATATATTTGCTAATGTTGCGAAGTTTTGATTGCACAAAGTTAGGAATCAACAGGCATTCTCTTGTTTAACAATATGAACTGAAGCCAGACCCAGTCTACGTTGTTTGTTTGTTTTTGCGCATACAGTTAATTACTTCAGACATTCTTGTAGCACAATTTGTATTTTCGCTCTGCCCTTGCTGTTGCAGCTCGCTGGACCTAAAGCAATAATCATGGAATGCTATTGCAGCCTACATTAAAAATATTCTGTGGGTCCTCATTTTGTCCTATAAACCTGGGATGGCTTGATGGCGCAGTTGGTAAGACGCTGCATTCTTATGCCGAAGCTCGCGGGTTCGAACCCAACAAGGGACGGCTTTATGTGACTTAGGTACGAGGCATTTCATGTCACCGAGGGTTTTGTCAGGCTACTCCGGTTTCCTCCCTCTATTCAATGTTGGTAGCATTATTATCATATAAAGTACTATTGTAAGAGCAGCGCAGAGGGGCTCGATGCTGCTCGTATCTTGGGGTGAGGGGAGCAGGTGGAGTATAAGAGAGCGATGAAAGGGGTTGAGAAGGATGAAAGGTTGCTGGGGGTGAGAGGGGGGGGGAAGAGAGAAATTAAACGGAGCGGAAATCATTCAGACCAAGTGTGAGAAACAGGAGTCAGAAACAGACAAGAGACATACAGACAGACAGAAGCAGTAACAGCACAGAGAGAGAGAGAGAGAGAGAGAGAGAGAGAGAGAGAGAGAGAGAGAGAGAGAGAGAGAGAGAGAGAGAGAGAGAGGGAGAGGGGAAGAATTGATGGGGACAGAAAAGGGCGTGGCGTGTGGTGGATGTGAGGGAACGGGCAAGAGAGGTTGAGGCTGTACCGTACGAACGAAAAACGATGCTTAACGTCCTATTGCATGAGCGTTAAGGACGATCACCACGTCGCCACCCTGACAACAATGACCACCATCATCATATCAAAAATAAGATCCAACGGATCTTCGGTGGTTAAGATGATCTGAAGTCTAGTGACTACTCCCCGTTGGCACGGCAGAAAGCGCGTGTTTGGCATTGTTCCCATGGTAACCCATTGTGCCTGCTATTGGCCACTCGAAGCATTCTCTCTCTCTCTCTCTCTCTCTCTCTCTCTCTCTCTCTCTCTCTCTCTCTCTCTCTCTCTCTCTCTCTCTCTCACTCTCTCTCTCTCTCTTTCTCTCTCTCTCTCTCTATATATATATATAGAGAGACAGACAGACAGACAGAGAAAAAGATAGAGATTTGGCTGCAGGTGAATGAGATATAAATCAGGCCTTGATTAAATCAAATGATATACGTTTTGTTTTGCTTTGCGGAAACTAGATTTAAAAACAATGTTAGCTCTACATTATTTTATAATTCAAACAAAATGGAAAACCATTCAGATGTATCTCCAGACACTCGCACACATATAACTAAAAATCAGTATTTTGAAAAGCGTTCACTTTGGAGGCGATGTTGTAGCTCAGTTGTATCCTAACCAAGCAAAATTAAAAATAGAATGGTGGGCCAAATAAATGGCCTATTTGCAAGCAAAAAAAAAATTGGTTCAGCGAATATTTTAGATAAAGCGCAACACGATTAAATGATGTAATGGACCTCTTCGGACTTGACCTCTGAGATAGAGCAAATGTGAAGAAAACCAAAGGCTCAAGGGTGGTTAAATTAGCTGCTTGGTAAACATAATAAAAAATCGGTTTAGTCATTTTTGAGATAAGGCAAAACTGTGTATTAAATAAAAATGAAATTCGGAGCGACGAACTGACTGACCAACCGACCAAACAACAAATGGACTGCTACCGAATACCTCGTCATCAGTTACATTAACTGTATAACAACCCCCCCCCCCTCCCCCCAAAAGAAAAATTCATCCAAATCGGTTTAGTCGTTTCTGAGATATTCATAGCGTATTTAGAAGAAAAAAAATTGCCCCAGGGACTTTGACATTTGAGTTTTAATACGATGGGGTGTGATGCTGGCTAGGTAATTTCTTATTAAGTTGGAAAACAAAACCTGCCCAGTTGACCTTGAGATATGGCGTGCAACGGACCGTCCGACCGAGAGACGGACCAACATTTGGCTGGTCCCCGTACCTGAATGTGTTAAAGTATTGTCTGGTTAAAACAAAATTTGTTTCAAACAATACAAAACAGTTTCTATGTTTTTTTCATGTCACTCTTCTCATCCGGACTTTCCTTTCCTTCTTTCTCGTGTTCTGCCCATGCTCCTCATCAAGTCAACAGTTTGAGATACAAGCTCCCACGTGATATGCTGTCCGGGAATGCCAATTGGCGATGACGCGTGATACGACACCCAGTATGATGGACAGGTATGCTTGTTGTGCATATATGGTATAATAAATATCCAATCAACATTTCTCAATGAGCTAGAGCTGATATCGCTTCTTTTCATTTTAGTATGTGACCGTTTCCTGACTATACAATTGTTATTGCCCTGTGCTGTAAAACACGGTATCATGCGACTGTCCCGACCGTGCAGTTGCATTTATTACAATTAAGTTTTATCTCACCAATGTTTGTCTTTAGTTTAAAGGATTTGTTTTCCCTCTCATTTGTCTCTTTCAGGGGTAGCACATGGAATTGAAAGCCACTATGTCGCACCTTTTGTCCACATTTGAGAGCAGGATAATTATTTTTTTTTAGGTGAAATTTGCAAACCCAGCCTTTGCACCTCATGCATGCACTGACGCGTGAACATGCGGTCAAGCCTCCACCACAAGGTAGGCATCGATCAGATTGGCCAGAGGTAGATGGCGAGGCATCTCTATACTTAGCAGTCTTGGACCTGGAGGTGCATGAAACAGCGGTGGATGTGGTTACCGATTGCGACTTGCCCTGTGACTGTTTCCTTGACACAGTCTTGGGTATTTTGGGCCATGGTTTTGACAATTCTGTGTGTCGTCTCTTGCGAGATCTAAGAGCCACAGTCTCTGCCTGTGACTGAATTCTGTCAACTGATAAATGCATGCATTCAGTCAGATTTCTTGACAGATCTGGCTGTTTGGCGAACCAGTATGTTGCCGAGCATTAGGTTCTCAGCTACAGCCAAAATGAATGATGATCTGCTGTCTTTTCCTGAAAGAGGATGTTGGGGAAACTTCTGGGCGAAAATGACTCTCACAGCAACTGGCTACATCGAAAAGATTGGTGAACATCACCTTCGGCCATCTTTTTGATATCCATTTTGTGCTGTATGCATTTATAAGGTATCAAATGCACCCATTGTTTCATTGTAGGTGACAGTGTGCGGGGTTTTTTTTCTCTGTGATTTTGTGTCTACAGCATCATGACAATGCATTGTACTCTGCAAAAGCACATTCTTGCCTTTTTGGACTGATAGTTAACGATAGCTGCATTCTCACGAAACCAAAACTCTAACCCATGCAGAGGGAGTGACTTCGTCCAATCCAACATTGAACACGGCCAACCACTTTTAGATCTCTCTGTTTCTCTCTGTGTCTCTAATAAATAATTGTTATCAGCCGAAGAACTAACGGTAAAGGAAAGAAGAATCGGCGATGTAGCGGAATTAATTTTCCTCGCACGACAGGTCGTTCATATCTCATTAGATCTAGAGCCAGATAGTTCCTGTAACCATGAAATCTTCCATAAATAATCAAAGTTGGCACTACAGTTGCACTGCCCAAATCCTTATTAAATGTTGAGATCTCTCGGGTGACATTTAAGCAATAGTTTTTAAACGTTCCCACTTTCAATAATCAAAAGTACGCTACAAGCAACAGACAAACGTGTAGACCGGTGCATCGCTTTACTTTCACTCTAATTGTTTACGTGTGTAGTTTTCTTCAAACGGCGTACTACTAGGAATCAGCTTTGACGCTCCTTCTCTGCGTAATATGTAAAGTTTTTTCCTACCCACGAAGTGTAAATAGGATGCTAAATATATCGCGACGTATAGCAAAGGTTTATAATGTCTGATCTCGCCTCCCGTCACCATCGTCATTCCTTCTTTTCTGATTCAGACTACCGCCGTCACACCGCACGCCCTCAGTCCCCTCACTCCTTAGCTGCTCTCCTCCTCCCTCCCTCATATTTTATATTTTACTTGTAAATAGTCTTTTTCATGTTTGTATTATGTCTTTGCATAATTCATTTGTGTCTCGTTTTCTTTTCGCATATATTCGATGTTAACGTTAAGTATAAATGCGTGAGAACTGCACTTTGAAATGATGTCATTAAAAAAAAGAGCTATATAAATATTATTATTATTATTATTATTATTATTATTATTATTATTATTATTATTATTATTATTATTATTATTATCAACATATAGGCAGGGCATTTTCAGCCTCACGTTATGGGGACTGAACTCTTCCGCGCGCGATGGTGTCAATTGATTGATTGATTGAGTGTTGCTTTAGGTCCAGCGGACTCTTCCGAGCCAAATCAGGACCAGACAACCCCCGATCCGCATAAAAGATCTGCTGAATGCCCTCCACCGGCCAGTCACTTTACAATCAGGGGACGGCTGAGGCTTTACCCCAACTAATCAAACCCCCGGTTACAAAAACAAAATAGAATACAAACATCATTATAAATTATCAACAAAACACATACATATGAAATGGCTATATTGCTAAATAATAACATCATAGGAAGCCCTAGTGACCACCCGGCAGAAAGCTTCCAACATTCCCAAGCTGATCCAACAGACCTCATACACAAACAAGGAGTCTTGTCCAGGAAGAGTTTTCAAGAAAAAAGGTAGGTCACTGATCTAGCGAAGAAGAAGATAGTATAGCAGATTGATAGGACAGAGCAGGACTGAGAAAGAGCAAATGAGAAAGACAGCGACAGTGGGAATTTAAAGCACTAAATTTCCAGAAAGTGGGGGTACTATTTTTACTGAAACCCCCGGCACTCCAACGGGAGAGGGGCCGGGTAGCTCAGTTGGTAAGAGCGTCTTGCTAGTAACCGAAAGATCGCTGGATCGAATCCCGGATTGGTCAACGCGTGCTCATATTATTTTCCCCTTTACCAACAACTGGCCCGCTGGTGTCAGTATAAATCGGTCCAGTAGTCACCTATATGCGAAAGTGTCGTGTGACTATAATCTACAAACAACAACTGGGGCATTCACTTTTCCCTGTATAGGTTAGAACAATCTACAGTGGCAAGATTGCTCATGACCCCAAGGGGTGATGGTGTCAAAGGACTAGCGGCAAAAGATCTTTTCAATTCAATTCATGTCAATTCAATGTTTCCATTTGCCGTCTGTTCGCATGCAATAATGTGACACGACAACACGAGGGAAAGCGTGGCCCCTTTTGTTCGATCTCCGGAGGATCAACTGAGTAATGGCATAATCTACTCTTTTTTTTTTACTCAGTTTATAGTCCCCTCTCTTCCCGATAAGGATTTTCAGAGAGGAGACTTAACATAATCTACATACCCATCACCCCTATTTATCTGCAAACATTTTTAATTTGTAGAATTTACTGGGCCATTTCGATTTGCTCTCCGTTCATCAAGATATGACCTGATGTTGCTGCGCAGTGTTTCTACTATGCTAGATTTATGCACACGCACACAGACAATTCTCATAGTCGCTCGAGCTTCGCCGTGTCACTGACTGATCGTGTCGTCGTCCTACTTTTACCAAGCTCCTCTCCATTAAGACATATCACTGGTCCTGGTGGAATAATCCAGAAGATGAATCTCTCTGATTCTGTCTGTCTGTCTGTCTCTGTCTCTCTCTCTGCATGTGTGTATGTGCGCGTGTATTTTAATTATTTTTTTTAATCAGTGTGAGAGTATTATATGGCTGTATGTTGCTGTTCTATGACGGCCTACTAGCGCCAAAACCGAGAGTTACAATTATCACGAGATAATTGAAATTATGACGTGTTCTGTGTAATTTACAGAGATACCGGTAATCCGCAGTGTTAATTAATAATTATCAGTATTTGCCATGCTTTCCTAGCGCCAAAACCTGATAATTACTAATATCATGACATAATTACAATTATCAAAAGATAATTACAATTATCAAGAGATAATTACAATTATCAAGCGATAATTACAATTATCACTGAAAATATCACTGTTCCCAGCACGCCTGGGGTTTTGGCCCTAGTAAAGCGTGGCCAAAACTGAAAATTAGTAATTAACACTGTGAATTACACAGAACACGTGTTAATTACAATTATCACTGATACATGTAAGTTTTGCACGTTTTGACGCTAGTAAGCCGCCTTACCAGAATTAAGCATGATCACGTGAAAATTATAATTATCAAATGATAATTTTAATTATTATGTGATAATTACAATTTTCAGTTTTGGCGCATTTCCAGGCGGATTGATAGAGCCAAACCTGAAAATTAAACATGATCACACGAACATATTGTGTAATTTTCAATGATAATTGTAATTGTCTCTTGATAATTGTAATTATCCCATGATATTTGTAATTATCACATGATAATTGTAATTATCCGGTTTTGGCGCTAGTAGGCCGCCATACTGTTCATATGTATGGCATGTCTCCTGTGAGTGTTTTTTGTATTTTGTGTAGGTCGGTGTGGCGGGATTGGATGAGAGAGAAAGCGATAGACAGAGAGAGACCGACAGAAAGAGATCGACAGAGGGAGAGAGACAGAGAAACTAAAAAACTACAAAGGGAAACAGAAAGAGAGAACATTTTTACAGACAGACAGACATTTATCTGCAGTAGATGGCTTCTAGCAATCTTCTATCGATCCAAGTTTTCGCTGTACTAGTACAAAGATTAACATCTACGTGCCATCACCATCACCGAAGACTGATATTGTTTGTTACGATAGCAATCTGCCTACCACCTGCTGTGTATCACACCCAGCCGCGGCACACTGACACACCATGATGCAACACTACCGGCGGAATGAAACAATCACAAGGTCAGGGCCACAGGGTGAGGTGCGTGATACCACATCGTGGCCGAGACTCACCGATTACCCCTCGCTAATGCAATAGTGATGTAGAGGAAAGCGTAGGCCTAAGACTAGGAGTCGGCGACTCTCGGCTAACTTGTTTCGGGTGGGGCTGTTCAACAATGGGAACACGTGATTCACGTCTATACCCACATATTGTATCCCATTCATAAGAAGCCAACAGGAACCAAATAGTTTAACCTTGTTCCGTTGGGTAGCTGGGTGGGTGCATGGTTCTTAATGTTAACGCGAACGCCCTTAAAATAGCACGATCATCATCAGCAACAGCAAAAGGAACAATTGCAGACCAATCGTAGACCATTTTGCTCTGTTTCACTGCTACTAGTAGTAGGCACGGTACAAGGAGGCAGAAAAAGAGGGAGACAGAAAAAGGGGTAGAAGGACAACATTCAAGAATGGACTGGCTTGACGCTGAGCGAAGCCATGAGGGTTGCTGAGGACAGAGAAAGATGGAGTATGCTGGTTAAACCATCATTACGAGATAGGATAGGATAAGGATAGGACACTACTATACCACTATTGCCAGTTATAATTTAGTAGGTCTACTAACCCTCCCCCCCCCCAACATCATCACACCTTATCCTCCCCCCCCCCCCTTAAAAAAAAAACGTCTGTAAGTTTACGGTATCCCAACTGACCTTAATTTTTGGCCCGACTTTTTTTTTTTGTTGTTGAAATTGTTGGGGGTGGGGTTGGGGGATGGGGGATCGTCTGGAAAAAAAAGTTGGAAAAAAAATCGCACCCTAGGTGGAAAAGGTAATAAATTTACAACAACAAAAAAAAGAAGAAGAAGAGACAAAGAAACAAAAATAAGCCTACCTACCGACCATATTTTTTCCCCTATATATTACCTTAAACGTGTTTTTTGTTTTTGTTGTTGGCCTTAGTAGTACATTCAACTACTACTTTTGCTGATGCTACTACTCCTACTACTACTACTCATCCTTCTACTACTACTACTACTCCTACTACTCCTCCTTCTACTACTCCTCCTCCTACTACTACTACGACTACTACTACTACTACTACTAAGCACTTCAAGTTGTCACTTGGCTGAATAAACTTACTCTGTATGTGTGTAGTAGTAGTAGTAGTGATAGTAGTAGTAGTACTAGTAATAGTATTGGTAGTGGTAGTAATTGTGTATTTTGTTTGTGTCAAAAACCTTTGTATCATACTTGACAACACCCTCTCCATGTCAGAATTCATCCGCAAAACCTGTCAAACATGCAACTTTCAGCTCCGTAGAATAGGTCGTACTCACTGACACTACAGCCAAATTCATTTCATCTCTTGTTCTTTCACGCTTAGACCAGTGGCGTAGATAAGGGAGGGGAATAAGCTATCGTTCGGCAAGGCTAATTAAGGAATTTGATTTGTATCGCAGAGCCATTAACAAATATTTTTGCTTAAAATTCTTCCTACGGCCGGACATAATTTGTGCGCCGGGCCTGATGTAACCCGCGGGCCTTGAGTTTGACACAACTATTGCTAAACATTGACCTCTCTGGCGTCAGCATCTTCTATAGGCCTAGTCCTATAGGTACCTAGCTGTTGACATTTCGTCCGTGCGTACGTACTCAGGAAGATCAACTCCGGTCAGAGGAAACGATGCAAGGGAGAGAACACCCTCACCAGCACGTAAGCGTCTGCTGTGGTTTTTCGCCATGAGGCTGCCAGACTGTGATTGCTAACGCATTTAAATTATGCCTGCCAGAAAGTTTTGGGAAGGTTCAATTGGTCCAATAAATGAGAGTGCGAAATTGTAAGTGAATAAATTTGTGCGCGGCTAGTGGAAAGTGAGAAGAGAGTTTGACTTTGGAAAGAGAGAGAGAGAGAGAGAGAGAGAGAGAGAGAGAGAGAGAGAGAGAGAGAGAGAGAGAGAGAGAGAGAGAGAGAGAGAGAGAGAGAGAGAGAGAGAGAGAGAGAGAGAGAGGAAAAATGTTTCTTTATGAACTTTGAACTTTGGAACTTTGTCCTTTTATTTCATACAACAACCTGAAACAGTATTTTATTAAACAATAAAACTGAGATAAAAGAAATGTGTCTATGTGCAAGTTTACAATCTTTGATTCACAAATGCCTATCCTATCCTGTCCCGTAACCCGGAGGTCGTAGGGGCACCACAGATGATCGTTTAACCAGCATACTCCATCTTTCTCTGTCCTCAGCAGCCCTGATGGCTTCGCTCAGTGTCAGACAAGTCCATTCTCGAATGTTGTCCTCCCACCTCTTTTTCGGTCTCCCTCTTCTTCTACCTCCTTGCACTGTGCCTTGCAGAATAGTCTTTGCAAGGCCTGATGATCTGGTGACGTGGCCATACCATCGGAGTTTCCGTTTCTTCACCACTGTGAGCAGGTCATCGTGTTTTCCAATGGCTTGTGTGATGGTCTGTCGGACTTCGTCGTTGGTGATGTGTTGGGTATAGGAAATGCCCAGAAGTCTTCTGTAGCACCTCATCTCCATGCTTTGTATTCTTCGTTGGAGATCTGCTGTGAGGGTCCATGCTTCGCAAGCATAAAGGAAGATGGAAATGACAAGGGAGCGCAGCAGTCTTACTTTGGAATGTAGACTGATGATCCTGTCTTTCCAAATGGGCTTCAACCTTGTCAGGGCAGCAGTTGTTTGTGCGATCCTGGAGAGGACTTCCTGTCGGGACCCATTGTCTGATACAATGGCTCCTAAATATTTGAAGCTATGCATTGTGTTGAGGGATTGACCTTGGACTTTGATGTCCGTGTTGATGCCATTGGTGTTGTTGGTCATCATTTTGGTATTCACTGCACTTATTTCCATTCCATAAGCTCTGGAGGTGGTGTCAAGCCTCTGTACCAGCTGTTCAAGTTATTGTTCCTCTCCAGCCAATCCATCAATGTCATCCGCAAAACAAAGATTGGAGATTGCTCTACCCCCTATGCTGACTGTGCCTTCATGATCTGCAAGAGCATCTGACATGATGCGCTCTAGGAAGATGTTGAAAAGTGTTGGAGAGAGTAGGCATCCTTGACGCACACCGATTGCTGTTCTGAACCAGTTCCCGATGGCACTGTTGTGGAGGACTGCACTGGTAGCCTTGTCATACAGGCTTTTGATGACTTCAATAATTTTAGGGCTGATGTTCACACTTTCATTGTTGCCCATATATAGAGCTGCATGCCAGACTCGGTCAAACGCCTTCTTGAAGTCTATGAACACATGATATAGATGTTGTTGGTGCTGTAGGTATTTCTCACAGATTATTCTGAGGTTGAAAATCTGTTCAGTGATACTTCGCCCTGCCCTGAATCCTGCTTGTTCTTCAGCTATGATTTGTTCAGCTTGGGGTTTCAACCTGTTGAGTATTATTTTCAGGAGGACCTTGCTGGGATGGCTGATGAGGCTGATGGTGCGGTAATTTTCACACTCCTGAAGGTTACCTTTTTTGGGAAGAGTGATGACAAGCGACTGGGTCCATGGTATAGGCCACTCCCCACTCTGCCAGATCTTGTTACAGATAATGGTGAGGGCATCAATCATCGCTTCTCCTCCTGCTTGTAGCAGTTCCGCGGGTATGTTGTCCACTCCCGCTGACTTCCCTTTCTTTAGCGATTGCACTGCTACCTCAACTTCGTCCCGGAGAATTGGGAGGATTTCTTCTTCTTCTCTGTTCTCGGGACATGCTAGAACTGATGGGTCTCCATTTGGTGTATGGTTGTAAAGTTCAGAGCAGTACTCTTAGATTTTTTTTTTAGATTTTTAGATTTTAATGCTTTATTGTCCCTTTTTATCGGGAAATTCTGGGCCGCCTCCCGTAGTCGCAGCCTGTGGCGCGCCCAAACCCAACCTACCTAACATTAGTTATTTTTGAAATTTAGAAATTCTTTAAATTTTTGAAATTTTTTGAAATTTTGCTGGTGGAGCAAACCGGAGTACCCGGAGAAAACCCCCGAGACGTTGCCCGAGTCGAAAGTAAATAATATTCGGAGAAACATAACGCCCCGATGCAGGATCGAACCCACACCTGTAAGGCGCCATTGGTTTCTGGCCTTTGGACAAGGCAAGTTAGTCCCGCCTTAGCCCACTTGGCCACAACGCTCTGTCCATCTGTCCAAGACTTCTTGTTCTTCTGTAAGGCATATGCCAGACTTGCTTTGGATCGTGGAGACTTTGGGCTGTTTGACACTTGTCAGCCGCTTCACAGTCTGGTAGGCCTTCTTGCTGCTGTTCTTGTTCAGACTGTTCTCTATTTCATGGCATTGATCTTCTATCCAGTTCTCCTTTGCTGTGCGCATGCCTTTTCGGATGTCATTGTTGATTTTTCGGTAGGCATCAGCTCCCTGTGAGGTGTTCTTTTTTTTCATCTGTCTTCGTATATCACACAGATCCAAAAGTTCAGGTGTGATCCACGGCTTCTTCTTTGGTCTGTGCTTGCCAAGAATCTTCACAAATGCAGATGTTGAAAAATCCAGATAAAATAATGCACTTCACTTTAATTGGTTCAAATTGTTATTTTCTTCCGGTTACTCGCAAATACTTAATGCTGATTTATTACATTACATATAGACAATTTCAAATAACTCGATGTAACATTAAACCGTTATACAATAAAATAATGTCCAGCAAATTCAACAACAGTTTCCCACACTGATATGTAACATTCGCGAAATTTCTCCTACGCACATTAATTTATAATTATAGTCCAATCATTTGACCACCATACGCCTTTTCTCGACCCAAGCAAGCTAGATCTATTCTCATGCAGCAAGATCTTCAGGTGAATCAATCAGTCACTTATCCAATTTTCTTTTGCTCTAGGTTGGTACAATTCATACATCTGTCTTGCTTCTCTTGTTTAAACAGAAAACCATTATAATATAATGTGTTGAAATTCAACAATATCCAAAATTATTGAGGTTAATTTTATTTGTAACATTTTTATATTCTTTAGATTTTTTTTTCAAACGCTTACTGTATTCTATGTTCTCATAATTCCATTTAGTAATCTTCAACGTTGCGTTTACTCAAAGAAACAATTAATTAGTATTATATAATAGATTTTTATATTATAAACTTTATTTATAATATTTCTCTAATTATAAAATTGTATTCTATGTCAAACTAGGCAAAACGTAAAACGAGGCCCTGACAACAAACTGGCAACAGTAAATACTAAACCATTAACCTGCGTCACAAAGTCCCCGCTTTCTGAGAGCGTATGGGCGTACGTCACTTTGAGTTGGATCGGAAGTCATGTTAGGAAAGTATATTTAATTGTTTCCCATTGACCAGTATACCGGCCTATTAGCGCCAAAAGCCGAGAGTTACCATTATCACGAGATAAAGGAAATTAACACGTGTAAGTTACAGAGATACCGGTAATCCACAGTGTTAATTATTAATTAGTAGTATTTGCCACGCCTCCCTATCTCCCAAACCTGATGAGTACAAATATCATGGGATAATTACAAATATTATAGGAAAATTCCAAAATAATATCAAGGAATAATTACAATTATTATTGAAAATTTACAAATATCTGTGTGTGTGATCATGCTTAATTTTCAGTTTTGGATCTAGCAAAAAACGAAAAACGAAAAAGGGAGACCGAAAAAGAGGTGGGAGGACAACATTCGAGAATGGACTGGTTTGACACTGAGCGAAACAATCAGGGTTGCTGAGGACAAGGAAAGATGGAGTACGCTGGTTAAACGATCATCTGTGGTGCCCCTACGACCTCCGAGTTATGGGATAGGATAGGATAGGATAGGATCTAGCAATCCGTCTGGAAATGGGCCAAAACCGAAAATTTTAATTTTTACTTGATAATTAAAATGTTTAGTGATAACTGTATGTCGTTGATATTTGTAATTATCACATATTTGTAATTATTAGGTTTTGGCGCTAATAGGCGCCACAATGTGAATTACACATAACTCGTGTTAATTACTGTTATCATTGATACCTGTTAAATGCACGTTTTGGCGCTAGTAAGCCGCGTCAGTGAGAATTAAGCACGATCACGTAAAAATTTAAATTACTATGTGATAATTGTAATTATTATGTGATAATTACAATTTTTGGTTTTGACACATATTCAGGCGGATTGCTAAAGCCAAAGCTGAAAATTAAACATGAACACGCAAAAAATTTCTTTTTTTTTCAATGGTAATTGTAATTAACCTTTGATAATAGTAATTACCCCATGATATTTGTCATTACCTCATGATATTTGTAATTATCAGGTTTTGGCGCTAGTAGGCCGTCATAGACCAGCATTGTATGGCATAGAAAAAATTCATAATTATATAAAAGATTTATAAATTCATAATTATAAAAAAGAATTCTATATATAGAAATCTATCCTAAAATATTGAAATTTATTCTATAATTATAGATACAAATTCTATATTATAGAAATAAATTCTATAATATAGACATCTGTTCTGTAACATAGAAATACATTCTATAATACGGAAATAATTTCTGTAAAATAGAAATACATTCTGTAATATAGAAATCTATTCCATAATACAGAAATATATTCTATAATACAGAAATTCATCCAATGTAAAGACAATTACATTTATGATCTTGGATTAAATTCTATTTTATAGAATAGATTCCATGTGCATAGAATGTATTGCATACCTATAGAATGAATTATATGTACATAGAAAGCATTATATGTTCATAGAAAGCATTATTATACCTAGAATGTTATAGCATTTTTACCCTTACGGCGCCTCATAGTGTGAAGGCACACCGTGTTGACATAAAACAGACACGTACACCACACCGCTCCACTGAGAAGGCCGTGACCTCCCGCAAACTGAGTGTCTGTCCTGTCAAGACTTGTTACAAGGGTCAGCGTGTATGCAACCCCAACAGGTTCAGATACTCTATAGTACGGTACTCTCACGGACAAGCAAAGAACGGCTAGCTAATACAGCCTTTGACTGACGTAATAGCATAACAACACGCAACAGTACTTTAACACCGCTAAACATGTTATGGGCGCTATTATGGTTTCTATCCTACCACTAATTCAGAAAGTGAAAGATAATAATAATAATAATAATAATAATAATAATAATAATAATAATAATAATAATAATAATAATAAATAAGGATATTTATATAGCGCTTTTTCCCAATTCTGTTCAAAGCGCAGTACTCACGCATTCATTCTAAACATCCGGCTTCATACAAAAATAAGAGAGCGAGCGAGAGAGCATGTATTTTCATCTGGACTTACCCACTCGGCAGAACATAGGTGTTGTCCAAACAAGAATTAAAGCGTATCAGAGTTCAAGAAAATAATAAGCCTACGTCGTTTTTTGAAACCGTCTCCATGTAAGTTACTACTCTCTCTCTCTCTCTCTCTCTCTCTCTCTCTCTCTCTCTCTCTCTCTCTCTCTTCCTTCCCCTCCCTCCTTCCCCCTCGACACACACACACACACCCACCCACACCCCCCCACATCCACATACACATCCCGGTCTTTCCTCCTCCTCCAAACAAATTAGTTTCTGAACAACGATTTCTCTTGAAAGCGATACGGGTATGGCTCGTGTGTCTAAACTCTCTGGATGTGACTCGTATCGGCGCTTTCGGCCATTCATATCCCGCTCACAGTGGCTTTTGCGACTTCCCATAGACAATAGAAAATTAATCGGTTCGCTTTCCTGCACATGTACCGCGTTGTTTCACAGGATGCTCCTAATAGCAAACGGGGCGATGGGATGGGACTTGAAAAGGTTTTTACACGTTTGCTTTTGTGACTACTTTTGTGACTTTGTGTAATGCATTATAAATGTTTTAATTGACAAGTGCAATTGCTTTTAATGCTGCTGTTTTCTCGAAAATAAATTGTGGATTCAGTCGTCTGTTTGAATCTGCAGCGCAGCGCGTGAAACTTCGGCGTGGGTCGTCTGCTTGACCTACTTCCTGTCACCAAGAATGTTCAACGAAAATAATTAGAAATGTTAAAACTCCAAACTGTGAAAGTGTTTGCTCTTTATTAAACAGAAGAATAGTCAGCCGTTTGCCGTCAGTTTTACTTGTATTATTGAAAATGGAATGGGTGAAAATTAAATAGTAAACCTACTTGTGCTTGAGACGATGTTGTTCAATGTTTAATTCACAAAGGAGTACTTCCAAAGTTCCATGGACACTGTCAGTGCACAATGGCTGGGCTGAAAGCTAGTTTGCTTATCCTGCTTATGCACGTGCCTTATTGTTTTACTTCAAGGTGAGTCAACAAATCTGAAATTTATAAATTTTGTATTTTATACTTGATCCACTCTAGCCTAAACAAATTAATGTTGTTTGAACTGCATTGTGGCATGAGCTCTCTCTCTCTCTCTCTCTCTCTCTCTCTCTCTCTCTCTCTCTCTCTCTCTCTCTATGTCTATCACTCTATGTACGTGTATAAAGTCTTACGTTCATTTCTTGTGCATTTATTCGGTGTTTTATCCTATGGGGTGCTTTTTTTTTCTTCTTCTTTTGCATGTTGTTGTTCAATTCTGTTATTTGCACTCAAGTGTACAGGTACCCCCGTAGGGGTGCCGGGGGTTTCAGTATAAATAGTATCCCCACTTTCTGGAAATTTAGTGCTTTAAATTCCCACTGTCGTTGTCTTTCTCATTTGTTATTTCTAATTCCTGCTCTGTTCTATCAATCTGCTATACTATATCTTCGCTAGACCAGTCACCTATTTTTTTTCTTGAAAACTCTTCCGGGACAAGACTGCTTATAAGGCTTATTTGTGTGTGAGGTCTGTTGGATCAGCTTGGGAATATTGGACGCTTTCTGCCAGGTGGTCACTAGGGCTTCCTATGATGTTATTATTTAGCAATGTAGGCATAATGTGTTTTGTTGTTATTTTATAATGATGTTTATATTCTATTTTGTTTTTGTAAAGGGGGTTCCATAAATTAGAGTATTGCCTTGAGCAGCGTCTCCTGCGTGGGATGTCTTTATTGTAAAGTGACTGGCTGGTGGAGTGCCTTCAGTTTTACCACTAGGGTTGTTTCAGCAGATCTTTTATGCGGATCAGGGGTTGTCTGGTCCTGATTTGGCTCGGAGGAGTCCGCTGGACCTAAAGCAATAATCATGTAATGTAATATAATCAAGTGTACAGGCAACACAATTCTACTTCTGTTTAAACTGTCTTCTGAAACTCTTTTTGTTGTGCATAATATATTTTAATTTCCTGTTTATAATATATGATTCTAACAATTTTATTAATCATCTATATTAATCAGCTAGTGAAGTTATGTAGCATTGTAATCTATTATAAACTGTTCTTTTTTGGAGTGCTCTTTATTGCAGTAGATTGTACCTAACGCATCTAGATCTCGGCAGCAGACGTACGCGTTTTGTTGTCTCTGTTAAATGTGAAGTGCCCTGTGCTAGCATCCGTGGATTGTAGTGCTGCATTTTTATTATACCTGAGCGTTTGTGACGGTGTGGACTTACGTACGTGCATTTAGTTTTGTCAGCGGTCAAGTATCAGTCAGTTTCTTGACATTGTAATTTCTTTCTTTGTCACGTCTTTATCAAAGCCCCCCGTTTTAGTTTTAAGCATACAAACCTAGAACTACAAGAAACCGGCCTAGGCGGTGTCGATCACACATCTCTGCTCTTTCCCCATCTACCAGCGTTGCTAATAAGGCTGCTGCAGTGACTGAGCTGTGGCTATATCCGTCCCCTATACGCTTAATGTGTCCGGAAACGTAAATTTTACTCACAAAAAAAACAAAAAAACTTATTGGGCTTCTCATTAAGGTCGTTTCCTCGCACCACCGGCCCTGGAGGTGGCCGGGTAATCGTTTTTAGGAACGTTTGTAAGGACTGCTACTTTTACCCATGGGACCAACAACCTTCCTTGTAAAACTATTCAGGTGTGTGATGTCAGGCTGTGCATCTCTGGCCAACATTTTACTTTTATCAGCAAAATGGCAGATGTTTGTCGATGAACTTGCTGAGATGCTTGATTTTTATATTTCTCGTGATAGGGTATTTGTTTTACGTGATTTGAACTTGTATTTTGACCGGCCGGACGATGTAAAATCAGCCATCAAGTTGCTTGCAAGTCACAGTATGGAGCAGCTTGTCCACACCTCTACCCATCGGGTCAAGCACACATAATCGAATGAGTTGCCACCAACAGCGCCGCGTCCCTCTATTGATCTCGTCGTGTTTAGAGCCGACGTTTCGCACGCTGTCGCTGCTCATGGTTCCGAGGTCGTGACGGCTTGCTCCTACAGGTGTTGCCTCCGGGAGGTCTTGGACAGGCATGCGCCGATCGTCACGAGTCAGGTGTCTGACCTCTGCGCTCCATGGTTAACACCGGCGATCGTACACAAAACCTCAACCGCATAAACCAGCCTGTTTGCAAGGCGAAGGCAACTACGTTGGTGACCGCAATGCAGCTGCCACCGACACGGGCTAGTTATTTCGCATGAGCAGCGAGCTGATGGGTGTGGCTGCGAAAAGGGTGTTCTCATCCTCAATTCCTTCACAAAGCATTCCCGAGAGGTTCAGCGAGTTCTTTGTCAGTAGAGAGAGGACAGCAGATCAGACGAAACCTTGATTGCGGTCCTCCCGTTGATCTTTCTATGGTGCCGGGGCTTTCTGTATAAATAGTATCCTCACTTTGTGGAAATTTAGTGCTTTAGTGTTTCTGTCATTCTCATTTGTTCTTTCTCATTCCTAATCTGTTCTATCAATCAATTATCTTCTTTACTAGACCAGTAATCTACCTTTGTTCTTTTAAATCTCCCCGAAAACTACTCATTTGTGTTGGGTCAGCTTGGGGATATTGGTCACTTTCTAGATTTTATGGTATTAGTATTTAGCAATTTAAGCATTTTATATGTGTTTTGTTAATATTTATAATGATTTTTATATTCTTTTTATTCTTTTTTTTTTTTGTAAACGGGGGTTTAATAAATTAATGTGCAGACTCAGCGTATCTGCATGGGAAGTTACCGACTGGTGGAGGGCCTTCAGTGTTACCATTAGGGCTGTTTTTAGCAGATCTTGTATGTGGACCAGGGGTAAGCCCTCTTTCAACCAAGTTGTGGTCCTGATTCGGCTCTTTGCAGTCCGATAGACCCTATAAACAATGACTACATTGTCCGCCCGTCCCGCTGTCCCTCTGCCATCTGCTGTCTGCAGATGCAATACTTGCAAGTGGATTTATATCTCAGGAACTATTTCAACTATCACAACTAAACTTGATATCCTCATAAATGTTCAATCAATCATTCAATGAATGGCTTCATTTTAAGGTCAAAGTCACATGGTCAACAAATGTTAGTCAAAAAATGTCAATTTTTCACAAAAGTTCACTTTTGTTTTCTAAGTTATTAATATTGAGCAAGATTCTTGTATGCATGATAAATATCAATTAGACACATCCTATGCACATTTGGTCAACCTCACTCCAAGATCAAGGTCCCTGGAGCTGTCCAAAGTCAGTGTAGGTACTTTGAAGTGACCTTGACCCTAAACTATGAGAGATATAAAGTTCAAACTTGTATATATATATATATATATATATATATATATATATATATATATATATATATATATATATATAATAGATCTTTCATATGTGTTCCATTTTTGCATTGATTTTGAAGGTCAAGGTCATTTTAGGCCTTGCAAAACAATACACATAATATAGATAAAGTGGAATGGCTCTATTTAACCCATAGTATGCAACAACGTTGGTTTATTTGACCATACATGATTGAGTGTGATAGGTCACGTGAAGGACAAGATTATTACAAGGTCAAGGTCATTAAAGGTCAAAGTCACCAAAGGTCACTGTTTTTGTTTTGCATAATACAACTTTTGCTGTTGTTTATTTGGTATTACATGAGTGTATTTGGAGCCGGAGGTGAAGGTCATCACAAGGTCAAGAGCATAAAAAGAACAAAGTCGGCATTTTCTTTTTTTTTTCTTGGCAGTCATTTTCATGTTAAATATTGCAAAGTCCATAAGGAACATGTTAATCATATAAATAGGCATTGCCCTTCTAGTTAAAATGCATCAAAACATCTTTGGGTTTTGAACAATAATTACATGTGCATAAAAGCAATGATAGATAGATAAATAGATATACATAGATTGATATAGGTAGATAGATCTACAATCGATTGCCATTTCTGACTCATATGCATAGCATGTACTCGCCCCAGAAAAAGATTTCGCAGATTTTTGCAAATCTGTGCAAGATAAATTACATGTATAGTCCAAAAATGACATTTAAAAACTAATATAAAATTGTCCGTCCATCCGTCAAAAAATGACAATTATTCCTCACAATGTCATTTTTTCGTTAAGGTTATTGATATTGAACTTATGATTCTTCGATGCATGATGGATCATGATCAATGAGACCCATCTACTTCACAAATTTGGTCAACCTCAGTCCAAAGTCAAGTTCACTGGAGCTGTCCAAAGTCTGTTAATAGGTATTTTGAAGTTACCTTGACTCTAAATTATGATATATATAATGATAGATTGATCTTTCATATATATGTTCCACTTTTGTGTTGATCTTGAAGGTCAAGGTCATTCTTTGCCTTGCAAAAAAAACAATTAGGTCATAAAGTATAATGACTCTAACTTAACCCATAGTATGCAACAACAGTGGGTTTTTTTAATCATACATGAGCATGAGAGGACATGTGAAGGTCAAAGTGGTCCCAAGATCAAGGTCACTGAAGGTCAAAGTCACCCCATTGTTTTTTTGGCATAATACAAATTTTGCTGTAGTTTATTTGATACTAGTAAATGTGCATTTAAGCTGGAGGTCAAGGTCATCTCCAGGTCAGGAGCATAGAAAGATCAAAGTCATATTATTTGCATTTTAATGGGGCAGCATGGAGTCTTGTGCTTTGCAAGTGGACATCATCATCATCACCGTTTCTTTTTTCTTTCTTTTTTAATTTTCTGGGCATTCATTTTCATGTAATACCTGTGGGAAAACTGCCAAAAAGGTCTTAATATTTTAAAAGTTATCAGCCACACAGACCGGGGAGCAGACAAGACAACTTTGCTCCTCCTCTATCGTTCTCTGATACGTTCTAAATTGGATTATGGTAGCATCGTAGATGGTTCGGCTAGAAAAGCATATTTGAAAGCCTTGGATCCAATCCATTATGAAGGTCTTAGGATGTGCCTGGGGGCGTTTGGTACTTCCCCGAAAGTCTGTACGCTGAGGCTCGGGAACCTGCCTTGGAGATCCGTAGACTTCAACTTGCCATGAACTATTTTCTAAAACTCGACGCTAACCCTGAAAATCTTGCTTACAATTGTGTCCTAAAAAACCCCCATTACAATACAATACAACAAATCTTTATTATCCCATAAGGAACTTCACAGCAATGTATGTCAGGCATATAAAACATATAATTAAAAACAGTCATGTTATAACATTTAACAGAGCTACAAAATCAATACTAAATTTATATACATTCTATAAATCTAATCACTTGCGTACTCTTACACTTTATCTTTTCCTTCAAACACCTATCCACGCACTCACCCCTTGGGGTCATGAGCAATCTTGCCACTGTAGATTTTTCTAACCTATAAAGGGAAAAGTGAAAGCCCTAGTTGAAAACCTGTCTTTCCTTTGTAGGAATGACCGATTCACTGCAGCAACAGTACCCCCGTAGGAGTGCCGGGGGTTTCAGTATAAATAGTATCCCCACTTTCTGGAAATTTAGTGCTTTAAATTCCCACTGTCGCTGTCTTCCTCATTTACTCTTTCCCATTCCTGCTTTGTCCTATCACTCTGCAATACTATCTTCTTCTTCGCTAGATCAATGACCTACCTTTTTTCTTGAAAACTCTTCCTGGACAAGACTCCTTGTTTGTGTATGAGGTCTGTTGGATCAGCTTGGGAGTGTTGGACGCTTTCTGCCGGGTGGTCACTAGGGCTTCCTATGATATTATTACTTAGCAATATAGGCATTTTATATTATATGTTTTGTTGATAATTTATAATGATGTTTGTATTCTATTTTGTTTTTATAACTGGGGGTTCGAGTAGTTGGGGTAAAGCCTCAGCCGTCCCCTGCGTGGGATGTCTTTATTGTAAAGTGACTGGCCGGTGGAGGGCATTCAATTTTCCCACCCGGGTTGTTTCAGCAGATCTTTTATGCGGATCGGGGGTTGTCCGGTCCTGATTTGGCTCGGAAGAGTCCGCTGGACCTAAAGCAACAATCAATCAATAACAATCAATCCACGCACTCTGGTTCTATCACACGTATGTCAATGCCCTTTTTCGACAGTTCAAATATAATAAAAATACATACAAACCAGTGTTCCCGATTACGCACAGTAGTGCGTCAATTACGCACAAAATATGAAAAATGACGCAGAAAAATTTGCATATGTGCGTCCTGTGGACGCACACATTTTTTTTGAAAAGATGAAGTCAAAAATACGACCAACGAGTGGCGATCTAATTCACGGCATAATCAGAATCCAACTGAGACTGCCATTGCAGACGATTAAAGATTGTGTCGGGAGTTGTCGTTCTTAAAAATCGCATGCGCGCGCATTGTAAACTTCATCCAAGCAATCCATTCACCGAACAGAAGAAATCTTCGTGAATCCATTCTTTGATTCTATCATACACGATCATGTCACTTCTGACTTGGTTGACTGGGCCCAAAACCCGTTCCCCCCGTTGGGGTGCCGGGGGTTTCAGTATAAATAGTATCCTCACTTTCTGGAAATTTAGTGCTTTAAATTCCCACTGTCGCTGTCTTTCTCATTTGCTCTATCTCATTCCTGCTCTGTTCTATCAATCTGCTATACTATCTTCTTCTTCGCTAGACCAGTCATCTACCTTTTTTCTTGAAAAACTTTCCGGGACAAGACTCCTTATTTGTGTATGAGGTCTGTTGGATCAGCTTGGGAATATTGGACGCTTTCTGCCAGGTGGTAGATGTTATTATTTAGCAATGTATGCATTTTAATTTTTATATGTATGTGTTTTGTTGATAATTTATAATGATGTTTGTATTCTATTTTGTTTTTATAAACGGGGGTTCGATAAATTAGAGTACAGCCTCAGCGTCCCCTGCGTGGGATGTCTTTATTGTAAAGTGACTGGCTTGTGGAGAGCGTTCAGTTTTACCACTAGGGTTGTTTCAGCAGATCTTTTATGCGGATCAGGGGTTGTCCGGTCCTGATTTGGCTCGGAAGAGTCCGCTGGACCTAAAGCAATAATCATGTAATGTAATGTAAACCCGTTCATCCACAGCAACATCAAGTACAGATCCAGAAGCTGTTGTGCAGGGTGCTCTGAAGGAGTTTGCAGCAACCAAGCGTCTCAGGCTTAAATAAACATTTAATACATGTTTTAATTTTTTGGTTTTATATGATTATGATAACTAATGTGACACTTTAACAGAGTAAAAAAAGAGAAAAAAATGAGGCTTGGACTTGTTTTTACATTTCTTTTTCTGATTTGGGGACTCTCAAAATTTGCACAAGGACTCTTAAAATTTTATACCTGGGAGTCCCAAGGACTCTCATTTTTTGTGTGTGGAGGGTGTCAAAGCCCCCCCTTACGGTCCTTCGTTTCTCTTACCATAAAGGGGAACTCTGAGCAGTGTATGCAACCATACGTGAACAACGGATGAATCGATAGAGACAAGTATTACGTTGGCAAAATAAAACAACAATTTATTCACATGAACATAACATGGAGTCGTAAATGAATAACTAAAATTTATAAAGGTGATAAAATCAAACGACAGAATGAAATGTTCTTTGTTTTAAATAAATTAAATGGTTCTACACAGTATTCTCGTTCAGTCTCTTTGTTTTCCTTTTCTACTGTTCACTCATTGTTCGCACACAACCTATGCACTGTTTACAAATTTGTTGCTACTACTGTTATAACGATTTCAGTTCACAAGTCCCGTTTTACAAATACATATCACACTCCTGCGATCAAACCTTTGCAATACGAAATTGCATAATAACAAAAACGTCCCGAAGACACTAGAGCATGAACTCGCTCAACGCAGGAGTGAAATGTATATATGTCCCGGGAACACAGTAAACTAAAAAATTGTCAATGCACTAGATGTAATCGATAAGTGCATACACCTCGAATGTCACTGGGACTGTAGCTGCTACGATTAGATGCATCTGCCGTGGTCATCCAATATTTCAAAGTCTGTGGTGAAGAAGTGAAGGCAAAAGGTTCACTGGCAGAAAGTCTATTATAATACAATCGGTGAAAAGTGATGGTAAACCCAAAAACAAAGTCGAAGTTAAAGTTGAAGTTGAAGGTAAAATCGAAGTTGAAGATGAAACCAAAGGCAAAAAGTGAAGGGTACACTGCAACATAACCCATACAAAATCTTCTAAGAATTTGAGTAACAATTTATACATGCTTCCTGATGCAATTGAAAACTCAACCATTTTCCTTAATAATAATAATCGCTAACTCTTGTATTGTAACAATCACAAATGTAAATCTAACGCATGTATGAATGAATGACTGCAACCTTGAATGTTTTGTATGCTTGGAAGAATAATGATTGTAATAAATATGGTATCACTTATTCGAGTATAATACTTCCCCATAATATTTTAGCCCCACAACATAATGATAACCAACAATGACACGACAAAATACGGACCACAGAAATAAATGACAACAAAGAGACACCCGACTAGCCAGTGAAAACACCCAAGTCCACACTTACTCAACTACCCGTGGATACGGTGATGCGGCTAAGGTCGGATACGTCTATTCATCCGCAGCATTCCTTTTGGTACAGGTAGGTCAACGGTCAGGTCTACTAGTCGTCTCGATCTTCATTGACTAAAACAAACAGTCGAACTTGCACCAGTTTCAAGGTCGAACTCTTTCTCCCTCATCGTTCTCAAACGACTTCTGGTAAAAACTCAAGTTCTTGTCGTAGGGCACCGCTACGTGAGGATATCACGTACGTATTTCCTTAAGCGTACAGTTGACGGATAAAGGATTAGCAGGGACGAAAAACGATTCAACACACTGCTCCTAGATTCACTGTTCCTGAGACCTCCATGTAACGACCAAAAACCTGTCTTCTTTTTCTTTCGTCATTTCCTCTTTTCTACGACAATAAGTTACGTCACACTTTTCATTTACTTTTGTCCTGCTTATTCAAAGGCACACAAAACGATGATTCATAGGCACTTGCGAGAAGACCACCTATCTACAAACAACAATATAAAGTTCAAACTGAGTGTGGGTCGTGACATACCCCCCCCTCAAGACAAAACCTTGGTTTTGTTCAAACTCAAAGTTCACGACTTACACGTTTCTGCTCAAAAAGTCTGCAGTGACGTTTTCCTTTCCAGGAATACTTTCAATAACCAGTGGAAACGACTGCATCAACAGCGCCCATCTCATCAACCTGCTGCTGGTAGTTTTCGATTTCTGAAGGTATTTCAGCGGTTGGTGATCAGTTTGTACGATGACTGTCCGATCGTACACATATTGCTGAAATCGTTGAAGTCCCCAAATCAACGCTAAACATTCCTTCTCAATCGTTGAGTAGTTCTTTTCTGCGGCAACTAACTTCCGGCTGACACAAGCCACTGGTTGGAGTCCGTGACCCTGATCTTGGCATAGTACTGCTCCAATACCTGTGTCTGACGCGTCTGTTTGCAAAACAAACGGTTTTTCGCCATCTGGCAGACAACATACAGGACTAGAGCACAGCCTTTCTTTCAAAGTGTTGAAAGCTCTTTCGCATGCTTCCGTCCATGCGACTGGTCCTGTTTTTCCTCCCTTCGTCAGATCGGATAGAGGTGCGGCTATGGCTGCAAAGTTTGGTACAAACCTCCTGTAGTAGCTCGCTAACCCCAAAAACGATCTCACTTGTTTCTTTGTAGTTGGTTGTGACGTTTCTCTGATGCGATCCATTTTCTGACGGTCTGGTTGAATCTTACCTCGCCCTACCATGTGCCCCAGATACTCCAAACTCTGAAATCCTAGGAAACATTTTGACGGTCTTGCAGCTAACTGCACTTCGCGGAGTCTCTGACACAACGCTCTTAGACATTCCAAATGCCTTTCTTTTGTTTGTGTAGCTATCATCAAATCATCCATGAAGTTGTCTATTTCAGTCATGTGAAGGGGTGCCAATAACTTCCGCATCATTCGGGAAAATATAGCTCCGGCAGTCTTCAATCCAAAAGGCATCACGCACCACTGGAACTGACCTTCAGGAGTGGTGAACGCTGTCTTTTCTTTGTCCTCTTTTTTCATTGGGATTTGCCAATACCCTTTTGACAAATCTATTTTGCTCAGGTATTTCGCTTTTGCGAGCTTCGCGAACAAAAAATCGATATCAGGTAGAGGCTCAGCGTCGAAGACGATGTTACGATTCATTTTGCGAAAATCAACGCAAAATCGTATTTGTCCATCTTTTTTTTTCACTAGCACAATCGGTGAGCTATACGGTGACGTTGCTCTCTCAATGACCCGTAATTTCATCATCGTTTCTACTTCATCCTTCACCACCTGCATTTGCGAATGAGGTAAAGGGTATTGTCTTGTACGGACTGGCTCTTCATTGATCATCTTTATCTCGCACGTATCCAAGGTGCATCGTAAAGGGAAATCAGTGAAAATGTCTGCATAGTCTGACACTATGTTTAGGATGTCCTCATGAATTTCTGGACATTCTGGGTCAACGTGTACATCTTTCGGACCCTCGGTCGCCACTAACGGACACGTTGGAATGTCGTTGCCCACTTGTTCTTCTTTCCATTGATCGTCTTCTGTCACTACTGCATCGACTGTCACTCTTTGGAATGGTTCGTCCATCAAAGGCATCTTTTGTAGGGGTACCTTGCTGACTCGACCCCTTGGTGTCACTCTCTGGCATTCAATGCATGATGCACAGTACCTGCGAACGTCTGCGCACATACCTGGCCAGAAAAACGTATTCCATATACGTTCGCGAGTTCGTTTTCCTCCTAGGTGTCCTGCCATGGGAGGATCATGAGCTAGCCTCATGACTTCTTTTCGTAGTTTCTTGGGAACTACTAGCTGCGATGTCTCCACTCCTCGCAACTGATGCAACCTGTATAGTAACCCTTTCTTTCGCGTGAATTTTACTGTAGCATTTCCTGACTTCAGTTCGCTCTGGGCATCAGCCAATGCTCGAACTTTTTTAAGACTATCGTCTTCTTCTTGCAATGCAGCCAACTCTGTCGGTGTGACTTCCACTCCTAGAGTTTTCGATACCTGCAAAGGTACTGTCGCTCGTTTTTCACGTTCTATTTGTCCTCTTGTTTCGACTGCTGCTGCCACGGCACATTCACTACCATCAATGGTAACTGGGCTTCGGTAACCAGATGAAAATGTAATCCAGTTACCCAGAAGAATGTCAGGTCCCATGTGGTCAAGGACGAACAGTTCAACAGTCCCTGTCACAAAGCCTGATTCAAGTTTCACCCATGCTGTAGGGTACTTTCCTGTTTTTGTCTGGTCTGCTAAGTACACTTCAACACTCCTCCCTGTGTAATCTTCAGGTTTGACCCATTTTGAAGCAACTGCTCCCATCTCTGCTCCAGTATCGCACATGATGCGTACTGTATTTTCGTTGATCCGACCCTCACTCCACGGGTTATAGGGTTTAATAGATCGGACGTCTATTGGCGGAGTATAGATCGGTAGGGTGTCGGTCGCAATTGTAACCTGACTGACTGCATGCGTTTTCATGCATTGCCTGGCGAAGTGCCCCTTACCCCCACACTTATAGCACTCGTCTGAATTCCTCCTGTCTCTTCCATCTCTACCGACAACTGGTCTCCTAATAGGTTCCCTCAATCTCGTTTGTGACTCGTTCGGTCTACGCTCGGGTTGACTGCTCGGTGTTCGTGGACTCGCTCTTTGGAAAACAGGTCCTCGGGATACGGCTCGTTTTACGTCCAAATGCAGTTGAGCATATTCGGCTGCTTGTGCGGCGTCTGTCGGCAATCGTTCACGCGCGAACATCTCGAGCTCAGGATTCATTACTGAATATATCTGTTCAGCCAAAAACATGTCTAACACAGACTTCGCGTCATCGATGTCTTTGTCTGCCAAGGAAAACCATCTTTCTACAGATGTCTGCAACCGGATGAGAAATTGCGGAAAAGTTTCATTTTGTTCTTTCTTGGTCTCTCGGAACTGTCGGCGATACCATTCTGCATCGCGGCGAAAACGACGTAACAGCGCGTTGCGTACTTCTTCAAAATCTTGAGCCTGTTCGGGTGTCAGACGCAAATACGTATCGCGCGCTTCTCCTGACAATAGTGGAGACAACCTTGCTGCCCAGCAATCTCTATTCCATCCTTGTGATTCAGCTATGAGTTCAAAATGACGCAGATAAGCTTCGATGTCTTCTCTACCATCGAAAGGGTGAATTTTCAGTCGGTAACCATCATGATGTTCTCTACGAGTTGAACGGTCAGCGAAAACTTCGCGTTCTTCTCTGATCACCTCCATCAGCATTTTCATCCGTTCTTTCTCTGCCTCCATTCTGATTTCTAATGATCTTCGTTCTTCTTCTTTGTCTTCCTCGCGTCGGCGACGTTCTTCTTCTTTCTCTTCCTCTCGTCGGCGACGTTCTTCTTCTTTCTCTTCCTCTCGTCGGCGACGTTCTTCTTCCATTTTCCTCTCCATCAGACGTCTGTCTTCTTCTTTTTCCTCTTCTCGTCGGCGACGTTCTTCTTCCATTTTTCTCTCCATTAGACGTCTGTCTTCCTTTTCTTCTTCTCGTCGGCGACGTTCTTCTTCTTTTTCTTCTTCGCGTCGGCGACGTTCTTCTTCTTTTTCCTCTTCGCGTCGGCGACGTTCTTCTTCTTTTTCCTTTCGCTCTTCTTCCATTTTCCTCTCCATTAGACGTCTGTCTTCTTCTATTTTTCTTTCCATTAGCCGTCTGTCTTCTTCGCGCTCTCTTCGCTCTTCTTCTATTTTTCTTCGCTCTTCTTCCATTTTCCTCTCCACTAAACGTCTGTCTTCTTCTCGCTCTCTTCGTTCTTCTTCCTTTTGGATGCCATCCACGACAAATCTCGCTAGCGCCTCTTCTCGTAGGCCTAGGCTCATACCTAATTCTCTATACTTCACGGATACGTCAATCACTTCGGACGTCTCTTGGTTCCTTGACGGTTCTACGGCTACCGCCATACGAGGGAAACCTAAGACAGACGTACTCAGAGTCTCTTCTCTCGTCAAACTGGACATGGTCGCTTCTCCCGATGCTCCCAGTACAATATCGGCTGAGTCGCTGCTAGGGGTGATCGATGTCCCTTCCCCACCAATCGTTTTCTTGGCTCCAGCACGTTTTGTACCTTTCCGGGTGGCGGACATTTTGCTAGCCGACCACCTTTTCTTGTATAATTGGTAAACAACAAATCTATTTACCAACTATATATCTCAGAGTTCAAATAACTCAACAGTTATACCACGGTTTGGCTCAGATGACACTAAGTTGTATTATAGTAAAGTGTGGGCTTGGTTGCCTACCTCATTACTGTCGGGTGCTCTAAGTGCGCCCACGCGATTCAAAACGCTCCAGCACCCGCCAACCACCCATGTCACTTACTCTGATTGTATGGTATAACACAACAATGTCAACGTAATTCTATCTCCTCCATTCATCCGTTCGATCCCACCGCTGCCACCAAATATGTCAAAGCCCCCCCTTACGGTCCTTCGTTTCTCTTACCATAAAGGGGAACTCTGAGCAGTGTATGCAACCATACGTGAACAACGGATGAATCGATAGAGACAAGTATTACGTTGGCAAAATAAAACAACAATTTATTCACATGAACATAACATGGAGTCGTAAATGAATAACTAAAATTTATAAAGGTGATAAAATCAAACGACAGAATGAAATGTTCTTTGTTTTAAATAAATTAAATGGTTCTACACAGTATTCTCGTTCAGTCTCTTTGTTTTCCTTTTCTACTGTTCACTCATTGTTCGCACACAACCTATGCACTGTTTACAAATTTGTTGCTACTACTGTTATAACGATTTCAGTTCACAAGTCCCGTTTTACAAATACATATCACACTCCTGCGATCAAACCTTTGCAATACGAAATTGCATAATAACAAAAACGTCCCGAAGACACTAGAGCATGAACTCGCTCAACGCAGGAGTGAAATGTATATATGTCCCGGGAACACAGTAAACTAAAAAATTGTCAATGCACTAGATGTAATCGATAAGTGCATACACCTCGAATGTCACTGGGACTGTAGCTGCTACGATTAGATGCATCTGCCGTGGTCATCCAATATTTCAAAGTCTGTGGTGAAGAAGTGAAGGCAAAAGGTTCACTGGCAGAAAGTCTATTATAATACAATCGGTGAAAAGTGATGGTAAACCCAAAAACAAAGTCGAAGTTAAAGTTGAAGTTGAAGGTAAAATCGAAGTTGAAGATGAAACCAAAGGCAAAAAGTGAAGGGTACACTGCAACATAACCCATACAAAATCTTCTAAGAATTTGAGTAACAATTTATACATGCTTCCTGATGCAATTGAAAACTCAACCATTTTCCTTAATAATAATAATCGCTAACTCTTGTATTGTAACAATCACAAATGTAAATCTAACGCATGTATGAATGAATGACTGCAACCTTGAATGTTTTGTATGCTTGGAAGAATAATGATTGTAATAAATATGGTATCACTTATTCGAGTATAATACTTCCCCATAATATTTTAGCCCCACAACATAATGATAACCAACAATGACACGACAAAATACGGACCACAGAAATAAATGACAACAAAGAGACACCCGACTAGCCAGTGAAAACACCCAAGTCCACACTTACTCAACTACCCGTGGATACGGTGATGCGGCTAAGGTCGGATACGTCTATTCATCCGCAGCATTCCTTTTGGTACAGGTAGGTCAACGGTCAGGTCTACTAGTCGTCTCGATCTTCATTGACTAAAACAAACAGTCGAACTTGCACCAGTTTCAAGGTCGAACTCTTTCTCCCTCATCGTTCTCAAACGACTTCTGGTAAAAACTCAAGTTCTTGTCGTAGGGCACCGCTACGTGAGGATATCACGTACGTATTTCCTTAAGCGTACAGTTGACGGATAAAGGATTAGCAGGGACGAAAAACGATTCAACACACTGCTCCTAGATTCACTGTTCCTGAGACCTCCATGTAACGACCAAAAACCTGTCTTCTTTTTCTTTCGTCATTTCCTCTTTTCTACGACAATAAGTTACGTCACACTTTTCATTTACTTTTGTCCTGCTTATTCAAAGGCACACAAAACGATGATTCATAGGCACTTGCGAGAAGACCACCTATCTACAAACAACAATATAAAGTTCAAACTGAGTGTGGGTCGTGACAGAGGGAACACTGCAAACATAGTGTATATGATAGTTTACCACTCTGGACTTATAAAAAATTATTTTGTTGCAACAGTGTTAGATAAATAATCTCAGTTTAATATGAATCTTAGTAGGTCAACAATATATACTGTATGAAACTATGATCAACATAAGCAATAATACTGTTGACTGATTATAACAGTTGTCAAAAAATACAGGTAAAGCACGTATATGGTATTTTAAAAGTTGGTTTAAAGACATTCATAGTAAACACACACATATTATACACACACTCACAAACACACATGTGCACACGCGCATGCCTTCATACAAACATGCACATACACTCAGCGAGATAGTTGGGAGACTCTTACATCAAGACAGTCTTTTGTTTGAGGGTCTGGCATTGGCCTCATTTAGCATTGATATGGCAGTAGGGATGAAGGTGTTTTTGTAGCGCTGTGTACGCATTAGTGCACAGCGGAATCTGCGATTAGATGGAAGAAGTTCAAACAGACAGGAAAGTGGGTGGGTAGGGTCTCTCTGAATTCTGACTGCCTTGCTGAGGGCATTATTTACACTTAAATACTCCCAACAAATTGACTTTTTGGTATCAGAATTTGGCCTTATTTTTTAATACTGCAGGCATAGATATTGACTCTGTTGATGATGACCAAGTGCTATCTGTGATCCCACCTTGGAAACTGATCAAACCCATTAATAACTTTAATCTCACGTTCTTCAGAAAGAATGAAACCTCAGAAACTGTTTATAAGCAACTTTACCTAGAACAATGTTCATTGTATGAAGAATACGAAAAACTGTTTACAGATGGGTTGCTCTGTGGGTTCGGGCAAATAGAATAGACCCAACGTTTCCCGGCGTGTCGTAAGAGGCGACTAACAGGGGTGATGTTAGCACGGCATCACTGGGCGAAAGTCTTCTACACAGAAGTCACCGGCCAGGGCGGAGGAACCTCACGTTACTACAGGTTCAACGACCACGTGCTCAGGGCCAAGGCGAGCCACACTGTATTCGTGGATTTCGGCTGTGGCCAACAGCCTGGAGAGGATTGGGCCCTGCCAGGTCTTTTTTGCCCAAGACACACTACATGATGACACAATCCACTAATTCCATACCGGATCGGTCGTCGCCCGGGCCGTCACCCGGCACAAGGACCGCGCCTTCCGTTGGCCACCAGGACGGAGGTGTTAAGTATGCTACTGATGGACAATATAGCAAGATCCGCACGAGAAACAACATCGTCATAGGAACCTGGAACGTCAGGACCCTAACTGCGGAAGGAAAATTAGAAGAACTGGCCCACGAGCTGGACCACTATCGATGGAACGTTCTAGGTATCAGCGAACTGCGCTGGAAAGGCCTAGGTGAAACAACGACTGACAAAGGCCACAAGCTCTATTTCAGCGGTAGAGATGACAGGCACGAACACGGCGTTGGATTCTTGGTCCACAAGAACATTCTAGCCACTGTCATGGGTTGCCGCCCAGTCTCCAGTAGACTCATTACCATCCGTCTGAGAGCAACCCCTTTCAACATTACCATCATCCAGGCCTATGCCCCAACATCAGACTATGAAGACAGCGAAGTGGAGGATTTTTATGGAAATATACAGGCGGTCCTTGACCAAGTGCCGAAGAAGGACATAGTCATAGTGCAAGGCGACTGGAATGCCAAGGTTGGCCAAGATGCGCACCGCAACTGGGGAGACACATGCGGACCCCACTGCAACAACGAGACAAATGACAGGGGTCTGAGGCTATTGGAGTTTGCCAGATACAACAATCTGGTACTGGCAAACACGCTTGGTCTCCACAAAAAATCCAGACGATGGACATGGCACAGTCCCGGCGGGGAACATCACAACCAGATCGACTACATCATGGTCAAGAAACGCTTCAGATCAAGCATCAACATTGGCAGGACACGCACCTTTCCAGGAGCAGACATTGGAAGTGACCACGATCTCGTGATGATGTCTTTCCGGCTCCATTTGAAGAGAGTAAATACAGCAAAGTGCACTAGGCTGAAGTTCGACCTGGACAAACTGCAAGACCCGGAGGTGGCAAAAATATTTCAGGCCACAATTGGAGGGAAATTTGCACCACTGCTTATTTTGGGGGCAGGCGAAGTAGATGTCAACACCATGACCAATACCTTCAACTCAGCTGTAACAGATGCCGCCACTGAGATCCTTGGCAAGCACCGACCAAAGAAGAAGCCGTGGATCACACCTGAACTTTTGGATCTGTGTGATAAACGAAGAGAGTTAAAAAAGAAAAAGAACACCTCACAGGGAGCTGATGTCTACCGAAAAATCAACAATGACATCCGAAAAGGCATGCGCACAGCAAAGGAGAACTGGATAGAAGATCAATGCCAGGAAATAGAGAACAATCTGAACAAGAACAACAGCAAGAAGGCCTACCAGACTGTGAAGCGGCTGACAAGTGTTAAACAGCCCAAAGTCTCCACTATCCAAAACAAGTCTGGCATTTGCCTTACAGAAGAACAAGAAGTCTTGGACAGATGGACAGAGTACTGCTCTGACCTTTACAACCATACACCAAATGGAGACCCATCAGTTCTAGCATATCCCGAGAGCAGAGAAGAAGAAGAAATCCTCCCAATTCTCCGGGAAGAAGTTGAGGCAGCAGTGCAATCGCTGAAGAAAGGGAAGTCAGCGGGAGTGGACAACATACCAGCGGAACTGCTACAAGCAGGAGGAGAAGCGATGACTGATGCTCTCACCACTATCTGTAACAAGATCTGGCAGAGTGGGGAATGGCCTACACCATGGACCCAGTCGCTTGTCATCACTCTTCCTAAAAAAGGTAACCTTCAGGAATGTGAAAATTACCGCACCATCAGCCTCATCAGCCATCCCAGCAAGGTCCTCCTGAAAATAATACTCAACAGGTTGAAACCACAAGCTGAACAAATCATAGCTGAAGAACAAGCAGGATTCATGGCAGGGCGAAGTACCACTGAACAGATTTTCAACCTCAGAATAATCTGTGAGAAATACCTACAGCACCAACAACATCTATATCATGTGTTCATAGACTTCAAGAAGGCATTTGACCGAGTCTGGCATGCAGCTCTATGGGCAACCATGAAAGTGTACAACATCAGCCCTAAAATCATAGAAGTCATCAAAAGCCTGTATGACAAGGCTACCAGTGCAGTCCTCCATAACAGCGTCATCGGGAACTGGTTCAGAACAACAATCGGTGTGCGTCAAGGATGCCTACTCTCTCCAACACTCTTCAACATCTTCCTAGAGCGCATCATGTCAGATGCTCTTGCAGATCACGAAGGCACAGTCAGCATAGGGGGCAGAGCAATCTCCAATCTTCGTTTTGCGGATGATATTGATGGATTGGCTGGAGAGGAACAAGAACTTGAACAGCTTGTACAGAGGCTTGACACCACCTCCAGAGCTTATGGAATGGAAATAAGTGCAGAGAAGACCAAAATGATGACCAACAACACCAATGGCATCAACACGGACATCAAAGTACAAGGCCAATCCCTCAACACAGTGCACAGCTTCAAATATTTAGGAGCCATTGTGTCAGACAATGGGTCTCGACAGGAAGTCCTCTCCAGGATCGCACAAACAACTGCTGCCCTGACAAGGTTGAAGCCCATTTGGAAAGACAGAACCATCAGTCTACATTCCAAAGTAAGACTGCTGCGATCTCTGGTCATCTCCATCTTCCTATATGCTTGCGAAGCATGGACCCTCACAGCAGATCTCCAACGAAGAATACAAAGCATGGAGATGAGGTGCTACAGAAGACTTCTGTGCATTTCCTATACCCAACACATCACCAACGTTGAAGTCCGACAGACCATCACACAAGCCATTGGACAACACGATGACCTGCTCACAGTGGTGAAGAAACGGAAACTCCGATGGTATGGCCACGTCACCAGATCATCAGGCCTTGCAAAGACCATTCTGCAAGGCACAGTGCAAGGAGGTAGAAGAAGGGGGAGACCGAAAAAGAGGTGGGAGGACAACATTCGAGAATGGACTGGTTTGACACTGAGCGAAGCCATGAGGGCTGCTGAGGACAGAGAAAGATGGAGTATGCTGGTTAAGCGATCATCTGTGGTGCCCCTACGACCTTCGGGTTATGGGACAGGATAGGATAGGATAGGATAGATGGGTTGAAGAAAGGAGACACAGTTGCTGGTGCATCGGTCTCTAGGAGACATTTAGACCAGCCTTTGCAATAACGTGTACCTGATGTTTGTTCTGTTTATACAACTGAGCTCTAGACAATTCATTTAGCTCTGAAACAGGTTTATTAGTCCAAAAGATTCTCATTTTTAATCATGTCCAATTCACTGTCAGCACTTCAGTCTTTTTCAATGAGAAAGAGATCGCACCCTTTTCTGGCAGAGATCCTTGATCTCCACATAAAACTTGTTTCTGAGGGTAAAAAGATAGTTTTTATGTGGGTACCTAGTCACATGGGCATCCGCGGCAATATTGCAGGGGACAAAGCGGCTAAAGAAGCTCTTTGTCTTGGTTTTTCTTCAGAGGTTTTCCAGTTTGTTCCATACTTTGACTTGTCTTGTATGACTAGCTCTAATTGTAAACGGCTCTGGCAGACCGAATGGTGTAATCAAATCAATAACACATTATTTCAAATTCTTCCAGATATGTCTGCTTCTTTACCTAACTTAATGTCCACTCGCAAAGAAGAAACAGTTTTGGCTTGCCTTCATATTGGCCCATTGGGCATACTTATATCACCCATAGTTTCCTTTTGAAAGGAGAAGAACCTTTGGGGTGTTTTGCATGTGATAAATCCTTTTCAGTCCGCCATTTTATGTTTGAATGTGCTGATTTGGTTGATGACAGAGAAAAATATTTTGGTTCAGTACCTTTTAATTAGATTTTTAACATTAGCAATGGTCAAAACCTGTTTACAATTTTACATGATGTCGGTTTATTCTATCGCATTTATGTCATATCATCTTGTTTGTACTTGTTTAAATTTAATCAGTAATGCTAGTTTTATGTCCATTGTTTAATGTTAGCATTCTAGAATGATTTTGAATCAGTTTTGTGCGGTCATGATTCGGCTCTTAGCAGTCCGCTGAAACCTATAATCATTGATCTATCTTAGTATCTATCTCATTTTCATGTTAAATATTGCAAGTTCCATAATAAGCATGCAAGTCATAGGGGCTTTTTACCCTTCTACTTTAGGTTACAAATTATAATGATATTTAGCGATATTTTATTACATTATATAATATTATATTATATTTTGTATCATAATGTACTATAATCCAAAGAAACTAATTATTATAATAGCTTTTGGATCTTCCAAGAGCCAATAGTAGTTTATTCCAGAACGCCCCCCATCAGGGAGATACAGATTTATAAAACATAAAATTATGTACAGATGTTTTATATATTTATACAAAATTTTCCTGGAGAGAATGACCTCCAACTTTTACACATTCCCTATTCATGCAATTCTATGAAATAAAACATAATTAATAATAAAATAATCAGGTGTTGGGGTCAGAGGAAACAACAGATAAACAGAGTACATAAGAATGGGGAAGACGGTCATTAAAAAATATTAGTCGACTGAAAAAGGATAAGGCAATAACATATGTACGTAAACATAATAAGGAAAAGGATCAATAATCAATGCTACACACAACTGATAACATAATCTTTGCCTACATTTAATAGTTGGTATTTTTAGGACTGTTTAGCAGTCTGTTAAATTTAATAGTTAGGAACAAATACAAAAATACCTTTTGAGAAAACTATTCCTTGTCTTTGATAAATAATCATAAAAAATATAACTCATCTCCATCACCAGAACTACATTTATTACAACTCCTTTTATTTCTTTGAATATCAAGTGTTCTTTTCTTTTGAAGGTTCTGAATTGGCAACATAAATGTGAGCAAAATTAATGAGCATGTCAAACCAATAAATTTTGCAAAAGCAAATTTAAACTTATACATTCTATAGTTAAATAAAATTTCATTATCATTTATTTTAGAGGATCGTGTCTGGACATATTTACCTAGTTTTTCTTTTCTTATTTTAGTTTTAAAGCAATGAAAATTAGGGTGTGTACCAGTTGACTGCTCACTCCAATGATTGCCTAAAGTAAACTTATGCAGCACATTTCTAACATGGGTTAAGAAATGTATGTCTGTCTATCTGTCTATCTATCTATCTATCTATCTACCTATCTATCTATATCTATCTATCTATCTATCTATCTATCTATCTATCTATCTATCTATCTATCTATCTATCTATCTATCTATCTATCTATCTATCTATCTATCTATCTTATCTATCTTATCTATCTATCTATCTATCTATCTATCTATCTATCTATCTATCTATCTATCTATCTATCTATCTATCTATCTATCTTATTTACCCATATATATATATAAAGGGCAGTGTTTCCCAAAACGCACATGTGTGCGTCAGAGACCCACAAAAACTGAAAAAGGATGCATGAAAAAAAAAAAGGTGCGTCACAAGGGACGCAACGTTTTTTGTTTTTTTTTACTGCCGTTATGTATCCCGGGACCTCTGAGCTGTCGTGCGCCTGAGTCGAGTAAGCGCGGTGATCTCCCCTACCCACTGACTGCCCTGACCTGCATGCGCAGCCTTTTTGTTTGCTTCCGAAAAGCTGAAACATGTCGCTCGACACAATAATGGCTACGGAAAACGATAACCCGCAGAAATGCGGAAGACGATGCAATCGTTGAATGTTGAATCATCATTTTCAGTTCTCCCTAGACTAGGCAATGATGATCTTGTCTGTAATACGCAGTTGAACAGATTTTTTTGTCTCTTTTTTTTTCTCTTCTGGTCATCGACTTAGTCACCTCTAACACTAACTGCTTTTACAGAGACAATTTGTCAGTACATGCAGATGGATGTGTGTAAATTGTCGTATGACCATTTCATGTTTGTTCTATGGTCATTTTATGTGATTTTAAGGTTCCTCTAGTCAATGATGGATTCCTTTGTAACATTTATCAGAACAGTATTTCTTTTGTTGTGTTGCTTGTTTTATGGCTATTCATAATTTTCAATAAAGTTGCATTGAAAACTAAGCTTTGTTTGACTTTGAGGTGTATTTGTGTGTCCGTGATGTTGGTAATCAAAATCAAGGTAAATGTAGGAATTGTAAGGGGACTCTCAAATTTTGTAAGGGGACTCTTGAAATTTTGCACCAGAGAGTCCCAAGGACTCTCTGAAAAAAAGCTGTGGGAAACACTGATAAAGGGTAAATAAGTTTAAACCAAAAGTTTAAAATGCCCTACAGTGTATGAATATATGATACTGGCCTAGTCCTCCAAAATCATACATATTGGAATGGCTTTATTTAAGTTCAAAATCATTTTATGCTTATTGGCTAGATTAGACATTTGAGGGCACCATATTTTGAAAACATACAGCAATATTAGTACAATTTTATCAAAAATACCCTCAAAGGTAACATCAGCTTTTTAGTGTTTTTTTCAGCAATGCAAACATACCTTAGGTTGTCGATTATATACATTTTTCTGTGCAACGGGGAAGTTTTACCTTATAATTCAATTTAATACATGTATCTCTGTACTGAACATCAAACATAATTTCAATATTCGGTCCATAATAGGTAACGACTGGTAATTTTCTTATTTTTACTCATGGAAAAAATCATGAGTTTTGTGTTTTTTTTAATGTATTTTTAAAGGTCCATTTATTATAATAGGAATACAAAGTATCAGTGGCCTTTTGTAAGGACTGGGTTTGTGCAAAACTAAGTGTCATCAGCGTATAGAAGAATAAATAAACGATATAACACTTCTTTTCCACGCAAGCCCAGTTAGCTACACCTTTCATAGTATCAATATCCTAGGAATTTCAAACATTTATAATATTCTTTAAATCATTTAGCTAAATGGAGAAAAGCAAAGGAGATATATTTTCGCCTCGTCTTACACCAGGGATACAACTAAAGGAGTTTCAAACTCTATTGGACACTTGACTTAACTTTAAGTTTAACATACGTATATCTTACTTTACCACTTAAACCCGAGTCTAATAGTTTTTGCAAAAGAAATGAACGATTTACCAGATTTAAAGCTTTCTCATAATCAACAAACACAAAATAAAGACATTCCTCTATAAATAAGGAGGGGGAGGGAGAATTGGTATTAGCATCAGATTGAATATATGAGTCCATTACTGGATGGTCTGCTCTGAAGCAAACCTGTTTATTAACCATTTTACTGTTTGTTTCAAAGGGAAATAAAACAGAGGATTGCTACTCATTTGAAAGTGCATGGTCAAAATAAATGGTTATTAAGTAGGCATCATTCCAAAACAACTCAAGATAGATACACCTCTAAAATTATTTGGGTCAATATCGCAAAATGTATGTTTCAAAAGTGGTTTTATAATGTTAGCAACAGCCAAGTCTTTCGGAACTCTACCAATGCTATCTCCTAGAGTGGTCGAAAGCTTTAGCACAGTCCAGGATACAAAACTGCGTATATTCCGAAATGCCCACTAAGGCCTCAGCAGTTGTCCCATCCTGCATAGAGCTGACGCAAACCGTCCATAAAATCGAATAGCAACTATTCCACAGGTTTCTGAGCAAACTACCTCGCTATACAGTGTCATTAAATAACTACAAATCGATGTTAAGATCTAATTTACATTTTGACTTACAGTGTGAACAAAAAAGCCTCAACTAAAGTTATCGCTGAGGGTCGCAGTGTAAGGGAGGCAATTCACAAAGCAGAAAGCTCTTCGACAACGTCCGAACTACGAAAACAACTTTACATCGATCCAACCCACAAAATAGTATAATAGTATTTTTTTTTTTAAACTAATGGGGGACAAGAAATCTAAGTAACCAAACAGAAGACCTTAACGATTGTTCACAAGATAAACCGCGTGCTCATGAAATCAAGGAGAGAGAGCACGCTGAGGCATGCCGCAATGGCTCTCTCTCTAACCTTAACACGTGCTCGCGACCGGTTCATTCAGAGGTGCGTTCAGTGGGATGTACGGGTAAACGTACCTGTTTTACTCCGAATGCAGTAACTAACATTAAAATACAAATTTTTGCGATTCTTTTCTATATAACCTAACATTGGTTGTACTTTTATTACTTTCTTGTTGTTGCATCAATTTTTATTCATCAGATTAACATAAGTTGTACTGATAAGTTATTACTTTCCTTACTCTGATGTCACTGAATACTAAATGCTCCCTTAACCCCTCTACCTTTTATAAAGTAAGGTTAACACACCCGAATTTATTAATTTTAGTTTTATTTAAAACTGTCTAGAATTAAAGAAAATAAAAATTCGCTACAGATCATAACAGCATTCTATTTTGGTCCAAAATAGGAAGTTAACGCTTGAAAAGGCTAAAAAAATTCATTGTACACAGCCAACAAAGGAGTAAAATCATGTGCCTATGCCCCTACACCCTCCATTTTTAAAGTGGGGGGACACAATGGGTATTTAAATAATTCAACTAGGGGTATAGTTGTACTGTTCACGCAGTACATATACTAAAATTGGAACGATACAGAGAAGATTAGCATGGCCCCTGCGCAAGGATGACACGCAAATTCGTGAAGCGTTCCATATTTTTTTTTAAAATTTTCTTACATTATTTTTTCTTCTCCAAAATTCATCAAAATATGAAGTCTACATCCAAAAACCTGCCAGTTTGAGATCATTTTGTTCGTTCTCCTTTAATTTATTTAACTAGTATCAAGCTAACATTCACAACCTATTGCACGCACTACACTAATGTAACAATTTAGTTTTCTAAATTTATTAACCAATAGAAGTGAAAGACAGTGATGGTTCAATTACTAAACCCTGAGGAACACCAATATTTATACAACTAAATAGTGTTCCCCCCAAATATATAGTATATATCCTTGGGGAACACCCGTAGCCTAATAAACTATGGTTGAAGATACAAGATTCCTGGTTCAGTCACATTTATTTACTCACTGACAGATCTATGGACACTAATGGTCCTAGATTAGTTTTCAAAATAGCATAATCAAATTAACTAATCAACATTTTACCAATGCTATCTCCTAGAGTGGTCGAAAGCTTTAGCACAGTCCAGGATACAAAACTGCATATTCCAAAATGTCCACTAACTAAGGCCTCATCCTGCATAGAGCTGACGCAAACCGTCCACAAAATCGAAAAGCAACTATTCCACAGGTTTCTGAGCAAACTACTCGCTATACAGTGTCATTAAATAACGACAAATCGATGTTAAGATCTAATGTACATTTTGACTTACAGTGTGAACAATAAAGCCCCAACTAAAGTTATCGCTGAGGGTCGCAGTGTAAGGGAGGCAATTCACAAAGCAGAAAGCTCTTCGACAACGTCCGAACTACGAAAACAAGAACTTTATTTCGATCCAACCCACAAAATAATAAAATAGTTTTTTTTTTTTTTTTTAACTAATGGGGGACACGAAATCTAAGTAACCAAGATTGTTCATAAGATAAACCGCGTGCTCATTAAATCAAGGATAGAGCACGCTGAGGCGTGCCGCAATGGCTCTTTCTCTAACCTTAACACATGCTCGCGACCGGTTCATTCAGAGGTGCGTTCAGTGGGATGTACGGGTAAACGTACAAACAAAATCGAAAAGCAAATATTCCACAGGTTTCTGAGCAAACTACCTCGCTATACAGTGTCATTAAATAACTACAAATCGATGTTAAGATCTAATTTACATTTTGACTTACAGTGTGAACAAAAAAGTCCCAACTAAAGTTATCGCCGAGGGTCGCAGTGTAAGGGAGGCAATTCACAAAGCAGAAAGCTCTTCGACAACGTCCGAAATCCGAAAACAAGAACTTTATATCGATCCAACCCACAAAATAATAAAATAGTTTTTTTTTTTAACTAATGGGGGACACGAAATTTAAGTAACCAAGATTGTTCATAAGATAAACCGCGTGCTCATGAAATCAAGGATAGAGCACGCTGAGGCATGCCGCAATGGCTCTTTCTCTAACCTTAACACGTGCTCGCGACCGGTTCATTCAGAGGTGCGTTCAGTGGGATGTACGGGTAAACGTACCTGTATTACACCGAATGCAGTAAAAAACATTAAACCACAAATATTTGCGATTCTTTTCTATATAACCTAACATTGGTTGTACTTTTATTTCTTTCCTTACTCTGATATCACTGAATACTAAATGCTCCCTTAACCTCTCTACCTTTTCTAAAGTAAGGTTCACACACCCGAATTAATTAATTTTAGTTTTATTTAAAACTGTCTAGAATTAAAGAAAATAAAAATTCGCTACAGATCATAACAGCATTCTATTTTGGTCCAAAATAGAAAGTTTACGCTTGAAAAAGCTAACAAAATTCATTGTAAACAGCCAACAAAGAAGTAAAATTATGCCACACACCCTCCATTTTTGAAGTGGGGGGACACAATGGGTATTTAAAGAATTCAACTAGGGGTGAAGTTGTACTGTTCACGCAGTACATATACTAAAATTGGAACGATACAGAGAAGATTAGCATGGCCCCTGCGCAAGGATGACACGCAAATTCGTGAAGCGTTCCATATTTTTTTTAAAATTTTTCTTACATTATTTTTTCTTCTCCAAAATTTATCAAAATATGAAGTCTACATCCAAAAACCTGCCAGTTTGAGATCATTTTGTTCGTTCTCCTTTAATTTATTTAACTAGTATCGAGCTAACATTCACAACCTCGTGCACACACTACACTAATGTAACAATTTAGTTTTCTAAATTTATTAACCAATAGAAGTGAAAGACAGTGATGGTTCAATTACTAAACCCTGAGGAACACCAATATTTATACAACTAAATAGTGTTCCCCCAAAATATATAGTATGTATCCTTGGGGAACACCCGTAGCCTAATAAACTGTGGTTGAAGATACAAGATTCCTTGTTCAGTCACATTTATTTACTCACTGACAGATCTATGGACACTAATGGTCCTAGATTAGTTTTCAAAATAGCATAGTCAAATTACCTACTCAACATTTTACCAATGCTATCTCCTAGAGTGGTCGAAAGCTTTAGCACAGTCCAGGATACAAAACTGCGTATATTCCAAAATGCCCACGCTCTGTGGGTTCGGGCAAATAGAATAGACCCAACGTTTCCCGGCGTGTCGTAAGAGGCGACTAACAGGGGTGATGTTAGCACGGCATCACTGGGCGAAAGTCTTCTACACAGAAGTCACCGGCCAGGGCGGAGGAACCTCACGTTACTACAGGTTCAACGACCACGTGCTCAGGGCCAAGGCGAGCCACACTGTATTCGTGGATTTCGGCTGTGGCCAACAGCCTGGAGAGGATTGGGCCCTGCCAGGTCTTTTTTGCACAAGACACAACACATGATGAGGCTATCCACTAATTCCATGCCGGATCGGTCGTCGCCCGGCTACACAAGGACCGCGCCTTCCGTTGGTCACCAGGACGGAGGTGAAAAGTATGCTACTGATGGACAAACTAGCAAGATCCGCACGAGAAACAACATCGTCATAGGAACCTGGAATGTCAGGACCCTAACTGCGGAAGGAAAATTAGAAGAACTGGCCCACGAGCTGGACCACTATCGATGGAACGTTCTAGGTATCAGCGAACTGCGCTGGAAAGGCCTAGGTGAAACAACGACTGACAAAGGCCACAAGCTCTATTTCAGCGGTAGAGATGACGGGCACGAACACGGCGTTGGATTCTTGGTCCACAAGAACATTCTAGCCACTGTCATGGGTTGCCGCCCAGTCTCCAGTAGACTCATTACCATCCGTCTGAGAGCAACCCCTTTCAACATTACCATCATCCAGGCCTATGCCCCAACATCAGACTATGAAGACAGCGAAGTGGAGGATTTTTATGAAAATATACAGGCGGTCCTTGACCAAGTGCCGAAGAAGGACATAGTCATAGTGCAAGGCGACTGGAATGCCAAGGTTGGCCAAGATGCGCACCACAACTGGGGAGACACATGCGGACCCCACTGCAACAACGAGACAAATGACAGGGGTCTGAGGCTATTGGAGTTTGCCAGATACAACAATCTGGTACTGGCAAACACGCTTGGTCTCCACAAAAAATCCAGACGATGGACATGGCACAGTCCCGGCGGGGAACATCACAACCAGATCGACTACATCATGGTCAAGAAACGCTTCAGATCAAGCATCAACATTGGCAGGACACGCACTTTTCCAGGAGCAGACATTGGAAGTGACCACGATCTCGTGATGATGTCTTTCCGGCTCCATTTGAAGAGAGTAAATACAGCAAAGTGCACTAGGCTGAAGTTCGACCTGGACAAACTGCAAGACCCGGAGGTGGCAAAAATATTTAAGGCCACAATTGGAGGGAAATTTGCACCACTGCTTATTTTGGGGGCAGGCGAAGTAGATGTCAACACCATGACCAATACCTTCAACTCAGCTGTAACAGATGCCGCCACTGAGATCCTTGGCAAGCACCGACCAAAGAAGAAGCCGTGGATCACACCTGAACTTTTGGATCTGTGTGATAAACGAAGAGAGTTAAAAAAGAAAAAGAACACCTCACAGGGAGCTGATGTCTACCGAAAAATCAACAATGACATCCGAAAAGGCATGCGCACAGCAAAGGAGAACTGGATAGAAGATCAATGCCAGGAAATAGAGAACAATCTGAACAAGAACCACAGCAAGAAGGCCTACCAGACTGTGAAGCGGCTGACAAGTGTTAAACAGCCCAAAGTCTCCACTATCCAAAGCAAGTCTGGCATTTGCCTTACAGAAGAACAAGAAGTCTTGGACAGATGGACAGAGTACTGCTCTGACCTTTACAACCATACACCAAATGGAGACCCATCAGTTCTAGCATGTCCCGAGAGCAGAGAAGAAGAAGAAATCCTCCCAATTCTCCGGGAAGAAGTTGAGGCAGCAGTGCAATCGCTGAAGAAAGGGAAGTCAGCGGGAGTGGACAACATACCAGCGGAACTGCTACAAGCAGGAGGAGAAGCGATGACTGATGCTCTCACCATTATCTGCAACAAGATCTGGCAGAGTGGGGAATGGCCTACACCATGGACCCAGTCGCTTGTCATCACTCTTCCCAAAAAAGGTAACCTTCAGGAGTGTGAAAATTACCGCACCATCAGCCTCATCAGCCATCCCAGCAAGGTCCTCCTGAAAATAATACTCAACAGGTTGAAACCACAAGCTGAACAAATCATAGCTGAAGAACAAGCAGGATTCATGGCAGGGCGAAGTACCACTGAACAGATTTTCAACCTCAGAATAATCTGTGAGAAATACCTACAGCACCAACAACATCTATATCATGTGTTCATAGACTTCAAGAAGGCATTTGAACGAGTCTGGCATGCAGCTCTATGGGCAACCATGAAAGTGTACAACATCAGCCCTAAAATTATAGAAGTCATCAAAAGCCTGTATGACAAGGCTACCAGTGCAGTCCTCCATAACAGCGTCATCGGGAACTGGTTCAGAACAACAATCGGTGTGCGTCAAGGATGCCTACTCTCTCCAACACTCTTCAACATCTTCCTAGAGCGCATCATGTCAGATGCTCTTGCAGATCACGAAGGCACAGTCAGTATAGGGGGCAGAGCAATCTCCAATCTTCGTTTTGCGGATGATATTGATGGATTGGCTGGAGAGGAACAAGAACTTGAACAGCTTGTACAGAGGCTTGACACACCTCCAGAGCTTATGGAATGGAAATAAGTGCGGAGAAGACCAAAATGATGACCAACAACACCAATGGCATCAACACGGACATCAAAGTACAAGGCCAATCCCTCAACACAGTGCACAGCTTCAAATATTTAGGAGCCATTGTGTCAGACAATGGGTCTCGACAGGAAGTCCTCTCCAGGATCGCACAAACAACTGCTGCCCTGACAAGGTTGAAGCCCATTTGGAAAGACAGAACCATCAGTCTACATTCCAAAGTAAGACTGCTGCGCTCTCTGGTCATCTCCATCTTCCTATATGCTTGCGAAGCATGGACCCTCACAGCAGATCTCCAACGAAGAATACAAAGCATGGAGATGAGGTGCTACAGAAGACTTCTGTGCATTTCCTATACCCAACACATCACCAACGTTGAAGTCCGACAGACCATCACACAAGCCATTGGACAACACGATGACCTGCTCACAGTGGTGAAGAAACGGAAACTCCGATGGTATGGCCACGTCACCAGATCATCAGGCCTTGCAAAGACCATTCTGCAAGGCACAGTGCAAGGAGGTAGAAGAAGGGGGAGACCGAAAAAGAGGTGGGAGGACAACATTCGAGAATGGACTGGTTTGACACTGAGCGAAGCCATGAGGGCTGCTGAGGACAGAGAAAGATGGAGTATGCTGGTTAAGCGATCATCTGTGGTGCCCCTACGACCTTCGGGTTATGGGACAGGATAGGATAGGATAGCCCACTAAGGCCTCAGTAGTTGTCCCATCCTGCATAGAGCTGACGCAAACCGTCCACAAAATCGAAAAGCAACTATTCCACAGGTTTCTGAGCAAACTACCTCGCTATACAGTGTCATTAAATAACTACAAATCGATGTTAAGATCTAATTTACATTTTGACTTACAGTGTGAACAAAAAAGCCTCAACTAAAGTTATCGCTGAGGGTCGCAGTGTAAGGGAGGCAATTCACAAAGCAGAAAGCTCTTGACAACGTCCGAACTACGAAAACAAGAACTTTATACCGATCCAACCCACAAAATAGTAAAATAGTTTTTTGTTTTTTTTTTAACAAATGGGGGACACGAAATCTAAGTAACCAAGATTGTTCATAAGATAAACCGCGTGCTCATTAAATCAAGGATAGAGCACGCTGAGGCGTGCCGCAATGGCTCTTTCTCTAACCTTAACACATGCTCGCGACCGGTTCATTCAGAGGTGCGTTCAGTGGGATGTACGGGTAAACGTACCTGTTTTACACCGAATGCAGTAAAAAACATTAAACCACAAATATTTGCGATTCTTTTCTATATAACCTAACATTGGTTGTACTTTTATTTCTTTCCTTACTCTGATATCACTGAATACTAAATGCTCCCTTAACCTCTCTACCTTTTCTAAAGTAAGGTTCACACACCCGAATTTATTAATTTTAGTTTTATTTAAAACTGTCTAGAATTAAAGAAAATAAAAATTCGCTACAGATCATAACAGCATTCTATTTTGGTCCAAAATAGAAAGTTTACGCTTGAAAAAGCTAACAAAATTCATTGTAAACAGCCAACAAAGAAGTAAAATCATGCCACACACCCTCCATTTTTGAAGTGGGGGGACACAATGGGTATTTAAAGAATTCAACTAGGGGTGTAGTTGTACTGTTCACGCAGTACATATACTAAAATTGGAACGATACAGAGAAGATTAGCATGGCCCCTGCGCAAGGATGACACGCAAATTCGTGAAGCGTTCCATTTTTTTTTTTTAAAACTTTTTCTAACATTATTTTTTCTTCTCCAAAATTCATCAAAATATGAAGTGTACATCCAAAAACCTGCCAGTTTATCATTTTGTTCATTCTCCTTTAATTTATTTAACTAGTATCAAGATAACATTCACAACCTATTGCACACACTACACTAATGTAACAATTTAGTTTTCTAAATTTATTAACCAATAGAAGTGAAAGACAGTGATGGTTCAATTACTAAACCCTGAGGAACACCAATATTTATACTACTAAATAGTGTTCCCCCCAATTATATAGTATATATCCTTGGGGAACACCCGTAGCCTAATAAACTATGGTTGAAGATACAAGATTCCTTGTTCAGTCACATTTATTTACTCACTGACAGATCTATGGACACTAATGGTCCTAGATTAGTTTTCAAAATAGCATAGTCAAATTAACTAATCAAGATTTTACCAATGCTATCTCCTAGAGTGGTCGAAAGCTTTAGCACAGTCCAGGATACAAAACTGCATATATTCCAAAATGCCCACTAAGGCCTCAGTAGTTGTCCCATCCTGCATAGAGCTGACGCCAACCGTCCACAAAATCGAATAGCAACTGTTCCACAGGTTTCTGAGCAAACTACCTCGCTATACAGTGTCATTAAATAACTACAAATCGATGTTAAGATCTAATTTACATTTTGACTTACAATGTGAACAAAAAAGCCTCAACTAAAGTTATTGCTGAGGGTCGCAGTGTAAGGGAGGCAATTCACAAAGCAGAAAGCTCTTGGACAACGTCCGAACCATGGAAGTACAAACACATGGAAACACATCTTCTTTCTATGACTAAGGGAGTTCGCAGCCAAGTCACGTGGTTTTGCCCTTGTGTTCGATACTTCCGGTTGCAGAAAGTCTTATGTCTGCATCATGTGGATGTACAATTCTACAAACCATGTGTTACGTTACGTTTAAACGCGAAGGATAGTATGTCTGAAACGCGCACGATAGATCTAATCGTTTTGTTTTGCAAAGTATTCAATAATAGATTGTATTTACCTTTGATTTGAGTTTGCATGGTTGTTAGAAGAAGCTTTGTATAACGTTGATAATTTTTGTTAGTCGATATTGTTGGAGAATTCTCTAGATCTGCTTGTTTACTATCGATCGAAGTTTCGGGATATTTGAGAACATTCTGGGACAGAAAGAATGTTGTATGATGTAAGTCAGTGATGACGAAGTTTTATTTGATTGGTTGTAGTGCGTCAGTCTGCCGTGTTCTAAATTGTTCGGGAGTATGAAGAGACTATATAAGTGCCGCACTGTTTCAAAAAAATGTTGTTGTTGATAGTGAGTTGGAAAGTAAAAAGTTGAGAGTGGAAAAGCAATTGTATGCAGTTGTTGATGTTGTTGATGTGTGCTGAATAAAAGTGGAAAACTTCATAGACGACTCCAGACTTGTTGAAGATTGAACAGGTTGCGTGGATAAACGAATCTGAGTTTACACCTATCAGGATTTCAAGCATCGGGGCTGAATCAACTACTGATAGAAAAACACCATCATCAAACGAGTGTAACACTTTGGGGGCCAAGCCGGGATCCACGTCATAGCCAAGGGTTCAACTGCTACAACAAGCGAGTCAACGTTACGAGAGGCAGTCATCGAGGATAGTCGCCAACAAGTTGCGTCGGGAGGGGCCAACATACTGGGACTACATCCCCGATAGATTCGGGTTGACTGCAAGGGCGTGTAGTCGCTGAAGAGTTGCTTCGTGAGCGAACAACAGATCAGGACTACGTGCCTGCCGCAAGACTACGTCGAGGGACAGTCTCGGAGCTACATCGCCAGTATTAGAGAGAGCGACGAGCGGACGTCGCGTACTTCAGCACAGGAGCGTATACATCAACACCAACGTGGTGCAGCGTCGCATACGACGAGGACAGCGGGGCCTGCGTCAGCGAAGGCGACTAGTGGCAAGCATCAGTGCTACTGCAGAAAGCGTGCTGTTCTAGAACAGTCTAGAAAGGTACAGCACAGTCAAGAACTTTCCAGAAAAGAACTTTCCAGAATAGAACTTTCCAGAAAAGCATCAAGATGACTGACTTCTGGCAGAGAGGGATTGAACTGAATCTAAAAGGCAAACAGCTGACGGAGTACGTCAAATCCCAGGAGAGAATACAAGAACGAGAATTAGAAGAGCAGCGTCGCCGTGAAGAAAGAGAATTAGAAGAGAAGCGTCTAGAAAAGGAAGAACAGCGTCGCCGAGAAGAAATAGAGTTAAAACGGAAGCGTCTGGAAAGTGAAGAGCAGCGACGGCGTGAAGAAAGAGAAGAGCAGCGGCAAGAAAGAGAAGCTGAGCGTCAATACCAGCTAGAGTTGGCGCGTATCTAAAACAATCAGCATGCGCCACAAGTTATCAGTGACAACAAAGCTCCAAAATTGCCAGCGTTTGTCGACGGGAAGGACCAGATCGATAGTTATTTGGCGAGATTTGAAAGGTTTGCCAAAAGCTCTAAATGGCAACCTCAAGACTGGGCGATTCGACTAAGTGCACTTCTGACGGGGCAAGCACTCGACGTCTACACCAGATTGTCGGACGATGACGCTAAAGACTACGACGTCTTGAAAGAGGCCCTATTGCAGTGCTACAACTTTACAGAGAAGGGCTACCGAAAACGCTTCCGTGAATGCCGGCCTAAGTCAGACGAGACGCCAAAGCAGTTTTTGGAGCGCCTGTCGTCATATCTACACAAGTGGGTGGAATTAATCAATCAACACATCTTTATTACCACAGGAATGGAAATATTGTACAAGTCTCATCACATTATGTTATATAATGGCTCCACACATCAAGACAGTTATAATGAACAATAATAAGACACAGACTAATGTAAGAGGTTCAGAAAGCATAGAATCCGTACGCACATCATCCGTACATAATTTAACTATGCATTGATTGAGCGAACACAGGTAAAAATATTACAGGTAAGAAGTAGGATTAAAGAATAGGCGCTATTATTTCAGTCATAAAAGCCTCGCGCAGTTACAACACACTCACGCACTACATTTGCCCACTCATCACTGCAGCCGTGCACTCATCCACACAGAACACATCATAAGCAACTATAACAACGAGATAAAAAATACCAAACAGTCCTTGACAAATAAGGTAATACACTCACACTTACAAACGCAATAATTATCAATGGACATGTGGGTAGTAGAGTAAAGTAAAACATACAAGTTTGATTGTAAAAGCAATTAATCAGATAAAAATAAATGATGGGGTTATTAATTTGAGGGTGGTGAGGTGTCCTGAGCAGAGCCATCAGCGTTTGTTGGTTGAATTGAAAAGGGTAATTGCAGTAGGGATGAAAGTGGAACTAAAGCGAACTGTTCGGCATTGCATTGTCCTGAGTCGAACCCCGGACGGAAGACACTGGAAGAGGGGGCACAGGGGGTGGGTGGGGTCTTTAATGATGCACATGGCCTTGCTCAGGGCCCTTGTTTGGAACAAATCGCAGAGACGGGGGAGATTTCTGCCTACAATCTTGCTACATGTTCTGGAGATACTGTGAAGAGAATTTTGGTTTTTGAGATTAAGAGACTGATAGAAACAGATGAATGGGAATGTTAACACAGACTCAATGAAAGCAGTATAGCACTGCTGCAAAATTCTTTGCGACACCATCAGTGAACGCAGTTTGTACAACATATACATCCTCTGTCTGCACTTCTTGAACACTGCCTCAGCGTTAGCTGTGAACTTTAAGTTATCGTCAATGAGAATGCCAAGATATCTATAGGTGTCTACTCTTTCTACCTCTTCTCCCTTTAACAAGAGTGCCGGCAAATCTGTACCATTCCGCCTAAAGTCCACAACCATTTCTTTAGTCTTTTTGACATTCAGTTCAAGATGGTTCCTATCACACCAGTTGACAAAAGAGTTGACACTTTGCTCGTAACATGTCACAGAGTCTGCCATTATCAGGCAAAGGGAAGTCTTACGATAGTCTCCATGACCTGATCGTGAAGGAGCAATTCCTCAACGCCTGCCCTAAGGACCTCGCGATCCACTTGGAAATACAAAAGTTGCAGACGCTAAAAGACGTTGCTGAAGCTGCTGAAAGATATCTCATGGCTTATGAAAAGACGCTGGGGCCACCCAGCGCGACGAAACATTTTCAGAAGACTGGAAACCATGGGAACCAGATCCAGGGAAGTCAGACGAGCCAGAGACAGACGGATTCCACGCCACCTCCCAGGGAAGGGCATTCAAGAGGCTGTTTCACCTGCAACGCTACAGACCACAGAGCGGCTAACTGTCCTCAAAATAAATGTAGCGGACAGCGGGGCAGTACGGACAATGCAGCGGCGGGCAACCGGCAGAGGCGGTTCTCCAATCAACGGCAAACCAGTAGATCTGACCATCAAGTGTGCGGCGGGAGCGTTATTCTTCCGAGTGAGACCAAGCGCCCAGCTACTCCTGCGGACGTGCAAGAGTGCATGACCGATGGCCAACTTCTCCTTGCCAACGGAAAATCCATCCCCGTCGTCGCCAGCGCAGCTGTGACCGTCCAGAACATGCCTGTTTCAAAGCGACGCGTCGGAAATCATGAAGGGACTGTTATAAGAGACTCTGGCTGCAGTGGGGTCATCGTCAGAGAAGACCTAATCGCTAAAGAACAGTTCACTGGCGATTCTAAATGGACACTCATGGCCGACAGCAAATGTGTGAAAGCGCCCGTTGTAAAAGTTCATGTCAGCACCCCTTTCTACATAGGCGAAGTAGAAGCGGTTTGCCTGAAGAAGCCGCTGTATGATTTGATGATCGGGAACATCGACGGCGCGAGACGACCCGACGACCCCGATCCAGAGTGGAGTCCTGCCTCAACCCAACGCGTCGAAGTTGTGGAGGAGGATCCATTACCATTTCCCGATGACCTTTCAGAGCTGCTACGGGACAATGTGGCTACTCCGGCTCAGCCCTGCCGACCAGAGATCGTCGGTGATGTTACTACCAGGGCCCAGGCCAAGAGAGACAAGACGTCTACGCCACTGAAGGTCGCCGACAGCTCCAAAGCTGCCATCGTGGACAGAGATAAACTGATCCAGCTCCAGGAAGCTGATAGTACTTTAAACAAGTACAGGAACCGCCAAGACCACGTGACCAAAGGCAGTGGCACGGCCGATTTTGAGGTGAAGGCCAAGATCCTGTACCGAATCTTCCAGCACCCGAGGGTCAACGGAGGGAAACCACTACGTCAAGTATTGGTACCATTACCCCTAAGGCGCCAGGTGATGGAAGTAGCTCACGACTTCATCATGGGAGGTCACCTAGGCATCAAGTAGACGTCAGACAGAATCCAGGCGGTGTTCTACTGGCCAGGACTTCATGCGGATGTCAGCCGTTTCTGCCGATCGTGTGACATTTGCCAGAAGACCATTCCTCGAGGAAGGGTCCCGAAAGTGCCTATGCAGAGGATGCCTTTGATCGACCGACCTTTCAAGAGGGTGGCCTTAGACTTAATCGGCGAAATAAGACCTCCGAGTGAAGGTCTTCGATGGGTACTGACCAAGTTAGTGGACTATGCGACTCGGTACCCAGAAGCAGTGGCTCTGAAGAAGATTGACACTGAAACTGTTGCAGAGGCGCTGGTGGACATGTTCAGTAGACTTGGAGTACCTGAAGAAATTCTGACAGACCTCGGGACGCAGTTCGTCTCTGACTGCATGAAGGAGGTCAACAGACTGCTGAGCATCCGGCATTTAACTACGACACCTTACCATCCAATGTGTAACGGGCTTGTCGAAAAGTTCAATGCTACGCTGAAGTCCACCCTGAAGAAACTGTGCAACGAGCAGCCCAGACAATGGCATCGCTACATCAACGCCTTACTGTTCGCCTACAGAGAAGTGCCGCAGGAGTCCACCGGCTTTTCTCCGTTCGAGCTGCTATACGGAAGAACCATCAGAGGGCCGATGCACATCCTGAAAGAACTGTGGACGAAAGAAGTAGAGACCCCAGAGGTGAAGAACGGCTACCAGTACGTGTTTGAGCTACGGGAGAAGCTGGAGCAGACTCGAGATAGCCAGAGAAAACCTGAAGAAATCCCAGGACTGTGGAAAGCACTACTATGATCGTAGGGCTGTGAACAGGAAGTTCAAACCTGGGGACAAAGTGCTGGTGCTGCTACCTACCGATCATAATAAGTTGCTGATGCAGTGGAAAGGCCCGTACGAAGTGGAGACCGTGGTGGGAATCAACGACTACAAGGTGAAGGTCAGCCAGCATTCCAAGATATACCACGCCAACCTCCTTAAGCTGTACGTGGAAAGGCCATCAGAGACTGTACACGCAGCAACAGCAGCTGAGATCGACGACAGCTTTGACAGCGAGGAACTGTTGGAACTGGGAGACTTCCATAGCAAAGAAGGCATCAATGATGTTAAGCTAGGACCACGCTTGACGGAAGGTCAAAAGATGGAGCTCAAGGACCTTATGGGTGAGTTTCCCCATAGCTTCAGCGATGTCCCAGGTTCTACGACTTTGGTCGAACATAAAGTCCACCTCACTTCAAATATTCCCGTTCGATCAAAACCCTTCCCGATCCCTTTCAAGGCCCGTGAATCCTTGAAGGAAGACATCGATGAAATGCTGAAGATGGGCATCATCAGGGAGTCCAGTTCCCCCTACGCGTCCCCTGTCGTGGTCGTGAAGAAGAAGGACGGGAGCAACAGAGTATGCATCGACTACAGAAAGGTTAATAAGATCACCGTCTTCGATCCCGAGCCGATGCCTACTGCAGCAGACCTCTTCCGCCAATTATCGGGGAGTAAAATCTTTTCAAAGATTGACCTCAGCAAGGGTTATTGGCAAGTCCCCGTGCGTCAACAGGACATACCAAAGACTGCTTTTATAACTCCTGACGGGACGTACGAGTGCCTAAGGATGCCCTTTGGCATGGTCAACAGCGGAGCTACCCTGAAGAGAGGAATGAGGAAGATGCTCAAAGGGATGGACAACGTCGTGTGTTACTGGGACGACCTGCTAGTCCATACCCACACCTGGAAAGAGCATTTGCAGACCTTGAGGGAGCTATTTCACCGTCTAACAGAAGCTAACCTGAACGTGAGACCCAGTAAGTGCATTCTGGGAACCGACAACGTCGACTTCGTCGGACGTTCGATGGAAGAAGGAGACAAAGGAGGATGCACTGATTCCAGGAAAGCCCACGAGATCACCGTCTTTGACCCTGGGCCGATGACGACGGTAACGGACGAGGGCGTCGTTTCCTGGCGGACGAAAGAACATTGACTGTGTGAATGAACTGTGAACATTGACAATATTCAGAGATAGACTTGCGGATGGAAGAACATTAACTCTGTGTAGATAAACTGAGCGCATTGACAGTATTCAGAAAGTCTGAAATAAGTTTTAATTTTGGACTTTGTTTGTGCATTACGTTTCAACGTTGTTAAAAGAAATTGGGTAAATTTCTTCTTGAGTGGGGGGTTATATGTTACGTTGAAACGCGAAGGATAGTATGTCCGAAACGCGCACGATAGATCTAATCGTTTCGTTTTGCAAAGTATTCAATAATAGAGTGTATTTACCTTTGATTTGAGTTTGCATGGTTGTTAGAAGAAGCTTTGTATAACGTTGATAATTTTTGTTAGTCGATATTGTTGGAGAATTCTCTAGATCTATCGATCGAAGTTTCGGGATATTTGAGAACATTCTGGGAAAGAAAGAATGTTGTATGACGTAAGTCAGTGATGACGAAGTTTTATTTGATTGGTTGTAGTGCGTCATTCTGCCGTGTTCTAAATTGTTCGGGAGTATGAAGAGACTATATAAGTGCCGCACTGTTTAAAAAAAAAGTTGTTGTTGATAGTGATTTGGAAAGTAAAAAGTTGAGAGTGGAAAAGCGATTGTATGCAGTTGTTGATGTGTGCTGAATAAAAGTGGAAAACTTTATACGACGACTCCAGACTTGTTGAAGATTGAACGGGTTGCGTGGATAAACGAATCTGAGTTTACACCTATCAGGATTTCAAGCATCGGGGATGAATCAACTACTGATAGAAAAACACCATCATCAAACGAGTGTAACACCATGGACCAATTAGATGACCTTGTTGAGGCATGTAGATACTTTTTCCTTTTTTAATAATGGGATTTATGTTGCGCACATTTCCAACAAAGTTCATGGCGCAAGGAAAAAGAGCTAAAAGAGCACACACAGCTCTAAAAGAGCACACACAGAACAAACGACAGTACATCAACTGGGACACACGTTAATAGTCTACAGAGCGCTCTTGGAAATGACTAGTTTAGTAGGGAGTAACATTTGCGAAAAATGTGTGTCTTAAGCTGGGTCTTGAAGGCGGGGTGAGATGAGAGCGATCGGAGCTCGAGGGGAAGATTGTTCCATGCTGAAGGGCCGGTGTACGTGAAGGCTCTTACGCCAGCGGTGGTAAGTTTGAGTTTGGTTCGAGGAATTCTGCACAACCGTTTGTCGGCAGCAGATCGGAGGGAGCGAGACGGGGTGTAGAGGTGAAGACATTGGCTGAGATAGGCAGGGGCAGAGTTTTAAAGGCATTTATGACAGAGGCAGCACAGTTTGTAGTTGATTTGCTCTTCAATGGGTAACCAGTGAAGAGAATGGAGGATAGGAGTTACGTGGTCAGTCTTTCTTTTGTTGAGGATCAGGCGGGCAGCGTTGTTTTGGACCCGTTGAAGAGGGTGGATGTGCTTAGACGGAGAATTGGCAAGAAGGGAGTTGCAGTAGTCAAATCTGGAAAAGATCAGAAAGACGATGAGTTTTGTGCAGGTTTCATGGGTCAGGAAGTGGCGGACTGAAGAAATTTGCCGGAGGTGGAAGTAGCAGGTTTTGGTCAAAGATGAGATCTGAGGTTTCATGGAAAGGATGGAATCGAGGATTACTCCCAAACTTTTTACTTGGTCAGAGAAGGGTATTGAAGTGTCTTCAAGGTCAAGGGAGGATGTGGCAATGGTAGAGAGTTTGTGTTGAGTACCAGTCAGAAGTGCTTGTTTTGTCACTGTTTAGTTTTAACTTGTTTTCTGTCATCCAGTTCTTAAGATCGGAGATGCAGGTGGAGATGGAGGACAGCATATTGTCAACACCGTTTGGTTTTGAACTGGAGTGAAGTTGGGTGTCGTCAGCAAATGACTGATGCTGGAGGTTGTGACGGTTAATTATTTGTGAAATGGGCTGAGTGTAGAGGGTGAAGAGCACTGGACCAAGGACTGAGCCCTGAGTCCACAGGAGACGGTTGCTGGCTGAGAAGAAGTGGATTTTGTAACAACGGTTTGAGTCCTGTCAGTTAAATATGATTCTAACCAGGCCAACGCGGTGTCTTGGATGCCAAAGATGTCATGGAGGCGACGTAGTAGAATTTGGTGGTCGATCGTATCGAACGCAGCCGATAGACAAGGGCCGACATTTCACCATTGTCTGTTGCATTGCGAAGATCTGACGTCATGCGCAGAAGGGCAGTTTTGGTACTATGTAATGGGCGGTACGCAGACTGATAAAGGTAGAAGAGAATGGAAGGAGAGACGTTGGTTAAGCTGTTCGAGGACAAGGCGTTCAAGGAGTTTTGAGAGGAAGCTGAGGTTTTTGAGGTCGTTATGATCAAGATTGGGCTTTTTGAGAAGGGGGCGGACAATAGCTGACTTGTATGTATGAGGAAAGATGCCGGAAGCCAAAGAAGAGTTGATGACTGCAGCGATGTGAGGAAGGATTTTGTCAATGATTTTTGAGAGGAGACACGCGGGTAGAGGGTCAAGTTCACAGGTTTTCAGGGTCATGTTTTGGAGAGTTTTCTTGATGTGCTCAACGGAGACAGGTTGGAACATTGTTAGTGGAGATCCAGAGAAAAGTGAGGGAGGGGGTGATAAAATGAAGGGCGTTTGATCAAGGTCAGAGCGGAGGCGGTCAATTTTGTTGATGAAGAATGCTGAGAATAGTTCAGGGAGAGCTTGGGGGGTCGTAGACAGTTGGGAGAGGAGAAGCAGTTGGACGGCCGAGGAGGTTGAACAAAACAGAATAAAGTTCTTTCGAGGTTGATGCTGTCGCGATGGCTTTGTTGAAGAATGCAGATTTGGCGTCTATGATAGAGGTTTTGACTTTATGTTTTTTCTCGTTGTAGATCTGACGATGAACTTCTAGCTTGGGTTTCCGATAGGCACGTTCAGCTCGGCGGCGTTCTTGTTTGGCTTCATGTATCAGCTGAGTGTACCATGGTGCTGGTGGCCTATCAGGAAGGGTTTTGGACGAGGACGGAGCATGCCTGTCGAGGAGGTTTAGTAGCATAAAGTCTAAGTGGGCGACGATGTCTGGGGTTGGGGGAGGTTGTGAAAGAAGTTGAACAGCCTCTTCAGTGAAGGCGTCGATATAGTCAGCTTTCGACGAGGAAGTCCTCTTCTCTGCTTGGCTGGTTTGGCTGTGTTGACGGCAAAGTTTACAACTGAGTGGTCGGAGATGGAGTCATCAGCTAGGTCTATGAAAGAAACTTGATGGTCAGAGGGGCGGTAGATGATCCAGTCTATGATATGTCCGAACTTTTGTGTTGGTATTGGGACGAGCTGGTCCAGGTTGAAATGGTCAAGGAGTCGTTTAGTTCGCTTGACGTCGGAGTGGTGAACTTCATCCCAGTGAATGTTAATATCACCCAAGAGTAGTGTAGTGTTGTAATGTTCTAGAGTCTCTGTGAATTCCTCAAAGAAAGCTGATTCTTTCAGTTGGTTTACTTGATTTGGTGGGGGCGATAGATGCAGATAAAGTTGAGTGTGGAGGTGGATTTGAAGTTGATCTGAACAGCTTCAAACGTGGGGTGTGTGAAAGGAAGGTCAGTGGTGAAGCTTAAGGATGAATGCAGATCTATGTTCTTTGTAAATGACAGTTATTCCGCCGCCAGATCTGATGGATGGCCTGGGAAAGGGTTGTATCTTGTATCCTTCAGGTGTCAGTTTTTTACATGTTGGTGCATCATGGTCACGGAGCCAGGTTTCAGTGATGAAAAAGATATCAAGGTCTATGTCTAGAATATACACTGCAATGAGATCTGCCTTGCCTTTCGGCTGTACGGACTGAGCGTTGAGAAGACCTGCTAGCAAACGACCTGCTGTTTGGGGATTGGGGCAGCTGAAAAGTCTCAACGTATTGAGCTCGGCAGTTTGAATCTTGGATCCGGTGCAGAGGGGTTTGGAGATGGAAGTAAGGTAGTGGCAAAGGGGAATTTAATTTGACTCGCAGGGCTAGTGGGGTTAAATGTGGGCGTCTTTGCTCGTGTGGATGATGAAGGGTTGGAGATAGGTGTAGTTGCAGCGCTAGTTGCACCACCGATGAGGGCAGCGCCAGTTGCACCGCCGATGATGGCAGCGCCAGTTGCACCACCAATGAAGGCAGCGCCAATTGCACCACTTATGAGGGCAGCGCCAGTTGCACCGCTGATGAGGGCAGCGCCGGGTGTAGTTGCACCACCGATGAGGGCAGCACCGGGCGTAGTTGCACCGCCGATGAGGGCAGTGCCGGGTGTAGTTGCACCGCCGATGAGGGCAGCACTAGTTGCACCGCCGACGAGGGCAGCGCCATTTGTACCGCTGATGAGGGCAGCGCCGGGTGTAGTTGCACCGCCGATGAGGGCAGCGCCAGTTGCACCGCCGATGAGGGCGGCGCCAGTTGCACCACCGATGAGGGCAGCGTCGGGTGTAGTTGCACCACCGATGTGGGCAGCGCCGGGTGTAGTTGCACCACCGATGAGGGCAGGGTCGTGTGTAGTTGCACCAGCGATGAGGGCAGCGCCGGGTGTAGTTGCACCACCGATGGGGGCAGAAGAAGAAAAGTGTAAGTACTAGATTTAATGTTCTTCATCGGTTTTTGAAATGTGAAACCTGATGTTTTTGACTGTCCAAATAGCCGCTATCGGAGAGACCGCCATTAACGGGTCATTCACTCATTGTCACTTCTTCTTCTTCTTCTTCGTAATACTGTGGATACCCCGTATTAAAAAAAAATGATTCCAGAAGGTGCATGCTGGGTGTGTTCTTGTTACCGGCACTCACCCGTCTAGGACATGAGCGTCAGGATTTTTAAAGTCCGTTATGATGGAATGTATGCGACACAGACTAGACCTCGGTTTATACTCTCAGCCGAAGGAGTAGGAAATGGGAGTAAAAACACAATGCCCCGGCCTGGGCTCAAACTCGGGACCTTCAGATCCGCAAGCCAATGCTCTAACATTAGGCCACCTTGCCTCCTTAGGCCAAAACTTGCGAGGCAAGGTAGAGATATAGATAGTAGTCATTTCTTATCATGGATATTTTCATGATACATTTGTAACTTTAGTAGTGTATATATTTAACCTATCGTTGTTTTTTTACTTATTTCTTTTAGTTTACGGCGAAACAGCAGCAACTGCCCTAGGGGCGACGTTTGGCGGACATGTCAACAGGGTCAAAATATCACTATCAAAACATGTACGCCATTCGCAACCGGAAGTTTGGAACACACACGTCCAAAAAAGACGAGAAGCAGAGAACTTCGGACCTTCTCGCCGAAAGCCGTGCATCCATATACCGAAGAATCCATGGTCCGAACTACGAAAACAAGAACTTTACATCGATCCAACCCACAAAATAGTATAATAGTTTTGTTTTTTTTTACAATGGGGGACACGAAATCCAAGTAACCAAACAGAGGATGATTGTTCATTAGATAAACAGCGTGCTCATGAAATCAAGGAGAGAGAGCACGCTGAAGCGTGCCGCAATGGCCCTCTCTCTAACCTTAACACGTGCTCGCGACCGGTTCATTCAGAGGTGCGTTCAGTGGGATGTACGGGTAAACGTACCTGTTTTACACCGAATGCAGTAAATAACATTAAAATACAAATTTTTGTGATTTCTTTTCTATATAACCTAACATTGGTTGTACTTTTATTACTTTCCTTACTCTGATATCACTGAATACTAAATTCTCCCTTAACCCCTCTACCTTTTATAAAGTAAGGTTCACACACCCGAATTACTTAATTTTAGTTTTATTTAAAACTGTCTAGAATTTAAAAAAAGTAAAAATTCGCTACAGATCATAACAGCATTCTATTGTTGAATATACAAGATTCCTTGTTCAGTCACATTTATTTACTCCCTGACAGATCTATGGACACTAATGGTCCTAGGTTAGTTTTCATAATAGGATAGTCAAATTAACTAATCAACATTTTCTCTGTCTCCCCCACCCCAACCCTACACCTCCAAAAAGGCCTTTTGGGTGTTTTTATTCATAACCCATTGACAATTGTAACATTTTCATTTAACAAGTGTAAAAGAGTAAACACTAGGTGTGCTTTTTTACACCTTGCCCTTGGCGCTAATAATTATAACAATACGTATAACAAAATAACTTTATAACCAAAAAAAAACATCATAATGTAACACAACAATCAAAATATGTGCACGCACAAACACACAAGCACTCACGCACGCATACACACACTTATTTAAAACAATGAATGTTTTTATTGTAAAACTCAAAGTAGCTAATTAAGTATTTTTTATGTTTTGTAAAAGACGTTTTTATAAAGGATTAGTATTTAGTAATTGCACTGCGGAGAACTTCTGGAAAGTTTTTTTTTCATAAAGAGGAACCCGAATAGGCTAGACTGGTTTTAAACAGATCATTTTTTTGAAATGGGATATTAAGTTTGGAAGAACAAGCAGGATTCAGAGCAGGGCGAAGTACCACTGAACAGATTTTCAACCTCAGAATAATCTGTGAGAAAGACCTACAGCACCAACAACATCTATATCATGTGTTCGTAGACTTCAAAAAGGCGTTTGACCGAGTCTGGCATGCAGCTGTGTGGGCATCCATGAGAGTGCACAACATCAACCCTAAAATTATTGAAGTCATCAAAAGCCTGTATGACAAGGCTACCAGTGCAGTTCTCCACAACAGCACCACCGGAAACTGGTTCAGAACAACAATCGGTGTGCGTCAGGGATGCCTACTCTCTCCAACACTCTTTAACATTTTCCTAGAGCGCATCATGTCAGATGCCCCTGCAGATCACGAAGGCACAGTCAGCATAGGGGGAAGAGCAATCTCCAGCCTTTGTTTTGCGGATGACATTGATGGATTGGCTGGAGAGGAACAAGAACAGCTGGTACAGAGGCTTGACACCACCTCCAGAGCCTATGGAATGAAAATAAGTGCAGAGAAGACCAAAATGATGACCAACAACACCAATGGCACGGACATCAAAGTCCAAGGCCAATCCCTCAACACAGTGCATAGCTTCAAATATTTAGGAGCCATTGTATCAGACAATGGGTCCCGACAGGAAGTCCTCCAGGATCGTACAAACAACTGCTGCCCTGGCGAGGTTGAAGCCAATTTGGAAAGACAGGACCAACAGTCTACATTCCAAAGTAAGACTGCTGCGCTCTCTTGTCATCTCCATCTTCCTATATGCTGGCGAAACATGGACCCTCACAGCAGATCTACAACGAAGAATACAAAGCATGGAGATGAGGTGCTACCGAAGACTTCTGGGCATTTCCTATACCCCGCACATCACCAACGACGAAGTCCGACAGACCATCACACAAGCCATTGGACAACACGATGACCTGCTCACAGTGGTGAGAAAACGGAAACTCCGATGGTATAGCCACGACACCAGATCATCAGGTCTTGCAAAGACCATCCTGCAGGGCACAGTGCAAGGAGGTAGAAGAAGAGGGAGACCGAAAAAGAGGTGGTAGGCCAACATTCGAGAATGGACTAGTTTGACAGTGAGCGAAACAGTCAGGGTTGCTGAGGACAGGGACAGATGGAGTACGCTGGTTAAACGATCATCTGTGTTGCCCCTACGACCTCCGAGTTACGGGATAGGATAGGATAGGCACACCAGTTCAATTCCTATGTGAGCAGCACTTGTTAGTGCCTCTGCGTTTTGCTTGCTGCGGGCTATTTGTAGCTTGCCAGCACCCCCCCCCCCCCTCCCACCTTCCAGTGAAAGGCAGCAACAAAGCGAAGCTTAACGTCCTATTAATTAATGTTAAGGACAGTAAAAACTGGCAAAAAGCCATCACATCATATATAACCAGACCAGGTCTGGCATCTAGGACAGAGGGAAGGGAGGAAAAGGCCGGCGCAGCGCCGAGCAAAAGGGGTTAAAACTTATAAAGAAATAAGTGTGCAAAAATGCGGCGGGGCCCCCCCCGAAGGTAAAAGCCAATCAAAGTATTTATTATTTAAAATTACATTTAAAATCCAGGAAGCGATACCTCAGGGTGTCTAGCCGAAAGGCAAAAAATTATTTTATTTCCATTATTAAGAACAAGTTAAAAATGTTAAGAACATTATAGCTTCGTTTAATTTACATATGTTAATTAACAATCATTTGTTTAAAAGATTTGTTAAAACTCAGTTAAGACAAAACTATTATAAAAGTAAACACTCTAAAAATAGACTGTACAATTATTTCTCGCCGTAGGATCTGACCCACATCTCACTTCTGTTTTCCACTCCCACCGCCAGGCGGGGAAGCCCTCGCAATGAGTGTGGCCGGCACAGTCTTTGCGTTTTCGATGTGTTTGATAACCACTCTAAACGCACGGCTAGTGGCATCTGCATCCTTCTTGGAAAGCTCATCAATTTGATGGGATGCAAAATCCCGAATGAGCATAATTAGCCCATCGGTGTTGGTCACAGTAGGAAGATTGATCTGCGTACACCGAGTCTCATATCTTATAGAGTCAGTGCCCACCGAGATCTCGGCGCACTGTCTCTGCTCCATGGCCAGGCCATTGGCTAGTTCTTTCTCCTCCGTAGAGGCGGATGTATTTTTAGTGACCAAGTCACGAACAATACCAGTAAGGTCTGCAACAGACTGAGCTAAGTTTTTAACCAGGCTCTCAAGCCTCCCTATCGCCTCCCAGGGATCCCGGGAAGACGCAGCCGGGGGTCCAGCACCCGCCTCAGGCGGCACAGAATCCACGGAATGGGCAGAGGGCGCCGAAGACCGCGCCCGAGCCGCCCACACCCCTCCCGCCGCCGTGCCCAAGCGACAAGGGGGGCCCACCAGGTCACGTCTGGATCCCACAGGCGGAGGCTGAGCCGCCACGGAGGACACAGGAGAGACCCCCATGTCATCCGACATCCGAGTCGGATCCAAGTCAGATTGTTTTTTCGCCAGGTGTAAGGCCTGAACACGAGGCATGTATGTGGCTGCCCTCAACTGGTTCGCCAGCAGGCGCTCATGTCGAGCAGGGCAATTATCATTTGATGCGGAATGATTACCCCTACAATTTACACAGCGACGTATGGCAGCCGTACACTGGATTCCAGTATGCCCGGCAGACCCACAGGAAGGACAAATACGTTTAGATGTACACTGTTTTTTGGTATGGCCAAATTTCTGGCACTGATGACAGCGAACCGCAGGAGCTACAAACGGGACTACCGCGAACTCTCTCCGGTTCAACAGAATTGCATGTGGAAGAGCCGGCGCTTCTAACACAACACGGACCGACGTGGAGGCCTGTCCGTTAGAATTAAAGAGCCTTCGAAAGAAGCGTGTAACACAGGGCCGGGTCATGCCGTCGGCGCCAACGACCCCCTCATATTTATCTAAGATTTCAGCATCAGGGACCGTGGAGGGGACGCCAAGGACGACCCCGTCCACGGTAGGTACAGGAGTGGAACATACCACCGCTATCTGACCGATCTGTGAAACTTCGGTCAGTTTAATCTGCTGTATCTTTGAAGTACAGGCTATGAGAAATCCGTCCCTCAAGGGTTTTATACGGTCAACAGCGCCCACTAGCGCCTTCAATAGGTCCGCCAGTTTCCACTGCATAGCCTTCAGAGACACAGCAGAGGTATCACCTGTTTGCTTAATAATAACTGGGTGTGTACACAAGCCATAATTAGGCACCGTAGGGGGTCTCAAGGGTCCCTTGAATTTATTTTTCCGTTTGCCTGTGGCCGTAATCCAGTCACCTTCCGTGTTCTTAGCCTGATCATCCACCCCGGTCGGCGGCGGACGCAAGGGAGGCTGAGCAGCCGGCGCGGTATCCGGGACCTCCATAAGCTCGGCATCAGAGCCGGAAGCTGAGAGAGAATCCTCACCCTCAGAGGAGGTCCCGTCAATACCCCCAGAAGAGGGGGACGACTCAGACAGAGTCTCATGAGGTCGCTTTCGGCCGCCAAGGGCCAAGTCAGATAAAGCACCAACAGCCAGGCTGCCTGGAGCTTGGGTGGCAGAACAATCTATGTCTCTAACTTTAGAGACAGCATCGTTCGAGTCAGTTCGAGTTTTGATCACCGGCGAGTCTTTCCTGACTCCACCCACAACGCGATGTCGCTTAGGAGAAGAGCAAGAGGCGGTCGCGAGACCCGCCCTACCTTCCATTACTCAATGCCAGACCAAAATAAATTAAAAAAAAAAAAAAAAAAAAAAAATAACATAATAGCACATAACATAACACACATCCGGTTCCGGCTTCATGGTTGACGGACGTGTTCGCCTGTGTCTGCTGATGTTGTGGGGTGAAATCTTCGTCATCCTTGTTGGTTATCGTCTGTTTGCGTGCTCGGACACTTTTTGTGCCTTGTTTGTGATATTTGTGATTTGGACGCAGTGGTAGTGTGAGGAGAGGAGACAGCGTACTTTTGTTCAGTGACATTGAGATTTGACTTATCTGTGAATGTCCGCCATTTGCAAATTGGATCTTGACTGTTGTGCTTGACTTTGCCGGAACCGGTTATCTTATTGGAAATTGTCGACTTTTATGACTTTTTAATCTATGAAAGGGTTGGGTGTTTACAGCCTGCCTCCTGGTGACTATATTTAACTTCATTATTTTGAGGACTGCTTCTTCATCGTAATCTCTGGAGACTGACATTATTAAATTGTGCAACTGAGACTGTGTTGTGCTGGGACATGTGTTTTGCCTGTGTTTGACTTTCTCCATTGGTGACGTTGGACACATCGTGCGGGCTATACGTCAGTTTCGATCCCCTTTTTATCATTGTTTTTAACTGGTCCTGAATTGGATTTTAAACTTCTTTAGTGTGCTCTTGCGGTCGGGCCCCCTCCTCTTTTTTTTTTTTTTTTTTTTTTTTTCCAGTGAAAGGAAGTATCGGCAAAGCTATTTATAGCTAGCCTGGCTGACCTAACCTCAAAATCTGAAAAGCTTTAGTTGAGCCGCTGGGTAGGATGTTTGGTATTATATTATATAAGTTTGCACAATGGCAAGGCCAACTTATTATGTAATTTCTTTAGAACGTTAGGAAGGATCAGATCCGGTTATAGGTCTTTTTAGGGGTCTAAGTCTTTTAATTGACATCTTACTGCCTCAGGGGTCAATATTATCTCAGAAACTGAAATACTTTAAGATTTAAGACACTCGTCCAAGTCAGGATTATCACCTAAGTTTTCAGCAGTAAAACACTAGCAGACAATACTGTGTTAGGATTGAGACGCGCTCGACAGATCCTATCATTTTGTTTTGCAAAGCATGCAGTAACAGAGTGTATTTACCTTTGATTTGATTTTGCCTTGTTGCTAGAAGGAGGTTTTTTTTATAATGTTGATCATTTTCGTCGGTCCATATCGTTGAGAATTTTCTGGCAAAGGGGAGGCTTATGATAGTCTGCGTGACCTGCTCGTGAAGGAGCAATTCCTTTATGCCTGTCCTAAGGATTTGGCCACCCACTTCGAAATACAAAAGCTGCAGACGCTGAACGAGGTTGCTGAAAGATATCTCATCGCTCACATGAAGACCCTGGGGCCACCCAATTAAGGCGACGAAACATTTTCAGAAGACTGGAAACCATGGGAATCAGAATTAGGGGAAGCAGACGAGTCATGGACAGACGAACTCCACGCCACCTTCCAAGGAAGGGCAATCAAGAGGCTGTTTCACCTGCAACACCACAGACCACAGAGCTGCTAACTGTCCGCAAAACCAAAGTAGCGGACAGCAGAGCAATTCTGATATTGCAGCGGCGGGCCATCGACGGAGGCGTTTCTTCAACCGACGGCAAACCAGTAGCTCTGACCATCCAGTGTGAGGCGGGAGCGTCATTCTTCCGAATGAGTCCGAGCGCACAGCCACGCCTGCGAACGTACAAGAGTGTATGACAGATGGCCAACTTCTCCTTGCCAACGGGAAATCCATCCCCGTCGTCGCCGCCAGCGCAGATTACATTACATGATTATTGCTTTAGGTCCAGCGGACTCTTCCGAGCCAAATTAGGACCACCCGCCAGCGCAGCTGTGACCGTCTAGAACATGCTCGTTTCCAAGGGACGCGTCGGAATTTACAAAGTGACTGTCCTAAGAGACTCAGACTGCAGAGGGGTCATCGTCAGAGAAGATCTAATCGTTAAAGAACACTTATGGCCGACAGCAAAGGTGTGAAAGCGCCAGTTGCGAAGATTCAAGTCAGCACCCCTTTCTACATTGAAGAAGTAGAAGCGGTTTGCCTGAAAAAGCCGTTGTACGATTTTGATGATCGAGAATATTGACCGCGCGAGACTACCCGGCGAACCCGATCCAGAGTGGAGTCCTGCCTCGACTCAACTCGTCGAGGTTGCGGAGGAGGATTCATTTCCTTTTCCAAATGGAGACATTAAAGAGCTGCTACGGGATAATGTGGCTACTCCGGCTCAGACCTGCCGATCAGAGATCGTCGGTGCTGTCACTACCAGAGCCCAAGCCAAGAGAGACAAGACGTCTACGCCACTGAAGATCGCCGACAGCTCCAAAGCCGCCATCGTGGAAAGAGATAAGTTAATCCAGCTTTAGGAAGCTGATGGTACTTTAAACAAGTACAGGGGCCTCCAAGACCACGTGACGAAATGCAATGGCACGGTCTATTTCGAGGTGAAGGCCAAGATACTGTACAGCGTCAACCAGACATACCAAAGGCTGCTTTTATATCTCATGATGGGACGTGCGAGTCCTTTGGCATAGTCAACAGCGGTGCTACCCTGTAGACAGGACTGAGGAAGATGCTCAAAGGGACGCACAATGTCGTGTGTTACTGGGGCGACCTGCTAGTCCACACCCAGACCTGGAATTAGCATCTGAAGACCTTGATGGAGCTGTTTCACCATTAAACAGAAGCCAACTTGACCGTGAGACCCAGCAAAGTGCAATTTTGGAACTGACAACGGCGACATCATCGGACATTCGATGGAAGAATGAACCAATAGAGGGTGCACTGACTCCAGGAAAGTCTACGAGATCACTCTTTGACCCTGGGCCTATGACAATTATAACGGATGAGGGTATTGTCTCCGTGTGGATGAACTGAGAACATTGACAGTATCCAGATAGACTGAAATAAGTTTTAATTCTGGGCTTTGTGCATTGCGTCTCAATGTTGTTGACAGAAATTAAGTAAATTTCTTCTTGTGTAGGGGGTAATGTTACGATTGAGACGCGCACGATAGATTCGATCATTTCGTTTTGCAAAGCATGCAATAACAGAGTGTATTTACCTTTGATTTGATTTTGCGTTTTTGCTATAAAAAGCTTTGTATAATGTTGGTAATTTTCGTCGGTCCACATTGTTGGGAATTTTTTGGAATTGTTTACTATCGACCGAAGCTTCCGGAAAGGTCTGGTAATAGCTAAACCATTCTTCTGACCTAAAGAATATTATATGGCGTAAGACATTGAATAGTTCCAGTGACGAGTTTTATTTTGATTGGAATGTTCGATTGTTTTCTCTATTGCAGAGAGGCTATATATGGAATGAACGGTCTGCTTGTGAGAGTGAGAGATTGATGATGATTTTTGATGATCTTTGAAGTGATTTTCGGACAGCGATCTTGTATGCAGTTGATGTTAGCTGAATAAAGTTGGAAAACTTTATAGGACGAATCCTGCCTTGTTCCTGAGTGAACAAGCTGCGTGGATAAACGAATTCGAGTTACAGAAATCAAGATTTAAGCATCGGGGCTGAATCCACTATCGATAAATAACAACGTGTTGAGACTTAGACTTTCTTCGTCTGTGCAAGGAGGTATTTATTTTATTTAATCGTTCTTATATAGCGCTTTTCCAGCTCAAGAGGTGCTCAATGCGCTGGCCGATACAGGATCTAACTCAAGCCGCCCGAGACGCCCACCCGCAGCCTTTGGGCGCATGGTCTGACGCCCGGACAACTGAGCACAATCCTGGGCAGCCAGGGATGGGGGTGAAGGACCTAGGTGCATGCTGGGTGTGTTCTTGTCACCGGCACTCACCCGTCTAGGATATGAGCGTCAGGATCTTTAAAGTCCGTTATGATGGAATGTATGCGACACAGACTAGACCTCGGTTTATACTCTCATCCGAAGAGTAGGAAAACAGGAGTAAAGTGTCTTTCCCAGGGACACAACACAATGGCCCGGCCAGGGCTCGAACCCGGGACCTTCAGATCCGCAAGCCGAAGCACTACCATTAGACCACAGTGAGGTAGAAGAAGAGGGATACCGAAAAAGAGGTGCGAGAACAACATTCGAGAATGGACTGGCTTGACACTGAGCGAAACCATCAGGGTTGCTGAGGACAGGGAAGGATGAAGTACGCTGGTTAAACGGTCATCTGTTGTGCCACAACGACTTCCGAGTTTCGGGATAGGATCCTATCCTATCCTATCCTATCCTATCCCGTAACTCGGAGGTCGTAGTGGCACCACAGATGATCGTTTAACCAGCATACTCCATCTTTCCATGTCTTCAGCAATCCTGATTGTTTCGTTCAGTGTCAAACCAGTCCATACTCGAATGTTGTCCCCCCACCTCTTTTTCAGTCTCCCTCTTCTTCTACCTCCTTGCACTGTGCCTTGCAGGATGGTCTTTGCAAGACCTGATGATCTGGTGACGTGGCCATACCATCGTGTTTTCCAATGGCTTGTGTGATGGTCTGTCGGACTTTGTTGTTGGTGATGTGCTGGGTATAGGAAATGCCCAGAAGTCTTCTGTAGCACCTCATTTCCATGCTTTGTATTCTTCGTTGGAGGTCTGCTGATAGGATAGGATAGGATAGGAACTTTACATAGAAATGTGCCTTTCGGCTGCACAAACATAGTACATGTAAAATGTAGAATAACTGTAAAAGAATGACATTACAAACAAACAATTTTAACAAAATAAAATGAATACTGCAATACCTAAAATATAATAAAACAACTACTACCCCACACCCCACAAATACTGGCGCTGTACACTCCCACATACACCCCCACACATCATCACAAACGAACTCCATCACCACAAACACCAACCACAGGCGTAAAAACACACGCAACCCATGCACAGACATGCGTGGTCATCACATGCTAAGCCAAATCACAAAACAGGACTGTTGGAAAAATTAACACGCAGGCACACACACACGCACACACACCCCCCCCCCCCCCACACACACACACACATACACCCACACCCACACATCTCCAGACATATAAATAACCTCAATGCACAGTTTTCACACACAACAAAATGCTGTAGTTAGGCACTGTATAACTATATACTGTATGCTGAATCATAAACACATACGCAGTAAACACAAGCTTGCACGCCATTTCTCTAGCTATCCTATCCTATCCCGTAACTCGGAGGTTGCTGGAGCACCACAGTCGATCGTTTAACCAGCATACTCCATCTTTCTGTCCTCAGCAACCCTCATGGCTTCGCTCAGTGTCAAGGCAGGCCATTCTAACATGTTGTCCTCCAATCTCTTTTTATATCTCCCTCTTCTTCTGCCTTTTCGCACCGTGCCTTGCAGGATGGTCTTTGCAAGGCCTGATGCTCTGGTGACGTGGCCATACCATCGGAGTTTCCGTTTCTTCACCACTGTGAGCATCTCATAGTGTGGTCCAATGGATTATATGATTGTCGGATATCGTTGTTGGGTATAGGAAATGCGATCGGACTTCGTTGTTGAATATAGGAAATGCCCAGAAGTCTTCTATAAAACCTCATTTCCATGCTTTGGATTATTCGTTACAGATCTGCTGTGAGGGTCCATGTTTCGCAAGCATATAGGAAGATGGAGATGACAAGGAAGCGCAGCAGCCTTACCTTGAAGTGTAGACTAGTCCTGTCTTTCCAAATGGGCTTCAATTTTGTCAGGGCCTTAGTTGTTTGTGCGATCCTGGAGAGGACTTCCATGTTGATGCCATTGGTGTTGTTGGTCATCAGTTTGGTTTTCTCTGCACCTATTTCCATTCCATAGCTTCTTGAGGTGGTGTCAAGCCTCTGTACCAGCTGTTCAAATTTTTGTTCCTCTCCAGCCAATCCATCAGTGTCATCCGCAAAACGGAGGTTGGAGATTGCTCTATCCCCAATGCTGACTGTGCCTTCGTGATCTGCAAGGGCATCAGACATTGTGCGCTCTAGGAAGATGTTGAAGAGTGTTGGAGAGAGTAGGCATCCTTGACGCACACCGATTGTTGTTCTGAACCAGTTCTCGCTGGCCCTGTTGAGGAGAACTGCACTGGTAGCCTTGTCCTGTAGGCTTTTGATGACCTCAGTAATTTTAGGGTTGATGTTGTACACTCTCATGGCTGCCCACAGAGCTGCATGCCAAACTCGGTCAAGCGCTTTATTGAAGTCTACAAACAGATGATATAGATGTTATTGGTGCAGATTATTCTCAGGTTGAAAATCTGTGGAGTGGTACTTCATCCCGTGCTGAATCCTGCTGGCTCTTCAGTAAGTACAATTTACTTTTGCCTTGATCCGTTTCTGTGTCAGTGGTCACTGCGTGGACAAAAGACCAGGCTTAGGACGCCGTGTCCAGCGTGGGACGAAGCCTATAATCATAGGTTACTTTATTGTCTTATTCTTTTATATCAGAACTGCCTTCTGTCACCATCTTCTTCTTTCCGCAGTTTACTTTGGAAGTCGCTCTGCCTCTTTGCTGCACTTGTGTAAGGTCATCTTGACCTGGCCTTTGGCCATGCGCAGAAGGACCGGAAGAGAGTGGAAATACAGTTTTATATAGCATACACAAGAGATCAATAATGATCCCAGTCCTAAAGCCACATGGTGCCAAAAAAGTCGCCTTGATCTGACCTTGAGTCACGCTCGGAAGGACCGGAAGTGAAGGAAATATACCATCTGAAGATAGAAAAGAGTCTTGTCCGCAGTTTTCACGATCGTGTCCACTCATCCCAGCCTTTTGTAGGTACAATGTTCTTTTCTGCCGAGAGGTTACATTGATCTAATCTTGGGTCGGGAAGACCGGAAGTAAATGGAAATAAGCCATCTGGTGGCAGAGAGCGATTCATTGTCGCGGTAAGGGTCTTGTGGTCAACTGAAGCACGTCTGAAGTGGTCATTTTGTCCAAACAGCGGCCTTGGCTTGTGTGTACTGTGTCCAGCAATACGAATTAACTCATTGAGTCCGATTGATCAGAAGAGAGAGAGAGAGAGAGAGAGAGAGAGAGAGAGAGAGAGAGAGACTTCAGACTTCAGAACTTTATTTGAAAAGGTTAAGATTTTAGGCATGAGCCTATTCTTACAATCAGACCTTTTATAATAAGATAAAGATAGCATCAAAATGTATGATACCATTATAAAATAAAATTTAAAGACCAAATTAAAAAAAAGTTTATTACAACAAATACAAAAAGACAAAAGCCCAACCACCATTACTGCTACAACTATATATACCACCACTACTACTATGATACACGGCTAGAAACATTAAAAGCAAATCTTATTAGGAGACAATAACAATGAAACAATCTGAAGAGGTTCAATTAGTTAAAAGCAAAGTACACAACAACAAAAAATTTTACATATTTAAGAGTTTCAATTAGTTAAAAGCAAAGTACACAACAACAACAAATTTTACATATTTAGGAAACAAATTAATCATTATGAAGCAATACATTTGATTTTTACATGCACATTTATGATATATTATAACATGAATTGTACATTTGCAATTATGATACAGTTTATATTACAAACGAAATTTAAAAAAAAAAAAAACCACTTAATATATACGTTATGAAAATTAAGGGTGTGACATAATTACCAACTTAGCATTAATAATATTAGTAATAGTTTTATTTTATCTGATTGAATAAATGGTAGCGTAATTTTGTTTTGAAACTGCCAACTGTTGTCTGTTGTTGGATTTGTGTTGGGAGGAGGTTCCAGATTGAAGGTCCAGAAAAGGAAAAGCTGGATTTAAATTTATCAGTGTGTGGTAAGGGCAATAAATATCTTTTAGATCTGATGGATGGACTGTTTGGGGCTGCAGAGAGAAGGACCTTTAGGTATTCAGGTGATTGATTTGTGTGACCTTTGTACATAAGCATTGCTTTGTTGTAAATAAATTGCTTATCCAAAGGTAATATTTGCAAAGCTTTCATTTTTTTGTACAGTAGTCAAAGTTGGGTCAGTGTGAATAAGCTTAACTGCTCGTCTGTGAAGAGAGTTCAAACTTTTTGAAGTGTTATCACTCGCCGTACACCAGATAGATGATGCATAATTTTTATGAGACAAACAATGTGCGTAGAAAAATATTTTTCTAGCTTCGAGTCCAACATATTGCTTTAGTTGCTTAAGTAGAAACAAATTTCTAGATAAAGTTTTGCTCACTTTATTTACATGGCAGTGCCAGTTTAATTCGTCATCAATAACTACACCAAGTAGTTTATGTTCACGGACTTGAGTAATTGGTTTAGTATCAATGTCAAGGTTTAAATTGAGAGGCTGTATTTGATGCTTCTGTCTTGTTGTTATTACCATTGATTTTGTTTTTATGGGGTTGAGCAACATTTTGTTTTCTTTGCACCAGTTTTGCACATCCAACAGACCTTGCTGGAGTGAAAGCTGGACTTTGGACAGATCTTTGTCAAAAGTATGTATAGAGTATTGTCATCAGCAAATAATTCGCATGATATGTTTGAGTTTTCAAGCGATAAGGGTAAATCATTGATAAATAAACAAAAGAGAAGTGGACCCATAATTGAGCCTTGAGGAACGCCACATGTTAAAGTTTTATAACTTGACGATTTACCATTTAAATGGACACATTGTGTTCTGTCTGAGAGATACAATTTGAGGAACGAAGTGGTGTTATTGCTATTAACATAAAGGCTTACTTTTTACCTTGTACTTGTTTGGCAAGTTACTGACTTATTGGGTGTTTAAATGAAATTTGTAGTGCAGTACCCGGCATTCATGGAGTCTTAAACTAAGTTTGCATCTTGAAGGGTAATCGAGCTATTTTAAGGGAGACTATTTTCAAAATAAACAATATTAATGAAAATAATAAAGCAGATAATAAAGAAGAAATAATAAGATAGGCATACATTTTCCATTTTAAATGTCTCTCAAAATCATAGAATCAAAATAATTAAATAACAGATATTAAAAGAAAAAAAATTTCGAGCCTGCCAGGATTCGAACCTGGAATCTTCTGATCCGTAGTCAGACGCGTTATCCATTGCGCCACAGGCCCAGTTATTAATATAAAGGCTTTCGTTGTACTACAATCGTTCGCCTGCGAAGAGTTGCGCGCGCACAATAGGCCTCTAGCATAACAACAGAGAGTCCGCCGCCATTTTGTGTGGGAAGCTTAGACCGCGTGAGAACACTGTGAGAACCGACTAACACACAGTAACATGAAGAAATCGTCGCCGATCTATGGAGGCCTACCGATTTTTTGTTGCTGGATTTGTGAGCGATGTGGGCTCATTTTCCCCAAACAACAAAGTTAGCAGTTATAACAGCAAAGGTAAGCGAAAGCATGAATGGAAGAGAGAATTGCATGAGGGTTTGAATGTGAATGAGTGTTGGGAAAAGATAAAGAGGATGCTGAAAGAGGCCAAAGAAATGTTCATACCAGTGAGAAAGTTTAAAGTACATGATGGAGGGGGCAAAAAGACGAATATTCCACCAGACATGCATGACAAGATTAGACAAAAAAGACGAGCCTTTAAGATGTATAAAAAATACCCTACTAAAGCTAATTACGATGCCTATGCAAAGTCTCGTAACCAGGTGAAATGGTTGTCTCGTAAGTTGGTGATGGCAAAGGAAATGTATCTGGCAAAAGAAGCTAAAAACAATCCAAAATGTTTTTATCAATATGTTTCAGACAAAACCAAGCCTAGGGAGACTGTCTCTAATCTATTAAAGTGCGACTGCACACTGACGAAGACAGACCTCGAGAAAGCAGAGACCCTAAATGAGTTTTTTGCTAGTGTGTTTACACTGGAAGATGAAGAAAATGTGCCGAACTTTGACTGTGATATGAATCTAAAACTGGATGTCATTAATGTTAGTGAAGAGCAGATGAGTAAAGGCCCCGCCACACATGCCGATTGTGCAACGATTTTGTTTGCGATCCGATCCCGATAGCTACGTGATGACGTCAGAACTACAGCTTGCCTGCTGTCCGATTTGAAATCGGCTCGGTATCGTGCGATTAGAGTTTGTTCTATTCTGCTGTGCAAAATCGGCCCCGATTGTAAACTTCCAACCAATCAGAATGCGTCCCGTGTTCATTGTCAACTTGGCGTTACAAACGAAGCTGATGACAGCTAGGTGACAGGTGACAGGCTGGGAAGTCTCGTCTTTCGTAGGCCTCAATTACATACTATATATACTATACTACGTACCTATGTAGGAGGCCCACGAGTTTACAAAGACGAAATAAAAGACTTCAGAGCCTGTGATGCAACCCGCGATGTTTTGTATGGTTTTGATTTGGTTTTCCATTACGTTTTTATTTTTAAATAGTTTTTGTAGCATGTAGAGACATTATTTCTGCTGTGGTTTCAGACTAGATGAGCTGTTGGATGGGGATGGTAAACTGTTGGATGGGGTTGGGGATCGTGTACACTGACACTAGTGAAATTGAATTTAAACAATGCACATTGTGTGGAAGTTTCGGGTCGACCTGATCGGAAACGTGTGGCAGTGCTATCGGTTTTGGAGTCCGGCCCGATCGCAAACGGATCCGAAACCCGATCTAGAATCGGCCTTCAAACCGGCATGTGTGGCGGGGCCTTAAGGCCCTGTTGCAGTTGAAAATTAATAAGTCACCGGGACCAGATGAAATTAATCCTCGGGTGCTTAAAGAATTAGCAAATGAATTGGCTTTGCCTCTCAAGTTACTTTTTGATAGAACAATGAGGGATGGCATGATACCTGATGAGTGGAAGGAAGCAGAGGTTAAACCCATCTATAAGAAGGGAGACAAAAGTTTACCGGGTAATTATCGTCCTGTTAGCCTCACCTCGGTTGTCTGTAAGGTATTTGAGGGATTCGTCAGAGATGCACTGTGCTCTCACTTTGTCGAGAATGGCCTTCTGCTTGATGACCAGTTTGGCTTTTCCAAGGGTAGGTCATGTGTCACTCAGCTGTTGGTGACAATAAATGACTGGATGTCCTCCTTGGATGAAGGCCACCCAGTCGACGCTGTATATCTTGACCTTAGGAAGGCATTCGATACTGTACCACATCGCAGACTTTTACAGAAACTAAAAGGTTATGGCATAAGTGGCAGCCCACTTGCATGGATAAGGAGTTTCTTGACTGACAGGACCCAGTATGTGACTGTTAACGGTAACAGCTCTGACAAAATAAGTGTTACAAGCGGTGTCCCTCAGGGGAGCGTGTTGGGGCCGACATTATTTATATATTTCATAAACGACATGCCAGAGAATGTAGAGTGTGACATAAAGATATTTGCTGATGACACAAAGGCATATACAGAGGTTGATGAAAGTGAGGAGTCTAAGGAGAGAATGCAGCAATGTATTGACAAATTGGTTGAATGGACGGAGACATGGCTACTTAAATTTAACAGTGAAAAATGTAAGGTGTTACATTTGGGCAAAAATAATCCCCAGCATGAGTACTTTATGAATGATGGTAAAGAAAGGTGTAAGATTGAGACGACTGGTGCAGAGAGGGATCTTGGAGTGATAGTGGATACAGAGCTCAGCTTTGAGAATCACATTGAGAGTACTGTTAAGAAAGCCAACAAAATATCAGCCCTGCTTGTAAGAACTATAAGTAACAAATCCAAGGACATTATGGTCCCCCTCTTTAAGGCCCTTATACGTCCCATCTTGGAGTACGCTAACCCTGTCTGGTGCCCATATTTAAGGAGGCATGTTGACTTGATCGAGGGTGTCCAGCGCAGATTCACCAGGAAGATCTGTGGAATGTCAGGGCTCTCCTACGAGGAGAGGCTGAAGTCACTGAGCTTACCCAGTTTAGAATATAGGAGACAGCGGGGTGATTTAATCGAAATTTTTAAAATTGTACACAAATTGTATGATCCTTTAACCACTTGTTCTCTTTTAAATTTTAATGATGTTGGTTTAACACGAGGTCACAAATTTAAACTTACTAAAACTTTTAATAATACTCGCAAATTTAATAAGTATTTTACTAATAGAGTGGTAACCCCTTGGAATGACCTGACTGCCGAGGCTGTGGATGCTGGATCACTTAATGCGTTCAAAAATAGTTTGGACAAATTGTTTAAGGATAGCATCTACTCCACCAAGTTGGAGGTTAAAAAATTCTAAATTGGTAGGCACTGATGCCAGGGGGGTGGGTCGTGGACCCTCATTAAGATTAATTATGAGGGCCAAAGGCTTTTAGCCTGCACGCCGAACTATGCTATGCTATGCTATGCTATGCTATGCTAAGCGATGTGTGTTGCCTAAGTATAAACTACAAGTGCCAATATCTAGTGCGTGTTTAGAGAGGTCTCTTTTTCAGTTTTTGTTTGTTTTTATTAATGTCCCCCAACTTCTTCATGGCAAATACACCTGGCTAAAGAGTAGGAGTCAGATTAAGATAAGGAATGATGTTTGTTGTTTAAGTTAGTTACATGTGTACTGGTAGGCCTATTATTTTTGTGGGGACGCAGTACATTCATGAAAATCATTAAATTACTATGAACTTCTGGTACGGTCACTTTTTTTGGGAGTAAGGGGTGGTGGGAGGGGAGTTGTCTTAGAGAAATTACAATATTTTAGGATTTACATTGTGTCTTTGCATTCATGATTAAGTCATTCTTTCTTCTTTTTAGGTGAAACACTCGCAGAGGATGAGTGATCCAGTGCTCAGGCCTTGAATCATCTTGGAAGAGAGTGGTGCGATGAAGTTAGCACACTGCACATGATGTACGTTGTCATTTTAGGTATGATCGCCCCGACTAGCATACATTGGAAAGGGTTATAATATAAAATAATATTGGATGCAGTCAAATTAATCTTTAAAAAAATACAAAACTATTTAACTTTCAGTTTCCTAATAGCGATCTCCCTGCCTTTAGACCACGTGTTTGCCTTGTATACTGTTGTCCTTGTTGTGTGTCTGTAATATATTTGTTGCACGTGAGCGTGTATGTTGGTATAGGTCGCCGCACGTTGAGTTTGAAATCATTCGAAGTAAAGCGCGTATTAGCATCCGGTATTATTATTATTATTATTATTATTATTATTATTATTATTATTATTATTATATAATTATTATTATTATTATGTAGTAACTTGTGTCTGTTTGTGTGTGTATCTGTATATAACAGCTTTAAAAAATATATTATTCTTATGCTTGTTTAGTTTGAAATAATGTGTTTTTTTCTTTTTTCTCTTAACACTCAGGGTCAACTTCTGACTATTAATGGCTTGTTGGAGGGTTGCAAAATTATAAGATTCTTGCAGTAAAGAGAAATTAAATTAAATTGAAAATGAGGAAGAACATAACAACGACACGGAAATGAGGAATACAGTGAAAAAATAAATAAGGATGGGAGTGGGCCACATCATTTTCATGCCTTCATATAGCTGACCCTTTGTTACTGTGCAGCCTGGTCTGTATGTGTACATGTCAGCTATATGCATCTTCAAGATAACTCTATTACCTCAACAAGAGAAATAACAATTTTTTGGGAATCTTGTTTTGTTGAATTAGTTTAGTATTTGTATGCTTGCCTTAATTATATATTTTCATTCATTCATTTCTAGGTGAAACCTGCAGTCATGTTGGAGCAACCCTATTTTGGATGGCTTACGCTGTGCATGCAAAAGGATGGTGACAAAAGCGTACTGGAAGCTGCCATCTACTACAAAAATTACATATATACCCATTACAAATATAAACTTTCAGTCTGCAAAATCTAAAAAGAGAACGACAGGAGCAGTGTTGAAAGGACAAATCCCCCCCAGCGAATCGTTTCAGACCAGCTAGGCGCACACATTGAGCATTCCAAATGCACACACATATACACAAACAAAGGCATTGAACATTAACATATATTTTTATTCAAAATATGGAGAATTGTGCCAAAAATACAAATAAATCATGCATCTTTTTCTCGGACATAGGCATTATATGAAAGTGGTGTATTGTGACAAAAATACCAGCTAACAATTCATGTAACTTACGTTAATTTTAAAACATACACACACTCGATCACACGTCTCCATAAAATAGAATTTCAGATGAAACTAATATCATGGAAACCCATAAACCGTAACTGTTGATGTAACTTAAGAAGTGATTTTAAAACATGCATGCACAAACGATCGCACACACGTCTCCATAAAGTGAATAGTTCCTCTGAAAAGACTAGAAGATCTTACACAGCCTAGATGACAAGATGATTTTTACAGAACTATTACGCACGCGAGTGGTATGCTAAGATTGGCACAAGTGTGAGAAACTGGACGGTTCGATAGAGCGCATATTTATGGTCAAGCTGCGCATTTCATGTGCGCAAGTGGAAAGTGTGCTTTTGGGGTGCCCCAGTTGAAATAGGTGCTTGTTTAATATCAGTATGATTTTGCATGCTTTGCCTTTGGGATGACTATGTACATATTTTATTTTTTGATGAATATATTTCATTATCTTTTACTGTCTGAAGTTTATTTTGAAATTACACTTTATCAAATAAATAATTATTATTTAACATGATGAATCTCTTGTTTCATATTCCCATTATTCTCCAAATGCGAAATTACACACACGAGCACCTACACACATACAAGCATTGGCATAATTTTTTTAATACTTAGTTTTATTTGTAAAGCAGTTTTATTAAGTGGCACATAAAGGACGTTGACCTAAGTTTTCATAGCAGCAACATGATTCGGGGACGCATGTTTTCATAACAGCACATTATTTGAGTACTGTGCACAAACAGATTTGGAAAATAAAATAAAAATTCTGAACTCACTTGAGTGGCACTACTGACTCACACAAGTTAACCAACGCACAAGTAGTGACAATTTTGTCCACAGTACACATTCTCTCTCCATCTCTAGTCGACAGCATTTCCACATCGATCGAACCATTCAATATTCTTCTTCCATGCCAGCAATCCTATCCGATGACAGCTCAGTCTGAGTTGACACATCTTGAACACGCGTTCCTTCAAGAATACCAGATATGACAAATTTCATTATTTTCCCAGTGTCATGTTCAGTGTCATCATTTTAATTTTTCACAGTCAATTTCCATTTCACTCTCACTCTGATTCGACCTACAAGTGTCCACTGTATCACAATTACCATGGTTAGCAGCAAATGACTGTTGTTGTTGTCGCTCACACCTAGCCTGCAATCTTGGACCATGCACAGATGAGCTCTTAGCAAAGTTGTGGCCAAGTCTGAGGGAAGGAATCCAGTCAGGGTCATTCTTCATCATCTCATATGCAGGTTTACCTGAAAAATAATAACAGAAAGTCTCAATCATTCAAATAATTTAATAGCCAGGAAATATTACTACTGCCGTCACTCTAACCTGTAAGAGAATATGTTGTTACAGCATAATTTAAACTAAAGACATCCCATACATTGATACAAGCATCCTTTTCATTTCCATGTGTATCCATTCAGTGCAGTATTCACCATACGTAGGCCTACTACTACTAACCAGTACTGAGTGTACACTTTATTCTCAGATAGTAATTCACAAATGCCTTACATCTGCATACACAGTGCATGTAATATGTATGTTCATCAAGATCATTTTATGCCAAATGTATTTTCTCATACTCGTATAAAGGTGCGCTTGGATCTGTTACGGCGTACCACATGTACACTTTATTCTCGGGTAGTAATTCACCGAATTACATCTGCATATCATTATGAATAGACCAGATGTAACCTTGATTCAGTGCAGTATTCACCATACGTAGGCCTACTACTACTAACCAGTACTGAGTGTACACTTTATTCTCAGATAGTAATTCACAAATGCTTTACATCTGCATACAATTACGAATAGATCAGATGTCACCTTGATTCAGTATTCACCATACGTAGGCCTACTACTACTAACTAGTACCGAGTGTACACGTGTACAATTTATTCGCTGAGAGCAATTCACCACTGCCTTATATCTGCATACAATTATGAATAGATCAGAGGTCATTTTCATTCCTGTATTCACCATACATAGGCCTACTACTACTAACTAGTACCGAGTGTACACGTGTGCAATTTATTCGCTGAGAGCAATTTACCACTGCCTTATATCTGCATACAATTATGAATAGATCAGATGTCATTTTCATTCCTGTATTCACCATACATAAGCCTACTACTACTAGCTAGTACTGAGTGTACACGCGTACAATTTATTCTCAGATAGTAATTCACCATTGCCTTACGGCTTACCACTGCATATAATTATGAATAGATCGATGTAATCTTCATTCCTGTTTTCACTTTACGTAGGATTACTAACTAGTACTGTGTATAGTTTCTCCACAATATTTTTTACGATTAAAAAGAGATTACAACTATCATAAAAGAAACTGTAACAACTTACCCTTTAAGAAATCTGCGCAGACTTTAAAGTGTGCCTTGGTCGTGTTGAAAGTGATGTCTTTTCTGTTTAATATAATATATCTGTTTAATCCACTCTCGTCGCCTTGCTTCGCCTTCGGTCATTTCACGCACCACGGGTCCTTAAGAACGTTTCACAGCTGGAATCCTGAAGTAGGATCTTTTTACTCCCAATTCCTTGTCTTTGGTGGTGCTGTTATGGCACAGCTTAATACAACAATCGGTCGGCATGGTTAAAAGAAAAAAGACTGACGAGTCGTCGATGATCACTGTTTGTTTGTTTGTTTGTTTGTTTGTTGGGTAGATTAGCGTCTCCGGACACTTAGCGTGTATAGGAGACGTGAATACGAAATTCGATGAAATAAGAATGTCAGTAGCGAAGAACGTAGATTGAATATATATGTATAGAGGCGGAGCGCTCGAGGCTACATCTGGGGTGAAGGTGGACTTGGTGTCGGAGGAAAAGTTAGGCTCACATGGTAGCAGTCAATCTAAAGCCGCCGGAGGAGGGAGGCCAGGACGTGGGATCATAATAAAAAATGGGATGGGGAACTATTGTTCTGGGAAGAAATTAAAGGCAGACCAGGTCTGCCGACCAAGAATTAAAAGCAAGTTAAAAATAAAATCCTTCAGGACCACGGTTAAAATCCAATCAATATGTACAAGAAAAAATTTTATAAAAGAAAAATAAGTTATAAATTAGCCCTACCGGGCTAATGAAAAATGGCCAGAAGGCCAGGGTGGAATAAAATGTAAAAAAAAAATCGATATGAATAATGCCGACAAGTATTGGGAGGCCCAAAACGAGCACTCGGTCTGTCGGTCACGCTCCGAGCTAGGAGACAGCCCCACTACGGAACCTTGCCGCGATGCCATCAAGAGCGGCACTCTTGAAACCGATCTTGTAATACCGGATGAGGTCATCCAGTTCCGTTTGGGTGACGTAGGGACCTATTTTTTCAATTATCCCCTCCGTGATACGGCCCAGTCTTTCTTTAGACGACACGGGTAGATTCAAAGATCGTGTCTTGTCTAGCTGCTCAGGGGACGACTGAACCGACGCGTCACTCAAACTTCTGACTGGCCAGACGGCAGCATCCGAGCCGACCTGAATGCCGACATCGGAGCCAGTCTGGCTACACGCGGAGCTGGAGGTAGAAAGCTTACGACCGGCCATGCCGCGGACAGTGTCCGTGAGCTCAGCCACAATGTGTACTAATTTCTCCACCATGGATTCGAAACGGTTTATGGCTACCCAAGGGTCACCGCCGCCGGGAAGAGGCGCAGGGAACTAACCTTTTGTTTGTAGATTATAGTCACACGACACTTTCGCATATAGGTGACTACTGGACCGATTTATACTGACACCAGCGGGCCAGTTGTTGGTAAAGGGAAAAATAATATGATCACACGATGACCAATCCGGGATTCGAACCAGCGACCTTTCGGTTACTAGCAAGACGCTCTTACCAACTGAGCTACCCAGCCCCAGGAACTAACCTCCCGATCGAATTCTTTAAATACCCATTTTTCCCCCACTTTAAAAAAGAGGGTGTATGAGCCTTAGGCAAGATTTTACTTCTTTGCTGGCTGTGTACAATGAGTTTTCACCTATTTCAAACTGTAACTTCCTATTTTGGACCAAAATGGAATGCTGTTATGATTTGTAGCGATGTTTTTAAATTCTAGAAAAATTAATTAAATTCGGGTGTGTGAACCTTACTGTATAAAAGGTAGCGGCGGGTTAAGGGCACGTTCGCAGGGACCGGGTAGCTCAGTTGGTAAGAGCGTCTTGCTAGTAACCGAAAGGTCGCTGGTTCGAATCCCGGATTGGTCATCGTGTGATCATATTATTTTTCCCTTTACCAACAACTGGCCCGCTGGTGTCAGTATAAATCGGTCCAGTAGTCACCTATATGCGAAAGTGTCGTGTGACTATAATCTACAAACAACAAGGGCACGTTTAGTATTCAGCTTCAGTGGCATCAGAGTGTAAGGTATAAGGAAAGTAATAAAAGTGAAACCAAGTTTAGATTATAGATGAAGAAATCGCAAATATATATTACTTTTTTTTTAAAATATTTTTTTTATTGCTTTCGGTGTAACATATGTACTTTACACGTACATCCCACTGAACGCACCTCTGAATGAACCGGTCGCGAGCATGTGTTAATGTTAGAGAGAGAGCCATTGCGGTATGCCTCAGCGTGCTCTCTCTCTCTCCTTGATTTCATGAGCACGCGGTTCTTCTTCTTCTTCTTGATGTTGAGGGCCCACGATCAAGGCGTCGATCATTCTGGCTCCTATGGGTTTATCTTATAAATAATCGTTAATGTCTTCTGCTTCTTAGATTTCGTATCCCCCATTAGTACAAAATTATACTATACTATTATAGGTTTGATCGATGTTAAGTTCTTGTTTGCGTAGTTCGGACGTTGTCGAAGATGTGAATTGCCTCCCTCACACTGCGACCCTCAGCGATAACTTTAGTTGAGTCTTTTTTTTTTTTTTTTAAACTGTAAGCCAAATTGGAATTTAGATCTTCTTAACAGTAATTTGTAGTAATTTAATAATAATTCCTGTGGAATGTGCAAATATGACGTTGCATAGTCGTACGTGACGTAGTTTTCTCAGCATCATGTTGACTGCTCGATTTTGTGGACGGCTTGCGTCAGCTCAGCGCAGGATGGGATAACTGCTGGGGTTAGTGGGCATTTTGGAATATATGCATTTTTGTCCCTTGGACTGTGCTAAAGCTTTCGACCAATCTCGGTAGCATATTTAGAGTTCCCAAAGACTGGATTGTTGCTGTTATAAAACCAATTTCGAAACATATTTTTGAGACCCTATCTTATCCTATTCTGTCCTATAGCTCGGAGGTCATAGGGGCACCACAGATGATAGTGACCCAATTACCTTAGGGGGGTATCTATCGTGAGCTGTGTTCGAAAGATGTTCACATGCCTACTTAATAACCATTTTATCATGTACTTTGAAATGAGTAGCAATCCTTTTATATTTCACTTTGAAACAAACAGTAAATTTGTAATAAACAGGCTGGCTTCAAAACAGACCATCCAGTGCCGGACCATATATTCAATCTCGACATTAATATATATTTTTTCCCTCCTGTTTCAAGAGGAAAATCTTTATTTTGTGTTTGTTGATAATGAGAAAGCTTTCGATCTTGTAAATCGTTTCTTTTTATGGCATAAGCTATTAAACTCAGGTTTAAGTAGTAAAGTTTTAGTTATTGTTCAAAATACGTATGTTAAACCAAAGAGCTTATTACGGAAAGAGGGAGAACTTCCATTATGTCCTATACAAAAATGCGAGACGCTCTCACGGATTATTTCCCTTTGCTCGGGCTGGCTATATTTCATCATCTGCTATATGAATGATCTGTGCGTGGTAACTTATTGAGCCTATGCCATTGCAAAAGAACATTTTTATGGCAACGTTTGCAAAAACCAAACTTTTAACCATCATTATTATTAACATTCCGCTACTGCTGTCTTTTCTTTTTGTTTTTGTTTTGTTTATGTTTACTTATTGACATTTATTAGGTGCTTTTATGCTGCTTATGTGTGTATGTCATAGGTTCGTTTTCTGCCCTGGAATTTATTATTTTTTAATCAACGACAGATATTTTAAAATTAAAATATGCATGACAGACTGTTTCATTTATCCGAAACTGTGTAAATCCGTAATCGTGAGAGAGAGAGAGAGAGAGAGAGAGAGAGAGAGAGAGAGAGGTTGGGGGAAGAGAGAGCTCTGTCATTCAATCAATTAATCACAATAAAGCACAATAACAAAATGTTTCACTAATAGTGTGAATTTAATTTATATCAGGTGTCCCCTTACCCCCCAACCCTCTCACCTCCCACATCACTGGCTTAATAACATCAGTCACTGTCACGTCCCAACTGCCTCAACAGAGGTTCGACATGTGTGCTCTTTCACACGAGAAAAAAAAACCAACACCTAAATAAACTCTAAAAGACAAAACCAGAAGTAACAAGACAATTTCTTTATTTCACACACACATTCATACTCAAAATTAACTCCCTTTATCCCACTTCCCAACCAACCAACCCTCAATCCCACCAATATAACCCCAAACTAATACATAAACAATTCGCTCAAAATAACAATGATAATTAAATCAAAATGGAAAATGACTAACTACAAAATGTACAAGAGATTTATAATAATTATGGCTGAAACAGCTTACTGCCAACAAGGTAAATAACAGTAAGCAACTGCTTTAAATCTTTATAAATATTCAAACTTTGTTCCACTTAAACTTCAAATAGATACAACAAGTCTTTTATATTATATAAAATGAATAAAAAATTTATCCTTTACGCAAAATAGAATTTATAAGAAATTAATCTAAATTATTAATTAATTAATATCTGGCGAAATAATTCCCCCAGACAAAACTATACAATCACAGGGTTACTTAATCTAGTAGGTAATATTACACAACAACGTTTATCAGTCAATTCAGATTAAATATATCTCAATGTGCTGTAATTTATAATTTATCACATGTAAAACAATTATCGTTCATCACCATTGTTTATCAATGGTTATAGTTATTTGTTGTGTATGGTGGAGTGTGTGTGCGTGTGCTTTATAAACGAAATAAAGTTCCCTGGGCGAATACCACAACCTTCGCAACCGAGGTTGACACACGGAAAACACGGCGTAAATGGCCGAGGCACACAAGCTCCACACCAGCAAGGTTTCAGCACACCATCAATGATCTGCTCTAAGGCTTTGGTTTTTGAACTTGTTGGTACATCTACAACAATACATACAAAAATACGCAACCATTAATAATTATATTACAAAATACTGCACAAGCATCCCGCTATCGGAATGGTTGTCTCCCTTTCAACATCCTTACTCATCCTCCCTGTCATTACTTCTGTCATCACGTATATACATTCACAATCACCTCCTTTCTGTCATCTCTTCGCTACATAACAGCGAATTCTTTTATATCAATTTATAATTATTTAATTTATGATACATTTTAGAAAATTCTCTCTCTCTCTATTGCTAGGTATTTATGCAGCAACCAGTATGAAACATAAAATAGAATTAAGAAAACGTAATTAACTAACCATTCACACTGCATGCATAACCCAAACCCCCGAACGCTATGGCCAACTGAGAAATTGAGGTAAATAACTTACGGCTACCAGTGGATTCTCCGGCCTGTTGACAAAGACACACAATGACTGGACAAACACACAGGCACAGAAGGTTAGGCAAGGTGATAATACAGGCATAAGAAGTCCTAGACGGAGTCACAGGTCACCCGACGTTATACGTAGATAACTCAGATTTCACCGAGAATACACAGTAGGTATTCTAAACAGCTTAGAACAGTTTTAGTTAAACAAACACTTCCAAAGTGTTCCCAAAACAATCCTCCTCTTCCGATAATAGGCTCTTTTTCGTTGACGGTCTGATCTGTACGACCCACAGACAAAGTCACTAACTGGCACCTTGACCCAACTTGGATCTGTTGATTCTGGCTACAAAAGCGATATGCAACTGTTACTGCTCCTATCAAAATATACAGTGCAAGGGGTTTTATACGATTAGCTAAGAATCTTCTAGAATATACTCGTTTTAATCACAACTCATTCCCTACACCGTTCGCGATTAGAGCACGCATTTCACACGTAGAATATCGCATGGCAGCAATTAATCTTCTCAATAACAAAATAGCCAACTATGCTGTTTTCTAACATAGTGCGTTCCGCACGGGCGCAAATCATTCGCTACTTTTATTAATTATAAACTTAATTAATTTATTCTGATTCTCTCCCCTTGACTACCGTAACTTTTAACCTCTATGTACAGGCTGATGATTAAACTATATACATAGGCGCGCGACTGCAAACTGCGTAGCGTGACAGTCACTTCATGGAAAATAATTAATTAATCAGACAGAACAATCAGAACCTAGACTACGACATTCCACGCAATATGGATCTAATGCGCAGAAATTCACAGATCAGAACAAGGACTGAGTTTCTACATTACTTTTTTTTCTTCCGTTTTTTACTCAAACGAAAAGGGATTACAACAGATCAAGGACCATTTTTGTGCCTAGGTAAGGGGTTATCTTGCACAGTATTTGATCACGAGGAGAAAACCGACTTAGTCTAATTTAACTTGTTAACATAAGCAGTTTGACGAAGCCAAACTGCCAATCTGACAACATCTACGTTTGAAATGTAATATAATAGTCAAACAACCTAGAAACAACGTAAACAGTGAGCGACCTTTTGAACGTAAACTGTCAGCAAGCAAACAGTTTTTGTTTTAGCACATAGAATAGATATAACATGAATCACTGAAGCCTCTCCCCGATTGTTTTAACAACACTGCAGCGGTCTTGGTTTAGGCCTATATAAACACACACAAAAAAGAAGTTTTTTGATTGCAATTTACCTTTCTTTGTCTCTTGGAAACTTGAAAAAGAACTTGCCATCACAATTTTCTTGCATCTGGCATTACGGCAATTGATGGCTGTGCAAAAGTCACCGCCCTGTTTTACTCGGTCGTCTTTTGTCTTTCTGTCACGAGCCATTTTTAGCATGTCGACAAGGGAGCGTAACTCGTATCTTCCTTCTCGCGGTTCTGTTCCAAGTTCCCTCTCTTTCTATAATACGCTCTTTGGTTAAACTTAAAGTTAAGTCATGTGTCCAATAGAATTGGAAACTCTTTCAATTTCTGTTTTAGTTGTTTCTGTGGTGTAAGACCAAACGAAAATTTATCTCCTTTGCTGTTCTCCATTTATCTGAATGATTTAAAGGGTATTATAAATGGTTCCATTCCTGGTATTGATCATATTACATCCTATCTCGTAACTCAAAGGTCGTTTGGACACCATAGATGATCGTTTAACCAACGTACTCCATCTCTCTCTGTTCTCAGCAACCCTCATGGCATCGTTCAGTGTCAAATCAGTCCACTCTCGAATGTTGCCCTCCCACCTCTTTCGGTCTCCCTCTTCTTCTGCCTCCTTGCACCGTGCCTTGCAGGATGGGTTTTGCAAGGCCTGATGCTCTGGTGACGGGGAACATACCTACGGAGTTTCCTTTTCTTCACCACTGAGAGCATGCCATCATGTCCAATGGCTTGTGTGATGATCTGTCGGACTTCGTTGTTGGTGATGTGTGGGGTGTAGGAAATGCCCAGAAGTCTTCTGTAGCACCTCATATCAATGCTTTATTTTCTTCGTTCGGTTGTAGATCTGCTGTGAGGGTCCATGTTTTGCAAGCGTATAGGAAGATGGAGATGACAAAGCTAGGAGTGCAGCAGCCTTACCTTGGAATGTAGACTGATGGTCCCGTCTTTCCTAATGGGCTTCTACCTTGTCAGGGCAGCAGTTGTTTGTGCGATCCTGGAGAGGACTTCCTGTCGGGACCCATTGTCTGATACAATGGTTCCGGAATATTTGAAGGTTTGCACTGTGTTGAGGGATTGGTCTTGGACTTTGATGTCCATGTTGATGCCTTTGGTGTTGTTGGTCATCATTGTGGTCTTCTCTGCACTTATTTCCATTCCATAGGCTCTGTTGGTGGTGTCAAGCCTATGTACCAGCTGTTCAAGTTTTTGTTCCCCTCCAGCCAATCCATCAAAGCAAAGCGGTGGTTGGAGATTGCTCTACTCCCGATGCTGACTGTGCCTTCGTGATCATCAAGGGCATCTGACACGATCGCTCTAGGAAGATGTTGAAGAATGTTGGAGAGAGTTTGCATCCTTGACGCACACCGATTGTTGTTCTAAACCATTTCCCGATGGCGCTGTTGGGGAGGACTGCACTGGTAGCCTTGTCATACAGGCTTTGGATTACTTTATTAATTTTACAGCTGATGTTATGTACTCTCATGGTTGCCCACAGAGCTGCATGCCAGACTCGGTCAAACGCTTTCTTGAAGTCTACAAACGCATGATATATATGTTGGTGCTTTAGGTATTTCTCGCAGATTATTTTCAGGTTGAAAATCTGTTCAGTGGTACTTCGCCCTGCCCTGAATCCTGCTTGTTGTTCAGCTATGATTTGTTCAGCTTGGGGTTTCAACCTGTTGAGTATTATTTTCAGAAGGTCTTTGCTGGGATGGCTGATGAGCCTGATGGTGCGGCAATTTTCACACTCCTGAAGGTTATTTTTTTTTTGGAAGAGTGATGACATGCACCTGGATGAGGTAGGCCACTCCCCACTCTGCAAGATCTTGTTTCAGATAATGGTGAGGGCGTCAATCATCGCTTCTCCTCCTGCTTGAAGCAATTCTGCGGGTATGTTATCCATTCTCGCTGACTTCCCCTTCTTCATTAATTGCACTGCTGCCTCATTCCCCCCTCAACGTCTTCTCAGAGAATATAGAGGATTTTTTTTCTCATCTCTGTTCTGGGGACATGCGAGAACTGATGGGTTTCCGTTTGGTGTGGGGTTGTCAAGGTCAGAGGAGTATTCTGTCCATCTATTAAAAACTTCTCGTTCTTCTGTAAGGCATATTCCAGACTTGCTTTGTATCTTGGAGACCTTGGGCTGTTTAACACTTGTCAGCCGCTTCACAATCTGGTATGTCTTTTTGCTGTTCTTGTTTAAACAGTTCTCTATTTCCTGGCATTACTCTTCCATCCAGTTCTCCTTTGCTGTGCGCATGCCTTTTCGGATGTCATTGTTGATTTTTCGGTAGGTATCAGCTCCCTGTGAGATGTTCTTTTTTTTTCTTTTCCATCTCTCTTCTTTTATCACACATACATGTCCAAGAGTTGAGGTGTGATCCACGGTTTCTTCTTTGGGCGGAGCTTTCCAAGCATCTTAGTGGCAGCATCGGTCACAGCTGAGCTGAAGGCGGTGGTCATGGTGTTGACGTCTGCTGCTGGCAGCTCTCAAAACGAGCAGTAGTGAAAAGTTTGCCTCAAATTATGGCTTTGAATAGTTTTGCCACCTCCGGGTCTTGCAATTTGTCCAGGTCGCACTTCAGTCTGGTGCACTTTGCTGTGTTTACTCTCTTCAAGTAGAGCCGGAAGGACATCATCACGAGATCGTGGTCACTTCCGATGTCTGCTCATGGGAAAGTGCGTGTCCTGCCAATGTTGTTGCTTGATGCTTGATCTGAAGCGTGTTCTGACCATGATGTAGTCAATCTGGTTGTGATGCTTCCCGCTGGAACTATGCCGTGTCCATCGTCTGGATTTTTTGTGGAAACCAAGTGTGTTTGCCAGTATCAGATTGTTGTATCTGGCAAACTCCATGCACACTAGCTCAATGCCTATGTGAGCGGCACTGTTTAGTGCCTCCACATTTTGCTTGCTGCGGGCTAGTCGTTTACAGCGCAGTTCGTTGATACCTAAAATGTTCCATCGATAGTGGTCAAGCTCGTGGGCCAGTTCTTCTAATTTTCCCTCCGCAGTTAGAGTCCTGACATTCCAGGTTCCTATGACGATGTTGTCTCACGTGCGGATCCTGCGAAGTTATCCATCAGTAGCACACTTATCACCTCCGTCCGGGTGGCCAACGGAAGGCGCAGTCCTTGGTGATCCGGGCGACGACCGATCCGGTATGGAATGAGTGGTTCTTTTCATCGATGTGTCTTGGACAAGAAAGACCTGGCAGGGCACAATCCTCTTCAGAGTGTTGGCTACAGACAAAATCCAGTGTGGCTCGCCTTGGCCCTAATAATAATAATAATAATGGACATTTATATAGCGCTATTACTTGTCTTTTTATAGACAAGCGCATAGCGCTTTACATGTAAGGAAAGAAACAAACATGAAACAACTTACAATATTGCATTAGAAATTATACAATGAGAAAAAATTAAAATAAAATAAAACCAAACACACAAAATCAAACAAAATACATAAAGTTAACTTTCTGCAAACAAGTCATCACAATCACAGCAAATCCACAAGCATAGCCAAAAGCAGAACAAATATGAGCTGCGGCTAGGGTCTATAGAATGAAGGATTTAGTCAGGATAGTAGAGTTTGAAGAGGTGAGATTTTAGAACTTTCTTGAATGAGGGAGTGGTCTGCTTGTGTCTGATGTTGGCTGGAAGAGTGTTCCATTGTCTGGGTGCACAATAGGTGAATGCCCGTTCTCCGTACATTTTGGTGTTGGTTTTTTGAATGCAGAGTGTGCGAGAGTCAGAAGAAGAGCGAAGAGTGCGAGAAGGGACATAGACTGACAGCAGATCTGACAGATATGAAGGGCAGGTTCCAGAGAAGAAATTGTGGCACAGTACGGACAGTTTGTATTTAATGCGGGCCTCTATGGGTAGCCAATGAAGCTTACGGAGTAGTAGAGTGATGTGATCGCGCTTTTTTGCCCTAAAGACTAGCCTAGCAGCACAATTCTGGACTTTTTGAAGTTTGTCTATGAGATGACTCGGGCAGGAAGCCAGTAGGGCATTACAATAGTCTAGCCTAGACAAGACTAAAGTACAGACTAAGGTGATGGTTGCTTGAAGGGTTAAGTAGCAGCGAATGGAGCTGATCTGATGCAAGGCAGCATATGCTGATTTACAAACTTGTGCAATATGGAAATCAAGCGTCATGTCACTCGACATAAAAAAAGCCTAGATTTCTAGCCGACTGAGAGAAAGAGATTTCATGCTCTCCTACACTTACAGAGGTAGGCAAGGTGCAAGCTAAGGCAGTTCTGGTCTTTTTGAACAGGAGAACCTCTGTTTTATCATCATTGAGCTTTAACTTGTTTTGTTTCATCCAGGATCGGACACTAGAAATGCAATTCTGTACAGTCTGGACATTGGTATCGATTTGTACCGGAAGACTTGATTTTAAAAGCTGAGTATCGTCAGCAAAAGCTTCAACAGTTACATCGTGTTTTTGAATCAGTTCGAGCAAAGGCTTTGTGTACAACACGAAGAGAATCGGTCCAAGAACTGACCCCCTGCGGCACACCATAAGTCAAATTTTCCTTCTTTGAGAGCACCCCAGCAATGCTGACAGTTTGCGTACGACCTTGGAGGTATGACTTGAACCAGGCCAAGGCATTCCCTGAAACTCCAAACTGCGACTCGAGAGTTTCGAACAGAATATTGTGGTCTACAGTGTCAAAGGCAGCCGATAGATCAAGAAGTGTTAGAAGAGATAAGTTGCCTTTGTCCAGAGCAAGCAGAATGTCACCTGTGATTTTGAGTAATGCTGTCTCGGTGCTATGAGAGGTGCGATAGGCTGACTGATGGGGACTGAGAAGAGAGTTGCTTTGCAAGTATGAGAGTAACTGCTTCAGTACCAACTTTTCTGTAACCTTGGACAAAAATGATAGATTAGATACTGGTCTGTAGTTTTTTAGTTCATTCTGATTTAGGCTGGGCTTTTTGAGCAGTGGCTTGACAACTGCCGTCTTGAAAGGTGCAGGAACAGTAGCGGTGGACAGAGACTCATTGACAATGTGTGTTATTGTTGGGAGAAGAGGGTCAAGGCAGTCAAGGAGGAGAGAAGTGGGAATGGGATCAAGAGAACAAGTGGTTGGTTTAGATTTTTTTTTGACCTCCCTGACTTCATTAACAGAAACTGGTTCAAAATGGTCAAACCGTACATAATTCAAAACAGTTGGCAATGCATCTACATTTGTCTGCACACCAGCATCGTGATCAAGTTCATAGCGTATATCAGCGACTTTCTTGGTGAAAAAGTGACAAAAAACATCTGGTAAGTCACAAGGTGGATGAGTGGTAGGTAGAGCGCTACTTTTTTCCTTGCCTCTGAGGCGGTCACCCTAAGCACGTGGTCATTGAACCTGTAGTTACATTACATTACATTACATTACATTACATTACATTACATGATTATTGCTTTAGGTCCAGCGGACTCTTCCGAGCCAAATCAGGACCAGAGAGACGTTATCTTAAAATATAAAATGTTTCAAATCTTAAAACATAAGCCTGCTACTCTTAAATACTCAAACAAAATTTCACATGACACCTCTTTAAAAGTCTTCTTTAAAACTGATGTATTAAAAATATGTTCTCTTTCTTCAATCAAATCACTAAATTCAGTCCTATCAATAAAATCCAAACTAAACAAACCTGTAGTTACATAAGGTTCCTTCGTCCTGACCGGTGACTTGTGTGCAGAAGACTTTCGCCCAGTGATACCGTACTGATAGTGTCCTGTTAGTCGCCTCTTACGATACGCCGAGAAACGTTGGATCTAGTCTAGTCAGTGCCCGAACCCACAGGGCAATTTCACGCCATATGCCTCTCATAAAAATCATGTCTGTCGATTCAAAACTAGCAAGTGGAGTAATATCTAAGAACCTATTTCAAGTACCACAACTAAACTTGGTAAGATGGTGTATACCCATGAAACTTCATAAATAATCAGTAAATGAATTACTTTTCTTCAAGCGTTGTGGCCGCGTGATCTAAGGCGGGACTAACTTGCCTTGTCCATGGGCTAGAAACCAATGGCGCCTGACAGGTGAGGGATCGATGCCGCCTCTGGGCGTTATGTTTCTCCGAATATTATTTACTTTGGACTCGGGCAACGTCTCTGGGGTTTTCTCCGGGTACTCTGGTTTGCTGCCCCATCAAATTTTCAAAAAAACAACTAATATTAGGTAGGTTGGGTTTGGGCGCACCACGGGCTGCGACTATGCCTTTCTCAGGGGAGGCAGCTCAGAATTTCCCGATGGAAAGGGACAGTAGAGTGTCAAAAGTCAAAGTTTAAAAAAAAAAGATAAACAAATCAAATTCAGATAGCTGTCGGAGTTTGTGGTGCCAATGGCTATAACTTTCGTTTTATGCTCATTTATCTTCAGTTTGTGTTCATCCTGCCAGCGACCGAGTTTATGAAGTTGGACAAAGTGCAAGCAAGGTTAAGGGTTTCGGATGGTTTGGCAGTTTTGTGGCGGAGTGTCGTCAGTAAAGAAATTGTAGATTATGGTCAAAATTGCGGATCCCCCCGTGGGGGTGCCGGGGGTTTCTGTATAAATAGTATCCCCACTTTCGGAAAATTTAGTGCTTTAAATTCCCTCTGCCGCTCTTTCCCTTGTGTTCTTTCTCATTCCTACTCTGTTCTATCAATCTACTATATGAGCATGTGACAAAAGGTGGGGACTCCATGGGTTGGGTATTTGAAACCATTATAGAAACGTAACAGAAAATGCAATAGGTGTTTTATACATCTTTATTTTCATCAGACATCAGAGAGATACATAAGATAACTTGAAGTTATATCGATTGCTACAAGTTCTATTTTTTATATTCCAAAGATTGAAATTGAACGGGAAAGAAAGCATTTCAAGAGCAATCTCCAATCTTCGTTTTGCGGATGACATTGATGGATTGGCTGGAGAGGAACAAGAACTTGAACAGCTGGTACAGAGGCTTGACACCACCTCCAGAGCTTATGGAATGGAAATAAGTGCAGAGAAGACCAAAATGATGACCAACAACACCAATGGCATCAACACGGACATCAAAGTCCAAGGCCAATCTCTCAACACAGTGCATAGCTTCAAATATTTAGGAGCCATAGTATCAGACAATGGGTCCCGACAAGAAGTCCTCCAGGATCGCACAAACAACTGCTGCCATGACAAGGTTGAAGCCCATTTGGAAAGACAGGACCATCAGTCTACATTCCAAAGTAATGCGCTCCTTTGTCATCTCCATCTTCCTATATGCTTGCGAAGCATGAACCCTCACAGCAGATCTCCAACGAAGAATACAAAGCATGGAGATGAGGTGCTACAGAGGACTTCTGGGCATTTCCTATACCCAACACATAACCAACGACGAAGTCCTACAGACCATCACACAAGCCATTGGACAACACGATGACCTGCCCACAGTGGTGAAGAAACGGAAACTCCGATGGTATAGCCACGTCACCAGATCATCAGGCCTTGCAAAGACTATTCTGCAAGGCACAGTGCAAGGAGGTAGAAGAAGAGGGAGACCGAAAAAGAGGTGGGAGGACAACATTCGAGAATGGACTGGTTTGACACTGAGCGAAGCCATCAGGGCTGCTGAGGACAGAGAAAGATGGACTATGCTGGTTAAACGATCATCTGTGGTGCCCCTACGACCTCCGGGTTACGGTACAGGATAGGATAGGATAGGATTGGTATCTTTTCAGGAAATTTTAATATTAAATATAGGATTGGAACTTGGACCATGCAGGCATTAAATTTGTTAGATTTAGATTTGTTTAAAAATCAATACCAGTTATATTTATGTAACTTTAATCAAAGCTTTATAAAAGGCAAATACTATGCATCTGCAAAACATGTTCGCCCTAAAGTGACAACCAAAGATATCGATTTTTTAATCGATATCATCGTTCCACACTTCCAATCCACGTTTTATTTTAACCCTGAAGTAACTGTAAGTAGCATGTGCTTTGATTGAAACGCAAAATGGCGGCAATAACAAGAGAAGGGAAGATATTTCTTGTATGTCCAATCGAATATTATGCTTTAAAAATGTCACAACAGACAAAAAAAATGACAACCAGCAGTTACCGCAAATAACACTTTTTAGAAATAAAGGATGTTTAAAACTTAATCGACATTTATATTGCTACATAATCGATAATTAGAAGAAGGTAGATCGAATTTTTCATTGCTTTCAAATTTATTGTATGTCCACTGTGACGACTAACAGAAAACTATACTGCCTGTTTGTTGTTATTGAGGACAAACAAAACTTTATGAAAATAAAGTATTCCTTTTAATAAACTTGAATCAGCAGCAGTGTACCTTCATTTTCATTGCATTTGATCTTGTTTCCACCATTACTTTTCTATTTAAGCACTTTTCTTTATTAAAATAATGATAATTGTATGTCCACCATAACACGCGACAGTTTCAGGGCTCGTCACTAAAATTGACTATTACTAAAAATTGTTTGGGGCAACTATCCTAAAGCACATTTTAAGAATGCAGAAACATTACCCTTTTTCAAACATTAAAACCTGGGTTATTTTAAAACACGTTTAGAAAATGCTATTTTGTAACTTTTTTATGTCACATGCTCATATATCTTCTTCGCTAGACCAGTCACCTAACTTTTTTCTTGAAAACTCTTCCGGGACAAAACTCGTTTGTGTGCGAGGTCTGTTGTATCAGCTGGGGAATATTGGACGCTTTCTGCCAAATGGTCACTGGGGCTTCCTATGATGTTATTATTTGGCAATGGAGGCATTTTATATGTATGTGTTTTGTTGATATTTTATAATGATGTTTGTATTCTATTTTGTCTTTTTGTAAACGGGGGTTCTATAATTTAGAGTATAGCCTCAGCGTCCACTGCGTGGGATGCCTTTATTGTAAAGTCACCGGCTGGTGGATTGCCTTCAGTGTTACCACTGGGGTTGTTTCAGCTGATCTTTTATGAGGATCAGGGGTGTCCTTTTTCAGTGAAGGTGTGGTCTTGATTTTGTGGTCCTGATTCGGCTCTTTGCAGTCCGCTTGACCCTGTAAACAATGAATAACGAACTAACAAAAGTGTGGATGATGGAGTTAAGAGGTTGTGTGTACACAGTAAAGAGAAACTGGCCCAAGGATGGAACCCCGAGTTACCGCGTACCTCAGAGGGGAAGGCGCAGACTGACTATTGTTGATGATGACAGACTGAGTGCGATTGGAAAGATTAGATAGAATCGAAACCAGGCCAGTGCAGTTCCAGTATAGCCAAACACTTTTTCCAGCCACTTGCACAAAATCATGGTGTCCGTGGTGTCGAACGCGGCGGACAGGTCGAGCAGGGAAAGGATGGAAACCCGACCCTGATCGACCGCTGTAAGAATAGTAAAACTGGTCCATTATCTGAAGAATCACACACTGATAAGTCAGTTTTAAAATGCATATGATTTTAATAATTAGTTTCAAATTCTGTTTTAACTAAAAATGTAGGATTATTCTCTGTTTTAGTTTGGCTATATTCACATCTGTGCTCACACGGTGAAATCATTGATGTCAGAGGAGCTTAAATGTAAGCAATATCAATGTCACTCTTAGGTAAATAGTTCTTCTTGTACCCAATTAGGAACAGATAAACACCTTAATATTACGAACCTTAATATTACGTATTTTGAACTAACTAGTTGGCGTTTTAAAAAAAATTAATAATAATGTTCCAGCTTCTCGGTATGTTCTGAATGTGTTCCCATGAACTGGAACTCCAAATGCAACTTTAATTTAAGAAGGTTTTACTGATTTTAAAAAAAATATCTTGCTTTTGTTTAGAAATATCACTTGAGAAATTTTCTACTGGAATTGTAGTATGTTGTTTAATTTTGGGGGATTTGTGTTCACTTTTGTTGGTACTTATATCATTTAATTGCCACTTTATTTAAAAGATTTCCAATGAAATTATTTTTAAAGAAATAGTTTGTTTTGGAAATTTATCAATTTTTTTCATACTCAGAGATATTGCTCAATTTTGAGTTCATCAAGATGATATCAAGTTCGTTTTTGCATGTTCTGTATTGTTTTGACAATGTTTTTAATTATATTTTTAATGGCCATGATTATAATGAAATTGGATTCATTTCAGAGAGGTGTTGATTTGCATATGTCCTGTTTTCTTAATGCGTTGCATAGTGTGCAGATTATGTATGCATGTATGTGGGCATGTGGGTGTGAATCAAGGATGTGAAAACAGCCATCAGTCTAATCCCATCATGAGCCTAAATAACACTGCACTATAAAGAATCATTGACACTGGAAAGGTGCATTTAAGTTTCCCAATATCTGCCTTTGTATTCCTAAAATAACGAAATATGTTATAAAATGTACAAAAATACCCATAGAAGCCATCAATGGTGTGTTTAACATATGCACTTTCATGCAAGTAGCTGTTTTTTAATCACCACCATATTCTGCAAAATTTTCCTTCTTTATTTAGTATTGGTACAAGATGCCCCATGGGGTAACACAAGCTGCCCTGGGGTGGAGGTTTTGTCACTTTTACCAACTTTTTTATTTGTGCAACAGCCAGATGCATTTGCCTTGAAATGTTGTTTAGGTTGTTTAGATTTGTAGCTGGATGATTATTCTTTTATTTGGCGCTTCTTTGGATGATTTATGTTAAAAATGAGTGGATGAGAGAAGAATTTCATTTTCCTGGCCCCGCCTTCCTATGTATGTATTTGGAGCAGGAGGTCAAGATTATCTCAAGGTCAATGGCATAGAAAGATAAAAGTTGGTATTTGCATTTTAACGCCACCGTTTCATTTTTTTTCCTGAGCACTCATTTTCATGTTAAATATTGCGAGTTCAATAAGAAGCATGTGAGTCATATGGGCTTTGTCCCTTCTAGTTTGCTTGGGCTTGGGTCCTATATAAAAAGTTCACATAAAATAAAATGAAATGAATTAATTTGCAACAATATTTTGTTCAACTTGAGATTTGTTCAACATTTGTCATCTCTTTTCCCATATACACATACAATGTGTATTACTTTAGAGCAAGCAGCTGGGCTGACTATAATTCTCTCTCTCTCTCTCTCTCTCTCTATATATATATATATATATATACATACATACACACACACAAACGCACACACACGTCAACACCCCCCACACAAGCTGCTTGTTTGCTTGCTTCACACTACAAGTCGTACGTTTGTCTTCTGAACTAGATGAACAACACGTAAAATAAAACACTTCAAAATGACACAAAGTTATCCGCTCAATTTGTTTATCCTTGATTTGACAAAATTTCGGTTTTTAAAACTTTTGAGGGCATATATACATTAATATTAGTTCATATTGCACTTTGTAAGAGTAAAGGGATAAAACTGAATTCTCTGGTCCTGATTTGGCTCGGAGGAGTCCGCTGGACCTAAAGCACTAATCTTGTATTGTATTGTATAACTGAATTCTCTGAGGCCAAAACTTAAATTCTCAAAGGAGGGGGATACTACTACTACAACATCAATCACAGCTATTTGCAATTTTTTTAATTTTAAAGTGTTTTTTTTCTTTTTGCATCCATTGTGACACCTTCAAGCTTTCAAACAAATTAAAACTTTTTTTTTTTAGCCATGAAATGGTATTATTTAATCGCATAGAGCTGTTGAATATATGAGCTATTGATTGCAAATTGTATATCATAAAATTATTATGCCACTTTTTTCTGTACATATTGTTGTTTTTATGTTTCCCCCCTGATTTAGGTCACCAAGAATGGTATGAAAGTAAGAAGTACATAGTGCTAACTACAACTTAGTATACAAGTCTACATTATAATCATCAACACATATATTGGGAACCGTGGTCTGGATTCAGCTCTTGAAAATTGGACCCTATAAACATTGATTATCTATCTATAGTTTAAGAAACATGCGTATGAAATGGACAGTTTGCAAACAGTTTACTGTGACACCCATTGTGTTAGCCTTTACGATTGTCAATGGGTGATAAATTAAAACATCCAAAGAGTCTTTTTATTTATTATTATTATTATTATTATTATTATTTTTTTTTTTTTTTTTTTTTTATTATTATTTTTTTTTTTTTTGGGGGGGGGGGGGGGGGGGGGGGGGGAAGGGGGACAGTGCAAAATGTTAAAAAGTCAATTTGGCTATTCTGTTTTGAGTACTAGTATAGGAACATTAGTGACCACAGATCTGTCTGAGTATGAGTATATACATGTTTGTGACTGAGCTAGGAAGCTCATATATTCAACCATAGTTTAATAGGCTACTATGGGTGTATATATTTTGGGGGAACACCATTTAGTTTTAGAAATGTGGGTGTTCCTCATGGTTAGTAATTGAACCATCAATGTTTTTCACTTTCTGTTGGTTTATAAATTTATAAAACTAAATTGTTATAATAGGGGAGTGTGTGATGTTGTGAATGTAGCTTGATGTTAGTTGCATACATTTTAGTAGAAAGAACAAACTGATCTCAAACTGGCAGATTTTTTGTCGTAGACTTCATATTTTGATGGGGAAAAAAATTATAATGTAAGAAAAATGAAAAAAATATGGAACGCTTCACGAATTTGCGTGTCATCCTTGCGCAGGGGCCATGCTAATCTTCTCTGTATCGTTCCAATTTTAGTATATGTACTGCGTGAACAGTACAACTACCGTCCTGATCGAATTCTTTAAATACCCATTTTTCCCCCAACTTTAAAAATGGAGGGTGTATGAGCCATAGGCATGATTTTACTTCTTTGTTGGCTGTGTAGAATGAGTTTTCAGCTATTTCAAACTGTAACTTCCTAGTTTGGACCAAAATGGAATGCTGTTATGATTTGTAGCGATGTTTTTAAATTCTAGAAAAATTAATTAAATTCGGGTGTGTGAACCTTACTTTATAAAATGTAGCTGCGGATTAAGGGCACTTATAGTATTCAGTGGCATCAGAGTATAATGTAAAAGGAAAGTAATAAAATTTAAACCAATTTTACACTATATATGAAAGAAATCGCAAATATATATATATATATATATTTTTTTTTAAACTAATTTTATTTATTGCATCCGGTGTAACATACGTACGTTTTACACGTACATCCCACTGAACGCACCTCTGAATGAACCGGTCGCGAGCACGTGTTAATGTTACAGAGAGAGCCATTGCGGTATGCCTCAGCGTGCTCTCTCTCTCCTTGATTTCATGAGCACGCGGTTTATCTTATAAATAATCGTTAATGTCCTCTTTTGTGGGTCTTTAGATTTCGTGTCCCCCATTAGTACAAAATTATACTAAAATACTTAGTAGGTTGGATCGATGTTAAGTTCTTGTTGCGTAGTTCGGACGTTGTCGAAGATGTGAATTGCCTCCCTTACACTGCGACCCTCAGCGATAACTTTAGTTGAGGCTTTTTTGATCACACTGTAAGCCAAATTGTAATTTAGATCTTCTTACCATTCATTCGTAGTAATTTAATAATAATTTCTGTGCAAAAATGACGTTGCATAGTCGTACGTGACGTAGTTTGCTCAGAATCCAGTTGAATAGTTCCTGCTCGATTTTTTGGACGGCTTGTGTCAGCTAAAAGCAGAATGGGACAACTGCTGGGGCCTTAGTGGGCATTTTGGAATATGAAGTTTTGTCCCTTGGACTGTGCTAAAGCTTTCGACCAATCTCAGTAGCATCTTTAGAGTTCCTAAAGACTGGACTGTTGCTGTTAGAAAACCACTTTTCAAACATAATTTTGAGACTGCGACCCAAATAAATTTAGGGGCGTATCTATCTTGAGCTGTGTTGGAAAGATGTTCACATGCCTACTTAATAACCATTTGACCATGAAATGAGTGGCAAATCTGTTATATTTCACTTTGAAACAAACAGTAAATTTGTAATAAACAGGCTGGCTTCAGAGCAGATCGCCCCCACGGCTCGGCTCCGCGTGCCGGGGGTGGACCCCGGTCTCTCTCTGGCTGGGTGACAAAGCTTGCCTTCCCCTTTTTCTTTTATTTTGTCTTATTTCTGTCTTATTGGTACAACTTATGTTAATCTGATGAATAAAAAATTGATACAACAATTAACTTCTGCCTTACCGGATTTTTCCTGTCTTCCTTTTCCCCATCATTCCTTCTTCATCTACCCTTCTTTTTCTCTGTGGCCTTTTCTTGGCCCCCCTGCGTTTGCCGTGCAGGGCAACCCGTGACGGGGAGAATGGGACCCTGGAGGTGGAGGTCACTGAGGGACTGCGGTCCCTAACACCAGCACACCTCTTTGGCCCGGACTTTTCCTAGACGGGAGGCTGGCGTGACCCGCGTCAGTCAAGCGGCTGGTCGTGTATTGCCCTAGCTCTTCTAGAAGGCTGTGGTTCATGGGTCAAACTTGAACGAGACCGTAGTGGCACTCTGGGTGTATATTCCAACAATATTTTGTTCAACTTTAGATTTGTTCCATTCAATGTGTTTTGGTTTGGAGGAAGCAGCTGGGCTGATTTTATATATATATATATATATATATATATATATATATATATATATATATATATAGATAGATAGATAGATAGATAGATAGATAGATAGATAGATAGATAGATAGATAGATAGATAGATAGATAGATAGATACACACACATACAAACACACCAACACACAAGATGCTTGTTTCACACTACCACAAGTCATGTTTGTCTTTTGAATTATAAGAACAACACGTAAAATAAAACACTTCAAAAATGACAAAATGTTATCCGCTCAATTTGTTTATCCTTGATTTGCCAAAATTTCGGTTTTTAAAACCTTTATCAGGGCATATATACATTAATATTAGTTGATATTGTACTTCGTAAGATTAGGGGGATAGATAGATACTCGGTGCTTATAGGGTCCAGCGGATTGCCAAGAGCCGAATCAGGGGGATAAAACTGAATTCTCAGAGGCCAAAACTTAAATTCTCAAAGGAGGGGGATACTACTACTACAACATCAATCACAGCTATTTGCAATTTTTTAAATTTTAAAGTGTTTTTTTTTTTCCTTTTTGCATCCATTGTGACACCTTCAAGCTTTCAAACAAATTAAAACTTATTTTTTTAGCCATGAAATGGTATTATTTAATTGCATAGAGCTGTTGAATATATGAGCTATTGATTGCAAATTGTATATCATAAATTATTATGCCACATTTTTCTGTACATATTGTTGTCTTTATGTTTCAACCCTGATTTAGGTCACCAAGAATGGTATGAAAGTCAAAAGTACATAGTGCTAACAACAACTTAGTATACAAGTCTACATTATAATCATCAACACATATTGGGAACCGTGGTCTGGATTCAGCTCTTAAAAATTGGACCCTATAAACACTGATTATAGTTTAAGAAACATGCCTATGAAATGGACAGTTTACTGTGACACCCATTGTGTTAGCCTTTGCGATTGTCAATGGGCGATGAATTAAAACATCCAAAGAGTCTTTTTATTTATTATTTTTTTTATTTTTATATTTGTTGGGGGGTGGGGAAGGGGAGGGCGGGGGGAGGGCAGTACAAAATGTTGAATAGTCAATTTGGATATTCTGTTTTGAGAACTAATTTTGATGGGGAAAAAAATTATGATGTATGAAAAATGAAAAAAATATGGAACGCTTCACGAATTTGCATGTCATCCTTGCGCCCAGTGCCGGCCAATGTTCCCTGTAAACATGGAACAATCATGGAACAAACATGGAACAATCCCAGTGATCTCATTGGCCAACTTGTTCCATGATTCACGGAACCCAAGTTTATTTTTAGTAACCATTGGCCTACTTGTTCCAAGATTGCGCCCAGTGCCGGCCAATGTTCTCTGTAAACATGGAACAATCATGGAACAAACATGGAACAATCCCAGTGATCTCATTGGTCAACTTGTTCCATGATTCACGGAACCTAAGTTTATTTTTAGTAACCATTGGCCTACTTGTTCCAAGATTCACGATACCCAAGTTTATTTTTAGTCTCTTGCATTCCCGTTTGTCGACCGGTTCGCCACTTTGCATCCTTCGTTGATCCCGAGGGAAATTTTTTTGCGCAAAAATCTTTTTTGTGGACGATAGTGTATTGTGTTCCGAACGATTTTATTCCACTTGTAATTATATGTTTTGCGCTTCAGCGGTCTAAGAAAAGATAGAAGCCTTGGACTGTTGGCGTGGGTAGTGCTATATTTAGACTCACACGTCCACTGATAACGTTTCTATGCGGAATCGTCAAAAAGCAAAACAAATACATGTAATAGTTCAGTGCATCTGAAATTGTAGCACTAAAAGTAGTATTCTAGGTATATTAGCGAAGGAAATAAATTTTGTTTAATCAGAAATGGGAAAATGGGTTGGTTAGAGGCTACAATATAACGTTAGGTTCTGTGTAGTGTGTACTTCCTGTGTTAAAATACAAGTGAAAGCGTACCTAGAAGCCATTACCAACGACGGAGCAGAAGAGCGTCAACGATTCCAGAAAAAAACCAACACAAAACAACTCTGTTTTTTATTATTTCTCTTCGCGATCGTTTCCGCGATTCTAATCGAACCGGGCTAGTGTTTGTTTATTAAGTTGTTTGTGTTTAATTTTTTTGTTTGTGTTATTTAGTAAACATCGAATTCGAAGATGCGGCCGCGACTTCTCCCCGAGTTCAGGGAGGACGTCAACTCAGCACGGACCAGGAACTCTCCGCACGGACTACAGCGAGGAAGCAAAGACCGTTCGTTCAAGTTCTACGAGGTCTACGAGAGTTTTGTCTCATGCAGGTAGGTCTCCATTTGTTTCGCGAGCACATTGTTTTATTTTCTTTTGATATTTCTCAGTGCAGTGACATGGACTGATGGAGAGAGAGTTGTTTCTACCTGGAATGCCCTCCCTGACGAAGTGGTGACAGCTCCCTCAGTAAATGCCTTCAAGAACAGGCTGGACACCCACTGGAGCGATCTGCCATCTCTACGATCCCCTTTGTCACCAATAGGAATCAACTCATATAAAGACTATTTAAAATTGCCACCTTTAGTGCTTTAGTATATACTTCAGTATGTGTAAGTTACACAAGATTAAATGCCACGCACGCCACAAATTAATAATAGCAATTAACAGTAGAACCGATGAACTGGCCATCTGGCCTCAAACATCGAAAACATCAAGTATCAAGTATAAGTATCAAGTAAGTAGCTCTCTTCCCTCACTTTGTCAAATCTTAAAAGTATAAATTATTAATATACTATTATTGCTTGTAATCAGTTATGCTTGTTGTGTGCGATTAGTTTGAAGAAAGCATTATGATGTCTAAATTATTATGATTAGGCTACAGCACGTGTTGCTTAAAAGAAATAAACGTTTGTTTTATTTTGATTACTGTGCATGTGTGTACAGCTTATTAAAACTGCATATCCATTCTTTTGCTGACAGTTTTATTTTGTTATTATGATTTTAGACAATGAGCAGCAGGCAAGGCAAGCTGTACTTTGCCTGGGTGGTGATCCTACCAACAGGCAGCACTTGTTGGGGCAGTTCCAGCTCAACCACACCGAGTTCCGGGGCAAAACGTTTGTGTGGTTGTTGTCAAACTGTCTGAGCAAGTGTGGCTGGCTCATCGACCAGATGAACTTGAAGAATGATAAGGTATATATTATTTCTTCTTTGTAAGTATGTAACATGCAATTCATGTACCTATATGGTTCTGTGTTGATGCAGGAAAAGCTTTGGGTAATGTTAATTTGTTTACTTTGTACCTGTAAAGAAACCGTGATCTTTAAGATGTTGTGTTTCAGCTGATTGTGGGCGATGCCATCTCTGAATCAAAGTGTGCTCTCAAGGAGTATTTGCTGTCCTTTCCTGAGGGCCGTGAGATGGTGGAGGCCAAGGCTAACGAGAGGAGGAACAAGGAAGCAAAGCGTGCTTCAACACCATCTTTGTCCTCTTCTGTTAAGACTGCTGCCTCATCATCGACAACAGCCGTAAATTTGTCTGCCACTGCTGCCTCTTCCTCTGCAACATCAGCTGCCCTTCCTCGCTCGACTGTGGCTGCAGCCCTCTTGCGGAAGATGCGGAACGTGCCAACCCAGAACCTTGGCAAGACAGTGGACAGGTTTTTTTCAGAGAGGCCACTACAAATCTGTCTTTTCCCCTGTCTCCGCATCAGCAGGTATCGATACGTTAATTTTGCATTGTCTTATAATGAAGATTTGTGTTGGGTTGAACTGCAATGCTGTTATTTGTGTACTGACATACATAGATGGCGTTTTGGTGACTCTTTCGAGCCAAATAAAAACCACATTTGTGTACTAGACTGTGCTGATGGATGTATTAATTTTAAATGTTTAAGTTCGTTTTACAGATTATAGTCAGCTGAGTGAAATCCAGCTGGAGGAAGTGGACGACCACAAGCTGCTAGCTATCGTTCAGGAAATAGAAGCCACGCAGCCTGAGTTTGTTGAGCCAGGTAAGGACATTGTTTGCCAATGTAATGCACATAAATACTTAAGTTTCCGCATTAATTGTATTTCTTAATTCAGTTAAGTGTTGAGTGACTTTGTATTGATTTGCATGTTTATTATGTTTTGCAGCTGAGACAGCCTTGCCTGTGCCGCGACCACGTAAGAGACAACCATCCGCAACGGTGACCTCGTAAGTAAAAAAAAGTGTTGGTGTATGATAGGAATCTCAAATTTTTTTTTGTTAAAAGCTATTTTTAAAAGAAATATAAATAATCAAAGGGAAAGGAATAAATAACTAAATAAAAAGTAGCTGTGTCAAGGGAAATAACTGTGCATAACCCTAAAACAAAACCAAAATAAACACCAATACCCTTCCTCTCCACCCTCTCCCCCCCCCCCCCCCCCCCCCCTCAAAAAACAAACAAACAAAAAAAAAAACAACAGAGATACAAAAAGAATTAAAGTGATGTAAAATAAATTAAAATTAAGTAATAAATTGAGAGATTTTTGGAAAATATTATTGAATGAATTTTGTTTTCAATTGTACCAAGGGAGAGAATAGAGCAGTCGACCCAAATGTATTCATTCACAGAGAGCAGTGGCCAAAGTAACCAGGCGACTGAGTGGCCTAAAATCTTCATTGCTTTACTTTTGATTTGTTATGTAAAATGTTCAGTGACGACATTGCTGTATTGTGTTTCCGCAGTGCTACTTTGAACATGGAAGAGGCTACGGCTGCTAGACCTGTCCCCACTTTAACATCTAGAACAGCACTCGACACAGCAGAAGGTAAGCTCAATTGGTTCTTTCTGATCATTATGACATGTTTTGAGTTTTTCTGATTATCCATTATATCATGTGAATCAAATCGGCTGTATTGATAAAATCTGTACAGAGAATCAAACTTAATTTGATAGAAAATTAGTGTAATAATGTATGCGTTTCTTTGAAGATCAGTATTTATTTTAATGGAATTCAATTGTTGATTGGAAATTTTCTTATTCTTTTGTGCCTGTGTCTGGCGAGAATGACCATGTTGTGTGAGGTAAGTTCAGTCGTACTGTGAAGCAACATATAAAACGCTTTGTGATTGTAGTCTGTAGTTTGGGTGATGGTTTTTATTGTGTAGAGGTATTTGTTGTGTAGATTGCTTTGACTGCTAGTGGTGTTAGTATTACTCTTAACTATATATGAAATCCCTTATGAGTTCTTTGTAAACATAGTAATTGTACTCTCCTTTCAAGTAATTCTTTTAAAAATTTTTTAAAATCAGTGAACCTTTTATGTTGGATATTAATGCATTTGCTTTCTAGAAAGTGCGTACATTTTGCTGCAATTCCTTGTTTTCTTTCCCACTCAAGTAGGTGTGCATGTGCAAAGGCTCTCTCATATTTTCTGTGTGCTTTTCTTACATTTTTATAGTTGCTGTGTGCCACTTTGTTTTGGAGTTTGGATTATAATCATTGATTAACAGGTTGAAGACTGTACTTTCTAAGTGTTTTTGTGCTAAAGGAAATGATACAGAGTGTGATCTTAAGCCAAAACATTCAATGACTTATTCATATAGGGGTAATATTTATATATAAGAAATGCTGATAAAAAACAAACTGTATTTTGTTAGAGCGAGTTTGAGTTATAATAACACTAACAGTAAAACATGTTCTATTTCATATAAAATATTATATCAATAGTAGTAATGCATACAGCGTGTTTTTTTATTCTCTATGAATGTATACAGTTGGCCTCAGCTACATACTTTCTAGTTTTCAAAGTTACTGTTTTAATTGTAAGAAATGGTAATATGTTGTGCTTCAAAACTTGGGTACATAATTATTGTTTCTCTAGTATAGCATCTTTTCTTGGTCAATTTTAGACACCTGCCCCTACCCACTTCCCAAAGGCTGGCGTGAAGGGACTGGGATGAACAAGTTGGAGAAGGTGGACTGGCCCTGGGTGTCGAAGGCACTGTTTAAGTGGGGAAGAGGTACGCAGTGCCTATTTGAAAGTGAGCGGGTCAACCATCTGTGGTATTACCCACAACAACCGTCTGCAACTGTGCCCAATCTTCCTCGGCCAGACAGGTATGAAATTGTATAACAGTTACTACCATTTGCTTTTTACCGCTTCTTTGTGTAGAAATTAAAATGAACATTGTATTAAAGTTGAAGTCATGGTAAATAGGCGCAGAGGTAAAATATTGATGAAAGACATTTTATGTATTACAGGTACTTTGCCAAAAAGCTTCTCTTGTGGATGCCAGGGAAGCTCTGGAAGTACACCCTGAGGTGTCCACAGGAAGCCTGCAGAGGCCAGGTTTTAACATCGGCAGGAGTCTATCAGACCATCCGGAAGGTCCTAGACGTGGACTCCTTCTACTACCTGGCCAGCGAGTACCTGGAGTGCTCGTCTTGCAAGAGAAAGCTAAGCAGCGTCAACCTTCCTATTCTGCGTCAGCTCAGCCTGTCCCATCGTGCACAGTTTCCTGTTGTGCTGACTTACCAGAAGGCTTGTGACATCAAGGTAATTCTAGCTGTCCATAATGAGCAGAAATAATAATTATATCACTCACAATGAATGAACAGGTTCCAAACTTGATTGAGGAGGAAATGGTTGTACTTGCATTACTAGAAGTTAGTTTTTGTGGTTTTTTTCAGGTTGTTAGGAAATTACGCCATCGTGGACTTGGCAACAGTCCAACAGCCTTGCTTCGCTCCCTAGAGGAACAGCACACAGAGCACTACCTGGGACAGGTCGCCCTGTACTTGCAAGATGTCAGGTAGTTTGCATAGTTTCTAAACACCTTGAGTGAAGAAGTATCTACAACTGGTTTATTTTGGCTCAATGTCCTAATTTGGCTGGCCAATTTTAATGCTACTTTATTTTCGGGGTGCTCCCGTGACATAATATTAGTGATTTTAGAGATTTGTCGGTACTCTTTGATGCCCAAGAAAGTGTTGATAATAAGCATACGGTGATGATGTTGCCTATAGCTCTATTAAGGAATTTTCTCAATGCTCTCCCTTGAAATAACTTTTTAATGTTTTTTAAATTAATTGTTGTTTTGTTTCATTAATAATGTATTATGACATTATTGACTATGTTAATATGTGTTCTCTTTCTGCTATTTATGTAATAATATAAATATAATTTCTTTTTACATTATGTATTTGTTGGGTTAGGTCCAAGGGTTATGCACAGTTATTTCCCTTAGACAGATTTTTATATATTAAGTTTATTATCATTATTATTAAATTATATATTTATTTACTTTATGGGTTTCTTGGATGCTTTATAACAATTTTGGGTGCCAAATTTTCTGAGGTAATTATGCGTTGTTAATGCTTCCTTTAATCAACATTCCTGACCTAAAGCAATAACCATGTAATGTAATGTAATCATGTAACCTATTTAACGTGCATTTCATACTGTTTGTTACCAGCCACTTTACCCGTTCAGGGATTAACATTTTGCAAACATGCGAGCCAGCCATGGAGAGACTTCCATGTGTTCGATGGATCCTGGATGTCTACGTTCAAGACATTATGGAACGTTTAGGGGATGTGAAAGCTGCCGTCACGTCTGTTTTTGGCACAGTTCTGAAGATGGACTCCACAAAAAAGGTGAGTGACACCTATTTCCCCTACCTCAGTTTTTATAATAATAAGAAGAAGAATGGGAACAATATGTGCCTTATTCCTAAATCACACTCTAAGCGAGGCAATCTGTATTACATTACAAAGAACTGGTTTGTTTAGTAATATTAAAGACATTACAAGAAACACACCAGCATCCTTCATAATTTTGTGTCCTCGAGTCCTTTCCTGTTGGCACAGTCGACATGTGTAAAATAGCTTGTGACGCTTGTTCCACCTCACATACTCTCCAGCCTGTTCCTTTTGCAGTTGTCGCTTCCTGGAGCACTTTGTGGAGCGAGGCACATAAGTGGTAGTAGATGTGAGACTGGTTGTAAATGGAACTACAACATATGAACACTTTATTTGGGGGTCACAGGTACCGGCAAGGCTCAATGTAGAGGGTTGTTTTATTTTCCTCAAATTTAAAGAAATTTGTCATTGAGTTATTTCACCTAATTATATTCATTAAATTTTTAGTGGCCCTGAAATGACCTCCTGTATTTATTTCCAGGTCCAATGACAAGGCTAAGATGCTTGAGCGCCGAGTGTTGGAGCAGGGACTGGCCTACAAGGCACCACCCATGACAGCTGAAGTACAGCTTCCTCCTGCCAATCAGCCACCGGAGCTTGCAACCTTTGATGTTGGAGACGAAGGCAGCCGCCACCAGTATGACCTGCCATCCAGCACTGCAGGCACCGCGATAGAGCGAACCAGGACAAAGAAGTGTCCTGTACCTGTTGCGACAGCTGTTGGGTCCTCTACATTGAGCCTTGCCGGTACCTGTGACCCCCAAATAAAGCACTCGTATGTTGTAGTTCCTACCCTCGCATCTACTACCACTACCACTAACGTGCCTCACTCCACCAAGCGCTACAGGAAGCGACAACTGCAAAAGGAACAGGCTGGAGAATACGTGAGGCGGAACAAGCGTCACAAGCTGTTCTACACCTGTCGACTGTGCCAGCAGGAGAGGACCCCCCCAGGACACCAACAGCACTATGGTGGTGTGGAGATGCTGCAGCTAGAGGTCTGCTCCATTTTTTCCAAGATTGGCGAGAAGAACAGCGTGCCAAACACAATTCAAAGAAGGGCGAGCAGAGTGCTACCAATGCTCCTTGAACTGTGCACAGCAGCAAAAGACGTGCTCTTTTTTCTTTCCAAAATTGGCGAAAATAACAGTGTGCCAGGTGGATGAAGAAAGTGAGCCAGTGTTTCTTATTGTGTTTTTCTGCACTTGTGTAGTGAGTTTCTTCAACCTGAAAGTGACTCGGTGTACTCAACCCAGATGTGACAGAATGCCGCCTACTGAACCCCGAGGAGACTTATTTAACCACTTATTGAACCCAGATACGACCTTGTGTATTTTTGTAATCATAAATGTGCATCCAATCTTCTACAGAATTAGACAGAACGAGTTGCCAAAGTTTTCAGCTCCTAATAATACTGTGATTGAGCTGGATTGATGTTGCAGAATATTTGTTTCAAGCATGTGCATTTCAAAATGGGGTTGCCCAATGTTAGATGAATTATGCAGAAAGCGTATTCAATTCATATTCAGTAATAACGTTACGTTTTAAGTTTTCTGATGGTTTTACAAAATGTTATATATTGGTTAGTGGAGTGACAGATACCACCGTACTGTACCATTCTTTTTTCTTGTTTGTACTGTATATTTGCTTAATTTATTTGTGTATATATATATATTGGTTAGTGCGGTGACAGATACCACCGTACTGTACCTTTTTTTTTTCCTTGTTAAGTTGTTTGTATTGTATGTTTGCATAATTTATTAGTGTGTATATATATATTGGTTAGTGGGGTGACAGATACCACCGTACTGTACCTTTTTTTTTTCTTGTTTGTATTGTATATTTGCTTAATTTATTAGTGTATATATATATATATATATATATTGGTTAGTGGGGTGACAGATACCACCGTACTGTACCATTCTTTTTTTCTTGTTTGTATTGTATATTTGCTTAATTTATTAATAATAATATAGTGGGGTGACAGATACCACGGTACTGTACCATTCTTTTTTCTTATTTGATATGTACCTTTGCTTAATTTATTAGTGTCTAGTTTTGTTTCACATTTTTTTGTATGCATTTTGATGTTAACGTTAAGTATAAATGCGCAAGAACTGCGCTTCAAAGAGGTTGCCCAATGTTAGGTGAATTATGCTGAAAACGTATTCAGTTCATATTCAGTATAACTGTAACAAACCGGATTTTTAGTTGGACTGTTAATTATTATTAATTACTATTGATTTGCCGGATTTTTGTTTTGTGCAGTTTTGTGGTAAAAATTTGATTTCGTCTTCCGTTTCCGGCGGGTCGTTGGTGGACATGTTTGTCTTGTACTTGTGTATTTCTGATGTAAAATCTGTGTCATCCGCGCTAGTGGTGATGCTTGTTGTCAATTGAAGACTTGTTGAGCAATGTGGATGAGGCTTTTGGATAGTGCTTTGTGGTAGTTTCGGAGAGAGAGGTGGTGGTTCTTCGTTTTATGCTGCTACGTTGTGACACCACGGGCGTGCGCCATTGTGAAATTGGATATTCCGTTACCATCGATATTTTGCTGTTGGATATGAATGTGAGGAATCTTTGTATGTGACATCTTCGTATCCACCTTGGTTCTTATTGAACTTTTATCTGCGTTTGGTGTGTGTTTCGCCGTTGTAACTTCGGATTTTAAACTGTGCTCTGTGGACTGGTTTTGTGAATTTTTAGTGCCATTGCTAAGGTGATACCGGACATACTGGAGCGGATACCATTTTAACAGTCAGAGAGTACTGACTTCTTATGATGACTTTTACGCACATGAAAGGATATGGGGTCTTGTGCCTGACTATTATTGACTGTTTGACATTATTTACTACGTCTTTGACTTTGCCTTGATCATTGTTGATCAGTTGATGTGCCTTCTTTGCTGTTGCCCATCGCCACTGACTTCTTACTGTGACTTTTACGCACATGAAAGGGTATGCGGTCTTGTGCCTGACTCTTATTGACTATTTGACATTATTGCTACGTCTTTGACTTTGCCTTGATGTGCCTTCTTTGCTGTTGCTCATCGCCACTGACTTCTTATTGTGACCAAGAGGAATACATGAAATAGTAGTTATTTCCTCGTTTTGTTGATTTACTGAAGTGTTTAACTATGTGGTGGTTTATTGTTTTTCCTTCTTGTTTTCTGCTGTGTTTATGAAAAGTATGTTGCGTGTTTGAAAGATAGAATTTATTCGTCCTTGTTGAACATTAGGCCTACGCATCATTTCATATAGTGCTATAGCTAATATATATACAAAACCTATAACCTTGAATCTTGACAATAACATTACTTTTTAAGTTTTCCTACATGTTTTTACGAAATGTTAGAAATATAGATAATATCCAACTCTTTATACAACAGCCTGATTAAATCATGCAATTTATGTGACCGATTGATGTTGCAGAATATTTGTTTCAAGCATGTGCATTTCAAAATGAGGTGAATTATGTAGAAAGCATATTCAATTCATATTCAGTATAACGTTACGTTACTTTTGAAGTTTTCTTATTGTTTTACGATAAATGCGTGAGAACTGCGCTTCGAACTGAGGTCATGTTAGGTGAATCATGTTGAAAGTGTATTCAACTCATATTCAGTATAAAGTTACTTTTGATGTTTTCTGATGGTTTACAAAAATTTAGAAATGTATAGTGGTCAGCGTAGTGACAGATACTATTGTACCGTACCGTTTTCATGTTAACTAGCATACACAGCATATCTAGGAACTAGGTACAGTTACTTATTTTTGTGTGATTTCAGGTGGGGTGTTTTAAAAAAAAATTGTTTAAAATAATAACAACATGAAAATAATAAATATATCAATACAATTTGTAAAAAAAATTATTCTCACAATAAATTGGGCTTACAGAAGAAAAAAAAATCACCCTAATGCTGCCTTTCAATGATTCATTTCATTGAATGGAGGTCTCAAGCCCTCATAAAAGCAGAGGGAGGTGTGTAACAGGTAAGACAATGAAAGGTGAAGCTGTTGCACGGTGCTTAATTCTTGTGGTGTATTGAGAAACATACTGGTTCTTTATTTGGACCAGTGTACCAGGTGCAAATCCTGGCGAGAATGCACAAAACTTCAGCTGGCTTCCTTTCGCGTTTGTATTTTTGTACTTCTTCATAGCATAGCAAGTACGGCATGCAGGCTAAAAAGCCTTTGGCCCTCATAATATATCTTAATGAGGGTCCCAAGACCCACCCCCTGGCATCAGTGCCTACCAATTTAGATTTTTTTTAGCCTCCAAATTGGTGGAGTAGATGCTATCTCTAAATAATTTATCCAAACTATTCTTGAACACATTAAGTGATCCAGCATCCACAGCCTCGGCAGTCAGGTTATTCCAAGGGGTTACCACTCTATTAGTAAAATACTTGTTAAATTTGCGAGTATTATTAAAAGTTTTAGTAAGTTTAAATTTGTGACCTCGTGTTAAACCAACATCATTAAAATTTAAAAGAGAAAAAGTGGTTAAAGGATCATACAATTTGTGCACAATTTTAAAAATTTCGATTAAATCACCACGCTCTCTCCTATATTCTAAACTGGGTAACCTCAGTGACTTCAGTCTCTCCTCGTAGGAGAGTCCTGACATTCCACAGATCTTCCTGGTGAATCTGCGCTGGACACCCTCGATCAAGTCAACATGCCTCCTTAAATATGGGCACCAGACGGGGTTAGCATACTCCAAGATGGGACGTATAAGGGCCTTAAAGAGGGGGACCATTATATCCTTGGATTTGTTACTTATGGTTCTTACAAGCAGGGCTGATATTTTGTTGGCTTTCTTAACAGTACTCTCAATGTGATTCTCAAAGCTGAGCTCTGTATCCACTATCACTCCAAGATCCCTCTCGGCATCAGTCGTCTCAATCTTACACCTTTCTTTCCCATCATTCATAAAGTACTCATGCTGAGGATTATTTTTGCCCAAATGCAACACCTTACATTTTTCACTGTTAAATTTAAGTAACCATGTTTCCGTCCATTCAACCAATTTGTCAATGCATTGCTGCAGTCTCTCCTTAGACTCCTCACTTTCATCAAATTCTGCTTATGCCTTTGTGTCATCAGCAAATATCTTTATATCACACTCTACATTCTCTGGCATGTCATTTATAAAATATATAAATAATGTCGGCCCCAACACGCTCCCCTGAGGTACACCGCTTGTAACACTTATTTTGTCAGAGCTGTTACCGTTAACAGTCACGTACTGGGTCCTGTCAGTCAGGAAACTCCTTATCCATGCAAGTGGGCTGCCACTTATGCCATAACCTTTTAGTTTATGTAAAAGTCTGAGATGTGGAACAGTATCAAATGCCTTCCTAAGGTCAAGATATACGGCGTCGACTGGGTGGCCTTCATCCAAGGAGGACATCCAGTCATTTATTGTCACCAGCAGCTGAGTGACACATGACCTACCCTTGGAAAATCCAAACTGGTCATCATGTAGAAGGTCATTCTTGACAAGGTGAGAGCACAGTGCATCTCTAACGAATCCCTCAAATACCTTACAGACAACCGAGGTGAGGCTGACAGGGCGATAATTACCCGGAGAACTTTTGTCACCCTTCTTATATATTGGTTTAACCTCTGCTTCCTTCCACTCATCAGGTATCATGCCATCCCTCATTGTTCTATCAAAAAGTAACTTGAGAGGCAAAGCCAATTCATTCGCTAATTCTTTCAACACCCGAGGATTAATTTCATCTGGTCCTGGTGACTTGCTAATTTTCAACTGCAACAGGGCCTTACTCATCTGGTCTTCACTAACATTAATGGCATCCAGTTTTAGAGTCATGTCACAGTCAAAGTTCGGCACATTTTCTTCATCTTCCAGTGTAAACACACTAGCAAAAAACTCATTTAGGGTCTCTGCTTTCTCTAGGTCAGTCTTTGTCAGCGTGCCGTCGCACTTTAATAGATTAGAGACAGTCTCTCTAGGCTTGGTTTTGTCCGAAACATATTGATAAAAACATTTTGGATTGTTTTTAGCTTCTTTTGCCAGATACATTTCCTTTGCCATCACCAACTTACGAGACAACCATTTCACCTGGTTACGAGACTTTGCATAGGCATCATAATTAGCTTTAGTAGGGTACTTCTTATACATCTTAAAGGCTCGTCGTTTTTGTCTAATCTTATCGCGCATATCTGGTGGAATATTCGTCTTTTTGCCCCTTCCATCATGCAATTTAAACCTTCTCACTGGTATGAACCTCTCTTTAGCCTCTTTCAGCATCTTCTTTATCTTATCCCAACACTCATTCACATTCAAACCCTCATGCAATTCTCTCTTCCATTCATGCTTTTGTGCAAACCTCTTCATACCCTCATAATCGCCCTTCGTAAACTGGTATTTTACAGTATCAGGCCCTGCACTGGCATTCCCATCGGCAAGAAGAGAAAATTCTATTACCAAGTGATGGCTCTTACCTAAGGGTGGGAGAAATTCAACTGAAGATACAAATTCACCATTAGTTAAGATTAAATCAAGAACATTAGCTTTTTGCAAAGCTCTATAATGAGTTGGTTCGTACACATGCTGAGTCAAAAACTGCTGTTGTACCGTCTCAAGGAATACACTGGCTGGATGCTCAGTACCCTTCTTGGAAACCTCGAGGTCCCAGTCAATCTCAGGATAATTAAAATCACCAGTCATGATCACTCTCTCCCTCCCATGATCCTCAAAAAGCTTATTGATCAAAACATTTACCCTCCCGTATTCTTCCTCAGTACAGTTAGGTGATCTATACAAGACCCCAAATACATATGACTCCTTATCGGGTAAAGTTACTTTGCATAAAATACTTGGTTTAAAACACTTCTCTAATTCGTATAACCTGAAGACATCCAGGCTCTCTTTTACAAACAAACTCACTCCTCTGCCCTGTGTCACTGTCATACAAGTGTAGCCTGGCAACACGAAAGTATCAATATCATTACATAAGTTCTTCATCATCACTTCAGTGACAGCAATAACATCAAACCTTTTTTCACTTATTAATAATTCAAATTCTGGTAATTTGTTTATTAAAGAATCTGCATTTGTGTACATGCATCTTAATAAATTATTAGCTTTTCTTCCTCCACCAACATCCCCTGCAGTACTCCCCTCACTCATCATATCACCATCAAGTCACACTCCCTGAAGGCCAGCATCCACGCCCCTGTCACCCTCACTCTGACCTTCCCCTAAAACTTTAGTCTCCTTCCCATGACCACTCCTCCTACCCTCATTCTTGGAATCCTGTTCCCCTTTATTTCTAACTCTTCATGATCTTACTCTCAACAAAAACAACATAACACATTTGCCATTCCACATTCTTACTTTACATCTCTACTTATAAACAGTTAATTATATTTAATTTAACAAGATAATATTGGAAAATCAATTATTTGTTAGCATTATTATATTAACATTTCTTCTATGTTCTGTTACCTTTTTTAGGGTTATATAAAACCCTATATCATTATGTATGCAAAATAAATATATATATATATATATATATATATATATGCAAAACTACAGCACACCTTAGGGAACACAGCTCGCTCTAGAAGCGAAAGGAGTTAATCTCTAACCCAAATGTGTATACGCTAAAGACTACACGTTTATTAATACGCTTCGTGAATTGCCTCCCTTCCGTTGATCTATATTTAGGAGACAAGTTTGTCGCCTTTTGGGTCTTCCCGATGCTATTTTTAGACCCAATCTTGGAACGTTTGACAGAGAACATTGCGCGACCTCCATGCGACCTCCATGCTAATCTTCTCTGTATCCATTTTAGTATACGTTCTTTGATTATAGTCACACGACACTTTCGCATATAGGTGACTACTGGACCGATTTATACTGACACCAGCGGGCCAGTTGTTGGTAAAGGGGAAAATAATATGATCACACGTTGACCAATCCGGGATTCGAACCAGCGACCTTTCGGTTACTAGCAAGACGCTCTTACCAACTGAGCTACCCGGCCCCTCAACTACCTTTTTTTTTTTTTTTTTTTATTTAATCAGTTTATAGTCCCCTCTCTTCCCGGTAAGGATTTTCAGAGAGGAGACTACTATAATCAACTACCATCCTGATCGAATTCTTTAAATACCCATTGTTCTCCCCACTTTAAAAATGGAGGGTGTATGAGCCATAGGCATGATTTTACTTCTTTGTTGGCTGTGTACAATGAGTTTTCAGGTATTTCAAACTGTAACTTCCTATTTTGGACCAAAATGGAATGCTGTTATGATTTGTAGCGATGTTTTTAAATTCTAGAAAAATTAATTAAATTAATTTAAATTAAATAAATTAAATTAAATTAAAACCTTACTCTATAAAAGGTAGCTGCGGGTAAGGGCACTTTTAGTATGCAGTGGCATCAGAGTATAATGTAAAAGGAAAGTAATAAAATTTAAACCAATTTTACACTATATATTGTAAGCCCCTCCGGTTGGCTTATCAAATATTTAATTTTTTTAAAAAATAATAAATTAGTAAAATTGTAAGCCTCTTTGGAAGGCAAGAAAACCTTTTGTTGTAAATTTATAACTTGATCATTAATTAATAACTAGGTTGCATGTGCCTATGGTTGTTTTGGTTATACATGTACCTTGGCCTATAGGAATTTGTGCCTTTTGAGCTTGAAGCAGACGACAAGGGAAGCATAGTGACATTGTATTATTGTGAACTGTGTGATTTTGTTTTCTAGTGGTGTAAAATTTTGATCGTCGAATTTTATCCGCGATTGATTTCTGTGGATGTGTGTGAGGAAAAATATTCTTATTTTATCTAGGGATAGTTTTGGTACTGGATCTAAATATCGAAACTAAATTGTGTGTGTGCAGTGAAAATGGCATACCAATTGAGAACTATTTTTAACGAATTCTTGGATGTGTTGTGTAGTGAAATTTGAGTGGTTAATAGATTTGTTCAGAGTTGCTAGGATCGTTTTGTGAAGGAAAATGTGATTGATCGGTAGACTGTGAAAAAGAATTTCCGGTTGCCACATGTTGTCAAGGTAACCTGATTGAGAATTTTAGCGGGATTCTAGATCTAGACAGTATGTTTAGTTTTCTTATTAAGAATTAATTCTAGTTTTTTCCGCTGTCTGTATTTTTGTTGGTCTTTTATAGCAAATAGAATTGTAAATAAAATGTAGTGTGGAGGAGAAGTTTTAGATTGGGAATTTCCATTATAAAAACAAAAGAAACAGTTCAATGGAAGAATTGCCTAGACCCTTACATTTATAGTTTGAAGAAGTTAATGGAAAATTTTGCTAATTCGGTGCAGCCATTCAAGTCACTTGGAGCGCTAATCCTAAGTGTTTAGGGTTGTTAATGCACAGACCCAAATTTTTATGCATTGATTACCGTATGTCTGCACCGGGCGTAAACATGGAAGAAAAAGTTGAATGGGAAAATTACACAGAGATTTTTGTTGACAGTTCGGAAAGGTCAGAGAAAATGTTGCTAACCCGGTGTAGCTGTCCGACTCATAGGGAGCGCTGATCTTAAGCGTTTCGGGTTGCTAAAAAACCGACTCTCATTTTTCTGCACTGATTATAAATATGTTCGAATCGGGTGGGAACCGGGTCGGTTAATTATACCTCAAATTTGTCACCACGCTGGTACTAGGCCGGTTAAACATGTTTGAGTTCGTGTATTTTCTTTAAGAATTATCAGATTCTACTCCTCGATGGTTCCTAATAAAGTATGACCAATAAACTTCTTACCTATGATTATGGTAGACCCTGTTATTTTCCAAAAACCAGTACATTTGATTAAAATCTGTACACACTAGACTGTTTCCCTCTCTCATTGATACAGGAATGTTAAAACCATTACCTGATTTGCTAGTATAGATCACGTGTTGTGAAACATGGATGTTGATTGGCTGTTTTACCCTTTTGTTTTGCTTATAAAACGGACTGTGATGGCGGCCAACAACTCTTACGCTGATTTAGATCAAAGATGATGACAGCTTGAATGTGAAAGTAAATTTCGGTGGGTTTGCGCGTCCGTGGACTTAGTTTTTTTTTTCCTCCCTTCTTTTCAACGCTGTTTTGAGCCTTTTCGGAATTTTAGAATTACAATAGCCCTCTAAGTCCACGTAAAGAACAAAATTTCTAACTAAATTCTCCTAACCCGGTAAACATTTTATTGTGAAAATATGAAATTTCTAAATTCTGACCGTTATTCTCCGAGGTTGTGAATGGATTTGTATACTAGAATTTCTGTGTTTCTGCGACTTCACAATATTTTATTTTAATAGTTTTGATTCACGGTGTAGCCTGGAATTTTTATGTTTTGAATCTATGTGATTTTCAACGATTTTTGGTTTCCAATGAAATACCCGGAATTTCCTTTTTCTTTATGTATTAACCTAAATAGTAATTTTTAGAACGCTAGAAAATATGCAACAACCTGAAATCTATAATCAGTTATTGTTTTGTTATAATTATAGAACGAAATATTTAACAGAATTCAAATAATACTAATTTTTATAATATGAAATTTTCTAGAAGAAATCTTGTATGAATCGAAAGCTATGTTTTGCAAGAAAGACAACTGTGAAAGTTTTGCATGAATGTGATGTGAGAAAAATCCAGAAACTAAACCCCAAAGAAAAGAATAAATTATTTCTTTTATTTCCCCATCATTCTGTGTGTGGTCTCCGTTTTGTATTAAATGTTTTGTGAAGTGTCGTTTAAATAAAATGTGTGTTTAGTTAGTATTTCTTTTTCTTTCTAAATACTCTAATTGTTTAGTCTAAGACAAGAATTCTGATTCTATCTCTACTTGAAGTTAACCAGTCACTGTGCATTTTCATTTCATGCATCTCAAACACATATTTTTATAATTTTTACAAACAGAGTTTAAAATAAAATTTATTATATTCAACACATAACTTTCAATAATGAAAGTAAATAAATTTTTCTCTGACAGACCTTTGTTTCCTCAGGTTGTGGCTTTTGGGAAGGCATCCATCCTATTAATATTTCGGGAAACGCAATTCTCTCCGCTGTGGGCGGGAGGTGTTGTTTCTTTTTGGGATTGTTGTGGATTTGGGGATGCCTCGGCGAGCCTATACCTGTGGAAAGATCGGTTTGTCGGGGATGGTGTCAGAACTGATATTTTATTAAACCCGGCAACCTCTTGTGAGCCCTTATGAAGCCATTCCTGACAGAACCCTTGCCGTATGGTGTGATCTCTCTTTGTGGGGTGCGCTGTGGGGTGGGGGGGTGAAAGGGGCTTACAAGAATTGGTGTCAAGAAGTGGGATTCGATTAAATGGGGTAATTGCTGCCTCAGCCCATGTTATTTTAGTTGTAGAATTACACCATTTCTTTACAAGAAATGATTCGATTAAATGAGGCTAATTGCTGCCTCAGCCCATATTATTTTAGTTGTAGAATTACACTATTTCTTTACAAGAAATGGGATTCGATTAAATGAGGCTAATTTCTGCCTCAGCCCATGTTGAAAACCCCTGTTGTAGAATTACACTATTTCTTTACAAGAAATTGTGTTTAGAAGATGGATAGATTGAATGAAGCTAAATATCTGCTTCAGCTTATGCGAATGTTTATTAGCTTTAGCCAGAATTTATTCAGAAATATGTAATAAGAAAGAAATCAATAATATTCTCCTTATTATTATTAGTGTATGAAGTTTAGGTTGAGAAAAATATAGTTAGCTGTGAAGAAATGTTGTCTGGTGTTGTGTCGTTTGTGTAACACATACATTGATTTGCAATAAAAATCAAGAATGAATATAGTTAAACAACATTTTATTTCTCAAAACTTAAGACATTTTATTTTCCAAAAGAAAATAAATTAATAATATTCCATAGTTTAACATAGTAGGCATAGGGCATGATGTGTACGAAGGAACACAGAATTTCAAACAAGTTAAATTGATAAATAATCTAGCAAAATTTATACTTTCATATTCAAGGTCATTAATTGAGATAGATTTTGAATTTGAAAAAAAAAGAAAGAAAACAAGCTTCCACTTCAACGTTATTAAGAAGAAGAAAAATGGCTGATCGAAGAGACCAAGAAGATAGGGAATTTCTGGAAATGGAGCGGAGAAGAAATAGAAGGCTTATAGATGAGGTGGAGCAAGAGTTGTATGGACTTGAACAGCAGCGACAGGAGTTGATGCAAGATCAACCGCGTCAGAGTCCTGGGCATGAACCATATGCAAGGAATGTTGATCTACCACGTGGAAATTGGGGACGTTCACCCCGAGATGAAGTATATGATCAGGAAATGAACAATAACCAACCTCAACTTCATGGACCAGGAAGCGTGGAAGCAAATTTTGACCCTCTACCTCGAGGGCCGGCGTCTATCAAAGTGCGCCCGGATCCTTATGATGGAAGTCAAACTTGGGAAGAATGGGAAGAGCACTTCGATTGCTGTGCATTGCTGGGTCGGTGGAGCATGGCTGAGAAAACCTTGGTGCTGGCAGCTATGTTAAGGGGAACAGCACGCACCTTTTATCAAGGATTAAACCCCTACATTAAAAGATGCTATGGTGAGCTGATGCAGTGTATGCGCCGTAGATTTGGCTGTCAGTCAAAACATCAACAATTTTGGGTCACGCAGCTGGAAGGAAGAATGCGAAAACAAGATGAGCCTATTGCTAAGCTAGCTGACGAATTGCTGCTATTGGTCCGAAGAGCTTACCCAAGGGATATGACCGAGGCAAACATTCATCAAATTGCTCTACAGCAAATGTACAAGAGTATGGATAATGACACTAAATGGAAATGCATTGAACGTCGATGCACAAGTTTGCAAGAAGCTGTGGAGATTGCAGAGACCTATGAAACATTCATGCGCACGAGCAAGAGAACAACGCGTGAAGTTCACACTCTGGATAGTCGAACGTCTAACGATGCCCAACTGTTGAACCTAACAGAAAGAATCCAACAACTAGAACTTCAATGTACTCAATCCATAAACGCTGTAAGTTCATCTGCCAAGCCTACTACAACTCCATTGGCAGATACTGATCGCAGAGACCAACAAACTCCTTGGCAGCGAGGGCAATGCTACATTTGTCATTCTGATCAACACAGGCTTAAACAATGCCCTATCTATTTGAAATGCAAGCAACTGCAAAGACAGGGAAACTAGAGTCTGCCTCTTCAGCAGGCCAGGAAGAGGTGATTACAACATCAATAAGGCCTGAAGAAGATCAACAGCAAACCAAGATAACAGACAAAGAACTGAATGAACCAGAAGTCACCATACGCGTTCCAGTATATGTATCTGCTGATAACCTTCAATCTGTGAATGACAATGTAAAAACTCTACAAGTAGGGGAGAAAACTTCTACTGACAATGATAATGGAATGTTCGCTGAATGCAAGTTGTATGGCATTGCAGTCGATTTTTTGTTGGATACTGGTTCTGCTGCTACACTATTGAATAGCCAAGTGTATAAACTGATACCTGAAGACCGTAGACCAGAACTGTATCAGACTCAAATAAGACTTGTTGGTGTGAACGGATGCAGAGTCAATACACTGGGCGTTGCTGATATAGAAGTAGAGTTTCAACATCAGAGCTTTACTATTCCATGTATTATATGTGATATGCAGATTGATGCCATTCTGGGACAAGATTTTACAATTCAGTGTATCAAATACGTTGACATTGAGAGGTTGAAAATGGTAACCAAACAAGGAAAAGAAATTGCTTTGTTTCTTGGTGGAAAATCACAGATGGTTTGTCGTGTCACAGCTTCTCAGTCAGTCACCATTCCTGCAAAGTCAATTATGAACATTTCAGTTTCTGTTAGTGCAAAAGAGTATTTGGAATCTACCATGTTGTTAGAACCTTCCTTGGATGTAGTTAAAGGGAAGCAACTTTACCTTGCTCCAATGTTGACTAATGAAAAAGACAATACAACTGCAATAGTAGTGAATTTGTCCGACGGTGATATGAAACTTTATCCAAATACTTATTTGGGTTCCGCACAATCTGCCTACTCAAGGACACAAAATACTATGCACACACATCGTGTTGATACAAAAAATCTTCAAAACGATCAACTACCAGAGTATCTACAGGAACTTTTTGAAAGGAGTAAAATTCACCTTGATGAACAACAAGCTCAAGCTTTGAAAGAAACAATGATAAAATATCAACACATATTTTCAAAGTCTGCTGATGATATGGGGAAAACTCAAAAGACCAAGTTTCAAATTCACACTGGTCAAGCTACTCCTATTAGACAACGAGCTAGAAGGTTACCGCTGGGAAAAAGAGAAGCGGAAAGAGAAGAAGTACAAAGAATGCTAGCAGGAAATATCATAGAACCCTCAAATAGTGCCTGGGCTAGTCCAACTTGCCTAGTCTACAAGAAAGATGGAACAGTTCGGTTCTGCGTGGATTACAGAAAGCTGAACGAAGTAACTGTGAAAGATGCATATCCTCTACCTCACATTGATGAGTGTTTAGATGCTCTTACAGGGTCTAAATGGTTCAGCACTATGGATTTGCAAAGTGGATTTTGGCAGATTCCTATGGATACAGAGGAGGATAAGCAAAAGACTGCTTTTATAACTGGGATGGGACTTTACCAATTTACAGTACTCAGTTTTGGTCTAACCAATGCCCCTGCAGCTTTTCAGAGAATGATGGAGGACGTCCTTCGTGGATTACAATGGGATGAATGTGTTTTATTCATGGACGATACCATTGTTCCTTCTCCCACGTTTGAAATGGGCTTACAACGATTGGAACATGTATGGCAACGTTTGGAAGAAGCAAATCTAAAATTGAAACCATCAAAATGTTTATTTTTCCAGAAGGAAATTAAGTTCTTGGGACACATTGTCAGTGAAGAAGGTATTCAAACTGACCCTTGCAAGACAAAATCAATTGATGAATGGCCTCAACCAGTAAACGTCAAACAAGTTCGCAGTTTCCTGGGACTATGTTCTTACTACCGGAAATATGTAGAAAATTTCGCCAGCATTGCCAAACCATTGCACAGATTGTGTGAGAAAGGTGCATGTTTCAAGTGGACTGATGAATGCACTCAAGCCTTTGCTACTCTTAAAAACAGATTAACTTCAGCTCCCATATTAGGTTATCCTAGACTGGGACAGCAATTCATTTTAGACACAGACGCCAGTGACTGTTCTGTAGGTGCAGTTTTGTCACAAATGCAAGATGGCAAGGAAAGAGTGATTGCTTACTACAGCTCTACCCTTACTCGCAGTGAGACTAATTATTGTGTGACACGGAAAGAACTGTTAGCAGTGATTAAAGCTTTAGAAAGATTTCACTACTACCTGTATGGACAAGAAATTCTTTTGCGTACAGATAACTCTGCAGTGAGTTGGGTGAAAAATCTGAAAAATCCCTCAGGTCAAGTAATGCGTTGGCTACAACAATTAGAAACATATAACCTAAAAGTTGTACACAGGCCTGGAACACAACATAGAAATGCTGATGCCTTGTCACGACACCCTTGTTCTACATGTACAAGAATACAATGCAAGGAGGAAGAAGGGAGACAACCAGATGACGAAATACCTGTGGCTGAGTTAGATGTTATAAAAGTGGAGACTTCATCTTTGAACGCATTTTCATCTCCAAATGTTGAGACAGATGTACAGTGCTATATGGCAAATAGTAAAAGAAAGGCTAATGGAGAACTGAATCAAGCTGGAAATGACAAACCTAATGACTCTGAAGAATCACAGCAACCTGATTTGGGTCAAGGTCCAAGTAAAGAAATTTCTTCCTTGGACTTGCAACTAAAGGATGATACAACAAAACAATATACTGTTCCTGAATCAACTATGGAGGGTTGGGACTCTGAAACATTAAAAAATGCTCAGCTGTTGGATGAAAATATTTCTCCTATTTATCAAGCTAAAGAACAGAATGATGAACGACCGACTTGGAATTCAATTTCGCATCAATGTGCTGAACTTAAAGCATTGTGGGCTGCATGGGATCGATTAATATTACACCACGGTGTGTTATATAGACGCTGTATAGACAACGGTCTAGAATTTCTACAGATTGTCGTTCCCGCAATGCTTCGGAAGTCAGTGATGAAATACTGCCATGATATTCCCACTGCTGGTCACTTTTGTGCTGATAAGGTTCTGAAACAGATGAAAAAGACATTTTATTGGCCAAAAATGCGTGAAAATCTGGAACATTATGTACAGCAATGTGATTGTTGTGCATCTAAAAAGACTCCTAAAAGCAAATCTCATGCTCCGTTGGGTTGTTATGCTGTTGGTGAACCTATGGAACGTGTTGCATTAGACATTATGGGTCCTCTACCTATCACTCATAAAGGCAACAAATACGTGCTAGTCGTCACAGATTTATTTACAAAGTGGACAGAAGCATTTGCTATGCCTGATCAAGAGGCCCGGACAATTGCTAACATTTTTGTCAACGAGTTTGTCTGTCGTTTTGGAACGCCACTACAAATTATTACAGACCAAGGGAGTAATTTTGAAAGTAGCATCTTCAAAGAAATGTGTCATCTATTACACATTGATAAAACTAGAACAACAAGCTATCATCCACAAGCGAATGGAGGTGTGGAAAGGTTTATGAGAACACTTGCTAACATGCTAAGGATGTATTGTGAACAAAAGCAAAAGTTGTGGGACATCTACTTACCTCAAGTTCTCATGGCTTATCGTGCTTCAGAGCATAGCACTATACAACTTACACCCAATATGATGGTGTTTGGCCGTGAAATTACGTTACCTGTGGAAGCAGTTATCCAGCGCCCAAAGGAGATCCAGCCAGATCAATCAATACCTGAGTATGTCCAGAATCTACAGTCAAAATTGTCAGAAGCTCATGAAATAGCCAGGAGAAACATCAAGAAAAGATCAACCTACCAGAAACGATATTATGACCTTCATGCCAGGAAACGCGCCTTTACTCCAGGACAATTGGTGTGGTTGTTTGAACCCAGTCGTTCAGTGGGAATTTGCCAGAAGTTAGTTCGCCGTTGGAAAGGTCCATACCTTGTAACAAAGAAAGTAGATGATCTGACATATATGTTGAAGAAAACTGCGAAGTCAATTCCTAAAGCTTATCACATTGACAGATTAATGCCATATAAGGGTATTAATATACCCAGGTGGATGAACAACTAATAAACATACAAGCGTCCAATGATACTACAGACTTTGTGTACTTCAAGCTTATAATTTTTCAGCTGGATTGATTATTGAGTATGTGTGTATTTAGTAACAAGGCGAAACTAAATATTGTGACTTGAAATAAACTGAAGATCAACAGAACACTAAAAAAAATGTGCAATCAAAAACTTATTCTCAAAACTTATTCTTCTACATAACTGATGCCTACCTAATGCTCTGACAGTCACAGTTTAGTGTTTTGTGAGTGGATCTATAGTCTACCATTGTGCCGGAAACGTTCTTGACTCTGTGATGGCCTTGAAATTTTTTTTCTACTGTGAAGACAAATTACGTCATACAGTTTCGAGGAATGTAACAAGATGGTTAAGCTATATGAACATGGACTGGACAACCAAAACATGAACATTTCTTATTTATGTTTACTATAAATCTATGCTACACAAACTGGTTGAATAATAATAATAATAATAATAATAATAATAATAATAATAATAATAATAATAATAATAATAATAATAATAATAAAATAAATTTTTAAAAAAAAAATGAAATAAAATAAAATTAGCAACAAGATGAAATAAATAAATAAATAAATAAATAAATAAATAAATAAACTAGTAATTTAAATAAATATTATATTAAGTGCAGCTTAGCTGTGTAAATAACCAATCATCAGTTCTGCATAACAAGAAAATTGTTGACCTTAAGAATATGGAGAAGTTCAGTTTCTTTCTTTTAGTTCCGTGTTTGGGGCATGATCAGGGTGTCTCCACGGTATATTTTTATTTCCGATTGACCGAAGCCCAGTCGGCTTATTATTTGTTTCGGGATTTATCGATAATCTCAAACTTTGGCTTCTCGCTTAGTTGGTATCTGATGGACCGTCGACAAGATATTAGAAAAACCAATTGAGTGATTTAGCCATTGACCATTTCTGCAATTGACGACGCTCACTTTCAGGTCGCGGGCTAAGGTGTGCGATAGATTGGTAAAGCTGGTTGTAGAATGGATTTTAGTGTCCGTAGGTTCTCCGTTTGAAACTTAGGGCACGGAATTTTGTTCGTTCTATCACTTATTTCCAGTTAGTAAACACTGCGTTTACTGTGGAAATAACTGAAGGACCTTTCCCTTGATGGTACTGGATGCCTTGATTGGCTATGGGGAAAGAAGTATTTATATTTTAATTCATAATTACTTCTGGTCAACAAGTAGAGATATAGATAAGACTTACCGGAACGTTCTTGTATTGCAGAACCAGATGATTTCAGAATGCCAAATTGCGACGAAAAGTTTTACAACAAGTTTTCGTTGCGAATAGACAGGGTATTTTCCTTTATTTAGGTCAAAGGGAGTTGATCCGGTCTTTCTCTGATTGTCCTCTGGACCTGTAAAAACGTTTTGCCATTTGCGTACTGAAGTCCGCCAGGAAATGGATTTAATTCTTTAACTGTTTTCCCCTGTAATATAAATAAATGAAATTTATATAACTTTTCATAATGTTATGAATATCTTTTGCAATAAGTAAATGCAGGAGCATTTTTTTTTTCTTAGCAGGGAAGGATGTAAGCCCCTCCGGTTGGCTTATCAAATATTTAATTTTTTAAAAAAATAATAAATTAGTAAAATTGTAAGCCTCTTTGGAAGGCAAGAAAACCTTTTGTTGTAAATTTATAACTTGATCATTAATTAATAACTAGGTTGCATGTGCCTATGGTTGTTTTGGTTATACATGTACCTTGGCCTATAGGAATTTGTGCCTTTTGAGCTTGAAGCAGACGACAAGGGAAGCATAGTGACATTGTATTATTGTGAACTGTGTGATTTTGTTTTCTAGTGGTGTAAAATTTTGATCGTCGAATTTTATCCGCGATTGATTTCTGTGGATGTGTGTGAGGAAAAATATTCTTATTTTATCTAGGGATAGTTTTGGTACTGGATCTAAATATCGAAACTAAATTGTGTGTGTGCAGTGAAAATGGCATACCAATTGAGAACTATTTTTAACGAATTCTTGGATGTGTTGTGTAGTGAAATTTGAGTGGTTAATAGATTTGTTCAGAGTTGCTAGGATCGTTTTGTGAAGGAAAATGTGATTGATCGGTAGACTGTGAAAAAGAATTTCCGGTTGCCACATGTTGTCAAGGTAACCTGATTGAGAATTTTAGCGGGATTCTAGATCTAGACAGTATGTTTAGTTTTCTTATTAAGAATTAATTCTAGTTTTTTCCGCTGTCTGTATTTTTGTTGGTCTTTTATAGCAAATAGAATTGTAAATAAAATGTAGTGTGGAGGAGAAGTTTTAGATTGGGAATTTCCATTATAAAAACAAAAGAAACAGTTCAATGGAAGAATTGCCTAGACCCTTACATTTATAGTTTGAAGAAGTTAATGGAAAATTTTGCTAATTCGGTGCAGCCATTCAAGTCACTTGGAGCGCTAATCCTAAGTGTTTAGGGTTGTTAATGCACAGACCCAAATTTTTATGCATTGATTACCGTATGTCTGCACCGGGCGTAAACATGGAAGAAAAAGTTGAATGGGAAAATTACACAGAGATTTTTGTTGACAGTTCGGAAAGGTCAGAGAAAATGTTGCTAACCCGGTGTAGCTGTCCGACTCATAGGGAGCGCTGATCTTAAGCGTTTCGGGTTGCTAAAAAACCGACTCTCATTTTTCTGCACTGATTATAAATATGTTCGAATCGGGTGGGAACCGGGTCGGTTAATTATACCTCAAATTTGTCACCACGCTGGTACTAGGCCGGTTAAACATGTTTGAGTTCGTGTATTTTCTTTAAGAATTATCAGATTCTACTCCTCGATGGTTCCTAATAAAGTATGACCAATAAACTTCTTACCTATGATTATGGTAGACCCTGTTATTTTCCAAAAACCAGTACATTTGATTAAAATCTGTACACACTAGACTGTTTCCCTCTCTCATTGATACAGGAATGTTAAAACCATTACCTGATTTGCTAGTATAGATCACGTGTTGTGAAACATGGATGTTGATTGGCTGTTTTACCCTTTTGTTTTGCTTATAAAACGGACTGTGATGGCGGCCAACAACTCTTACGCTGATTTAGATCAAAGATGATGACAGCTTGAATGTGAAAGTAAATTTCGGTGGGTTTGCGCGTCCGTGGACTTAGTTTTTTTTTTCCTCCCTTCTTTTCAACGCTGTTTTGAGCCTTTTCGGAATTTTAGAATTACAATAGCCCTCTAAGTCCACGTAAAGAACAAAATTTCTAACTAAATTCTCCTAACCCGGTAAACATTTTATTGTGAAAATATGAAATTTCTAAATTCTGACCGTTATTCTCCGAGGTTGTGAATGGATTTGTATACTAGAATTTCTGTGTTTCTGCGACTTCACAATATTTTATTTTAATAGTTTTGATTCACGGTGTAGCCTGGAATTTTTATGTTTTGAATCTATGTGATTTTCAACGATTTTTGGTTTCCAATGAAATACCCGGAATTTCCTTTTTCTTTATGTATTAACCTAAATAGTAATTTTTAGAACGCTAGAAAATATGCAACAACCTGAAATCTATAATCAGTTATTGTTTTGTTATAATTATAGAACGAAATATTTAACAGAATTCAAATAATACTAATTTTTATAATATGAAATTTTCTAGAAGAAATCTTGTATGAATCGAAAGCTATGTTTTGCAAGAAAGACAACTGTGAAAGTTTTGCATGAATGTGATGTGAGAAAAATCCAGAAACTAAACCCCAAAGAAAAGAATAAATTATTTCTTTTATTTCCCCATCATTCTGTGTGTGGTCTCCGTTTTGTATTAAATGTTTTGTGAAGTGTCGTTTAAATAAAATGTGTGTTTAGTTAGTATTTCTTTTTCTTTCTAAATACTCTAATTGTTTAGTCTAAGACAAGAATTCTGATTCTATCTCTACTTGAAGTTAACCAGTCACTGTGCATTTTCATTTCATGCATCTCAAACACATATTTTTATAATTTTTACAAACAGAGTTTAAAATAAAATTTATTATATTCAACACATAACTTTCAATAATGAAAGTAAATAAATTTTTCTCTGACAGACCTTTGTTTCCTCAGGTTGTGGCTTTTGGGAAGGCATCCATCCTATTAATATTTCGGGAAACGCAATTCTCTCCGCTGTGGGCGGGAGGTGTTGTTTCTTTTTGGGATTGTTGTGGATTTGGGGATGCCTCGGCGAGCCTATACCTGTGGAAAGATCGGTTTGTCGGGGATGGTGTCAGAACTGATATTTTATTAAACCCGGCAACCTCTTGTGAGCCCTTATGAAGCCATTCCTGACAGAACCCTTGCCGTATGGTGTGATCTCTCTTTGTGGGGTGCGCTGTGGGGTGGGGGGGTGAAAGGGGCTTACAATATGAAAGAAATCGCAAAAAAAAAAAAAAAAAAAAAAAAATATATATATATATATATATATATGTTATATATATATATATCTATATATATATATATATATATATATATATATATATATATATATATATATATATATATATATATATATATATTTTAATTTTATTTTTTTTATTTTTTTTACTAATTTTATTTATTACATCCGGTGTAACATATGTACGTTTTACACGTACATCCCACTGAACGCACCTCTGAATGAACCGGTCGCGAGAACGTGTTAATGTTAGAGAGAGAGCCATTGCGGTATGCCTCAGCGTGCTCTTTCCTTGATTTAATGAGCACGCGGTTTATCTTATAAATAATCTTTAATGTCCTCTGTTTGGGTCCTTAGATTTCGTGTCCCCCATTAGTACGAAATTATACTAAAATATTTAGTAGGTTGGATCGATGTTAAGTTCTTGTTGCGTAGTTCGGACGTTGTCGAAGATGTGAATTGCCTCCCTTACACTGCGACCCTCAGCGATAACTTTAGTTGAGGCTTTTTTGATCACACTGTAAGCCAAATTGTAACTTAGATCTTCTTACCATTCATTCGTAGTAATTTAATAATAATTTCTGTGCAAAAATGACGTTGCATAGTCGTACGTGACGTAGTTTGCTCAGAATCCAGTTGAATTGTTCCTGCTCGATTTTTTGGACGGCTTGCTTGGGCATTTTGGAATATGAAGTTTTGTCCCTTGGACTGTGCTAAAGCTTTCGACCAATCTCAGTAGTATCTTTAGAGTTCCTAAAGACTGGACTGTTGCTGTAAGAAAACCACTTTTCAAACATAATTTTGAGACAGCGACCCAAATAAATTTAGGAGCGTATCTATCTTGAGCTGTGTTGGAAAGATGTTCACATGCCTACTTAATAACCATTTGACCATGAAATGAGTAGCAATTCTGTTATATTTCACTTTGAAACAAACAGTAAATTTGTAATAAACAGGCAGATCGCCCCCACGGCTCGGCTCCGCGTGCCGGGGGTGGACCCCGGTCTCTCTCTGGCTGGGTGACAAAGCTTGCCTTCCCCTTTTTCTTTTATTTTGTCTTATTTCTGCCTTATTGGTACAACTTATGTTAATCTGATGACTAAAAAATTGATACAACAATTAACTTCTGCCTTACCGGATTTTTCCTGTCTTCCTTTTTCCCATCATTCCTTCTTCGTCTACCCTTCTTTTTCTCTGTGGCCTTTACTTGGCCCCCTGCGTTTGCCGTGCAGGGCAACCCGTGACGGGGGAGAATGGGACCCTGGAGGTGGAGGTCACTGAGGGACTGCGGTCCCTCACACCAACACACCTCTTTGGCCCGGACTTTTCCTAGACGGGAGGCTGGCGTGACCCGCGTCAGTCAAGCGGCTGGTCGTGTATTGCCCTAGCTCTTCTAGAAGGCTGTGGTTCATGGGTCAAACTTGAACGAGACCGTAGTGGCAGTCTGGGTGTATATTTCCCCCCCCCCCCCCTGCTCCCCTCCCCCTGTTCCCCCCTCTCCCCCGTAACCCTGGTGCGTTTCCTTGCTGGATTTTCCGCTTGGTCACGGTAGCAGGACATATGAAAAGAAAGAAATTTGCCGAGAATGCGTCGCTCGGCAGTTTTGACTCAGTTTTGACTTCACTTTCAACACTTATTATTAATGTAAAACTGCATCAAAACGAACAGTGGCTGTATTCAAATAAAAATTGAAAGCTTTATCTTTACATCTGTGTTGTTTTTAATGCATGTTTATGCGAAAGATTCCGAGAAAACAGCTTTTGAATACGCTTCTATCCGAGCGCTGAATGCCGCTGCGAAACAAAATGTCAGCGCGTCTGTTGCGAGGTGGCTCGTTTCAAACTCTAAGTGCTTTAAGATATTTCATTGGATGGCCTAAAAATAAGAACCAATGAGAAGTTCGGATACTTAGCTTCATTTACATATCAAATATGGTGGGCTCTGATGTGTGAAAGTGTTGTTACGAGCCGAACAAAGTGGTTAAAGCGGTTTTGATGTAAGTTTGATTTTAACTAGAAGTTTAAAAATTAGCAAGAAATAAAGAGCAGACTTTCCTTTATAAAACTAGGGTATTTATTAATTTGTGCATTACTCTATCGCGGTGCGCTTTGCCGTAGAAAAGTGTACCCAAACGGTGTTCTGGTTTTCTTGCGGCCATGGCGAACTTGTAGGCCTATTCAACGACACGAGTGCTGAGCGTAGTAGCACACTAGTAGGCCTATAATTTGCCGGCACGCACTGCGACTTTGATGATTTCCCAACTTTGAAGCACCAAAACAGCTGAACATTACATGGGATAGACCTGAAGAAAATTAGGCTTGGAGTATAACATATGAAGGGGTTACCTGTCAAAAATCAGCTTTCTGGTATCAATATTGGCTTCACTTTGAGACTCCTATGGGGGAAAAATATACCACTGTGTTCAGAATAAAAAGATCTATGTAAAAACTTTAGTTTCCAAACTGAGTTAAAGAAAATCACAAAAAAGGTTGGAGTACCTACTAGTACACACCCGGCAATGGAAATCTCTATGAATAAAATGACGCAGATTTTAGAAGCATTGCGCAAATGGATGGACACTCTAGAGAACATGCTCACGTTGTTTGGTCACAGGGGAAGGGGGAGTCTCCAACCCTATCGGACACACTGGAGAACGTGCCGACGGTCACGTCCAAAACCGTCAATCCCAACACGCAGACGGCCGTGTCTAAAGCCGTCACACCTGCCGCGAGGGAGGCCATGCCTCAGGCCGCCACAACATCAAAGGCCGGTTTCAGCAACCGGGTGGTCGCAGAGGCGGCCAAGATCTTAGTGCCTCAGCAGGGGAGCGTTAAGGGAGGAGAGGAAAAAGTTGGAAAGGGTGAGAGGGAGAGAGAAGATCTAAGAACCAGTGCTGGGAGGAAGGGGAGGAAGCCGGTTGGCAGTTTGGGATCCGGGAGTTTGAATAAAAATCAAAAGCCTGGACCTCTTTCTTCCAAGCACCATCAACCTCTCGAGACGGAGCACCCTTTCCGGGAGTTGATGGACCATGAGGAGACGGATGAGGGTCAGACATAATTGTGCTCTCAGGGACGGAAATATTTAGCTTTCTTTTACTTCATTTTTATGCCTATCTTTTAATGGTGTGCAGTCGCTGGCTGGCGTCCACGAACGCGCTTCCATCACCAAGCTGCGTCGCATCCGCAACAACGAGGCGCATCTCCTGCATGAGGCAGTCACTGCCTGTGTCTCTTGGCGCTTCAAGAATTCATACCTACCAACAGCCATCCGACTGGCAAACGACACGCTCCAGCTATAAGAATGCTCACCCTTGTAATAAAGGAGGCACTTTGCTTTTGTGCGTTATCCATATCTGCTGCAAATAATTATGTGAGAATGTTGTGTAATTTCTACACAACTGTGACCAGAGATTTTATCAGTTAGTTAATTCAGTTGTATTGTCGTTCTTGTTGTTATCATTATCCTCACTAATTTTGTTCCCTGAGATCATCTTGAAGCTTGGTTTTGTATTCTTCATGCTGTTATTATTATTAGTTGTAGCAGTATTGTTATTATTATTGTTATCATTGTTATCATATATGATTTGTCTGCTGGTGCTGCTCTTGTATTATTTTTTTAGTAGTTGTATTGTTATTATTATTATTTTTTTATAATTACTCTTATGATTACGATTATTATTATTATTATTATTATTATTATTATTATTATTATTATTATTATTTTAATTATTACTCTTATTATTAGTGTTCTTATTGTTATTATGATTAATAATAATAATAATAATAATAATAATAATAATAATAATAATAATAATAATATAATAATAATAATTATAATAATAATAATAATCTAGGATGGGCCTAAGGAATGGAAGAATGGGTGAATGTGAGTAGTTTTGTGTATTGTGGAATAATTATCTGTGTGTCAAATGTGTACGCATGGGTATGTGACTGGATATCTGTTTATGCATGTGTGCTAGTGGTTATAGATTTGTATTTCTGTATGGAAGTTGTGTATTAAATGTATTAATGTATGTCTATGTTTTTGATGGTTTTAATGTTATCTCTTTTCTTGCACTGCAAAACAAATATCCATGCCATGTGTTCGGACAATAAAGAATCTTGAATCTTGAATTGAATCTTGGAATGTACGCGGGATAAGATCAAATTATGAGGAGTTATGTTGTCTGCTGACAGAGCATCGACCTGAGGTGTTGGCCATTCAGGAGACTCTCTTATCAGAGAAACAATCTATAGATATCTCTGGTTATTCGTCACTAAATTGTCTATCTTCCAGAGGCGTTTTACTCTTTATTCATAGAAACGTCCCATTTAACCCAATTTCACTTAACACAAGTTTACCAGCAGTAGCAGCCAGAGTATCTCTTTTCAAGTCCCCTCCAGTTTGTTCCTAATATCTGACTCCATCAATAAATGTAAATAAATATGACCTTGAGAATTTGATCCAACAATTACCTACCCCTTTTTTGTTGTTGGAAGACTTTAATGGACGCTTTCTTCTGTGGGGCAGCGATCGTTCTGATACTCAGGGGGAAAATAATGGAAGAGATTTTAGACTCATTGAATCTGGTAGCTTTGAACGAGGGTGCTCCAACGTTTTCCTGTTCAAGAACTGCTTCTTTATCCCACATTGATATATCGATCTGTGATCCCTCCTTACTTTTGGACTTTAAATGGACAGTTTTAGAAGATCTTCATGGCAGCGATCATTTTCCGGTTCTATTAAAATATGATTCAGACAACCTTGAGCAAACTCATGGCAGGTGGAAACTGAAATAAGCTAACTGGAGTCTGTTTTCCAACCTGTCTGAGGTTCAGTTGCGTGATAAGAAACAGGAATTTTCACATGCCATAGACCCAATACAGCTGTACACTGACATGTGGTTAAACGATCATCTGTGGTGCCCCAACGACTTTGTCTGCAGGTTAATTAGCTTTTTTGTCTCGAGGTACCCCGTGGAACATCTCAATAAACAGGGTTTATGCTTTTCAAACGCAGAAGTTAAGCGGTTCGAACTTGAATGTCATCGATGCAGACATATGCGCGCAGTTTGTTGCTAATAACATCAGGACTTTCGACCGCTCAGGAACATACCATGGCATTGGCATGGGCATGATTGCAGCAGTGGAACCATCATCAAGAATAGAAAAATACATACCAAGAGAGCTTCCTAGGGTAAGTGATTTGGAATTTTATTGCGTGCAAAAATTCGAAGCTTGTCTACAAGTACAAGCAGTTTTTCGCGTAAACCGAGCTGCCAAATCATCCGATTGTTCTTTTTCAAAATTCTATATATTTCGCTCGCGATCCTCTATGTTATTATCAGCTTAATATGAGGAGAAAATGAAATTTCATACCATCGTCTCTTGCAGCAGACGAAGCGCTTGCGTTCGCCATTTTTGTTAATGACGCCATTTTCAACGTTATTATTTTTTTTTTTATAAAATTTAAATTTGACGTCACGAGTTATGCGTTTTTGTGGCGGTGGGGTCCCATTAGCACAGTCAATTTTGGTATTATGTAATTTTACTACAATTATGACTGCCAATATTTTTCTTCTTCTTCTTCTTCTTCATAGTACTGTGGATACCCCGTTTTCGAGGAAATGACTCCACAACTATTTTTTTCTAGTATTTAGCAATGTTTTTCTAATGAATATTCTCAAGTAAAGGAAGTAATTTTTTTCGTAGCGTCGTTACAGCATAGGCCTAACAAACCGGAAACAGTGTGCATCTGACCAATAAGAAGGCGGCTAAGGAGTAGTGACATCACCTGGTGCAAGATGGCAACTGGCGGAGAACAAGGAGCCGGCGACAGCCACAATGCATCCACCTGCAGCGTGTGCCTAGAACCATACAAAGGCCGACAACCAAAGCTGCTGCCTTGTTCACACACCTTCTGTCTTCCTTGTCTCCGCCAGTTGGAAGCTCGAGAGAGACGCCGCTTGGTTGTGGTAAGTCATTCCTACTTTGTCAAAACAGTTTCTTTGACCCCAAAAAATCCGTGCATACAATCGGGCAACAAGAGGCAGATCTCAAACAAAATGGATAGTTAATCAAATTAGTCAAACTCAAAGATTGGGACTGAAAATCGCGGAACATGCGGGGTTAGAAAAACGCAATGGACCGGGCTTTCGAAAGACAAAATGATGCGCCACAGGAAATAAGTACGTAATGTTCATCAGCATCATCGTTACGTCACACCCGGTAGAACAGTAAAAAAAACAAAAAACAATCCGGGGATTATTTCTGGACTTGTATTCTATCTATCTATCTATCTATCTATCTATCTATCTATCTATCTATCTATCTATCTATCTATCTATCTATCTATCTATCTATCTACCTATCTACCTATCTATCTATCTATCTATCCCCCCCCCCCCCCAATTTTTTTTATTAAATAAATTGCCCCAGACCACACAGTTGTCTCAACTTAAAAAGCGTTCATAATGGATTGTATTGGGCTTATAAAAAACAACAACCAAACAATACAATTGTCACAATTGTTGTTGTCTTGTCTCGGCATCAAAGTACTGACACAAGAAAACCTTCGGCACTCCCATGTTATGCCCTGGGCTAGGCAGATTTGCGTCCTATGCGCCTCATATGTTCATTGTGCTTTGATCGCAGCAGAGAAAAAATGGGGAAGGTGACATCACAAGGCAAACTGACGTCATCATCATTTGCCCGACGTGTCGATCACCAACAAATGTTCCTCCCACAGGCGTCAGCGCTCTCCATGTAAGAAAAACATTAAGAACTCAAATGTTTAATATAATTATATACGAATGAATGAGAGTAAAAGTTTAACTTACATGTATAAATCCTATCCTATCCCGTAACCCTGAGGTCGTAGGGGCAACGCAGATGATAGTTTAACCAGCATAATCCATCTTTCTCTGTCCTCAGCAACCCTGATGGCTTCGCTCAGTGTCAAGCCAGTCCATTCTCGAACGTTGTTCTCTCGCCTCTCTTTCGGTCTCCCTCTTCTTCTACCTCCTTGCACTGTGTCTTGCAGGATGGTCTTTGCAAGGCCTGATGATCTGGTGACGTGGCCATACCATCGGAGTTTCCGTTTCTTCACCACTATGAGCAGGTCATATGCCCATAAGTCTTCTGTAGCACCTCATTTCTATGCTTTGTATTCTTCGTTGTAGATCTGCTGTGAGGGTCCATGTTTCGCGAGCGTATAGAAATATGGAGATGACAGGGGAGCGCAGCAGCCTTACCTTGAAATGTAGACTGATGGTCTTGTCTTTCCAAATGAGCTTCAACCTAGCCGGGGCAGCAGTTGTTTGTGCGATCCTGGAGAGGACTTCCTGTCGGGACCCATTGTATGATACAATGGCTCCTAAATATTTGAAGCTATGCACTGTGTTGAGGGATTGGCCTTGGACTTTGATGTCCATGTTGATGCCATTGGTGTTGTTGGTCATCGTTTTGGTCTTCTCTGCACGTATTTCCATTCCATAGGCTCTGGAGGTGGTGTCAAGCCTCTGTACCAGCTGTTTAGGTTCTTGTTCCTCTCCAGCCAATCCATCAATGTCATCCGCAAAACGAAGGTTGGAGATTGCTCTCCCCCCTATGCTTACTGTTCCTTCGTGATCTGCAAGGGCATCTGACATAATGCACTCTAGGAAGAGATTGAAAAGTATTGAAGAGAGTAGGCATCCTTGACGCACACCGATTGTTGGTCTGAACCAGTTTCCGATGGCGCTGTTATTGAGGACTGCACTGATAGCCTTGTCATACCGGCTTTTGATGACTTTAATAATTTTCGGGCTGATGTTGTACACTCTCATGGTTGCCCACAGAGATGCATGCCAGACTCGATCAAATGGTCAAAGAACATACATACATACGTACATACATACGACGAACGTGCACCTTGATCATCCAAAACCGAAGGAGTTTTTGTTCTCCAAAATAGGTTTTGAACCCGTAATTTTTATGTCCTTGTCTTCTTGTTATTCATCAGACTGATTTTGCTGTAAACTCGTATGTAATCTATGAAGCCAGAATTATCCTGCCGTTCTTTCTGACTGGTTGGTGACAAAGACAGATCCCTGCGTTCCTTCCTGTTGTTGAAATGACATTATAAAAGCAAACTGTAATAAGGAAAAGTCCCAAAGTGCTTGAAATTATCCAACCTTACCCTCACTTAGAGCGCGAGTTGAATCATGTGATCGGCTGAGTGTTAACGTACAGAAATTAAAATCTAAATGAGGTGTACATCAAAATAAAATAATTTATTGAATAATAGTTAGCAAATGCTTTGATTAAAGAGCTCTGATGGCAACAAACTGAACAGTACTGCCATTTTGTTATTTGGGAGTAACATTCGAGCGTTGTGGCCAAGTGGGCTAAGGCGGGACTAACTTGCCTTGTCCACAGGCCAGAAACCAATGGCGCCTGACAGGTGTGGGATCGATCCTGCATCGGGGCGTTATGTTTATCCGAATATTATTTACTTTCGACTCGGGCAGCGTCTCGGGGGTTTTCTCCGGGTACTCCGGTTTGCTCCCCCAGCAAAAATTCAAAAAATTTCAAAAAATTTAAAGAATTTCTAAATTTCGAATCACAACTATTGTTAGGTAGGTCGGGTTTGGGCGCGCCACAGGCTGCGACTACGCCTTCCACAGGGGGTGCGGCCCAGAATTTCCCGATAAAAAGGGACAATAAAGCATTAAAATCTAAAAAAAAAAATCTAAATCTAACTGTTATTTATAGCGCATCGTTATGTTTGGTCAGTTATTCCGGCCCTCTTTTTTTTTTTTTTTTTTATTTATTTTTTTTTTTTTTATACGGGCCTACTTTGCTCAATTTGTTCCAGAACAGCCTTGACGCTCGTGTTTTACGCCCTTCGTTATGTGACCTTTGTGAAGAAAGTCGGGATCCAAAGTTTATGTGCACCAAGTGCAAGACCTGCTTTTGCACATGCTGTCGCCGAGCGCATGACAAGTTATGCAAATTGGGCCAGGTATCAGAGGTCACGCCCCCAGCTTTCGCTGAAGAGGTAACAGGACGGGAAAGGCGGGAAGAAGATGAGATGGCAGAACTGGAGCTGGAGAAGAAGTTAGAGGCTGTGCTGAAGAGAGTGAAGGACAAAGATCGAAATACGGACAACGCACTTCCCAAACCCGCTGTCCTTTCAGAGCAGCAGAACGACCAGAGAGCAGCTGGCGCCGTCAATCAGCGCGTCAACCAGTTGAACAACAACCTACAGACGTCACTGTACGACAAACACGACAGAGAAATTTCATCGCTCAGAGCAGTCAGCAAAAAAGACCACGATGTTCTGACATCATTAGAACGCGAGGTTGGCAGTCTCCGAGACAAGAACTCCATCTTGTGCCAGGACAACCATCAGCTCCGCTCTGAGTTCACCAACATGCACAGTGACGTCTCCAAGATCCATAATAACATCAGCTCCTTACAAAAAGAAATGGATGAACTTCAGGGCGTACAGGCCAGCATGAAGACAGATGTCGATTCTGCAAAATCGGACGCAATTGCAGTCAAAGCTGAAACATCGGCAATGAAGGCAGAAACTTCAATACTTAAGTCTGACATATTAACTTTGAAATCTGATATATCCACTCTCAAATTTGAAACGTCGTCACTGAAGTCTGAAGCGTCCAATTGGAAGTCTGATATCTCATCAGTAAAGTTTGAAACCACAGCACTGAGGTCTGAAACGTCGAACCTAAAATTTGAAACTTCGACACTGAAGTCTGAAATGGCCTCTGTTAAGTCCGAAAGGGCATCACTGAAGTATAAAACATTCACTCTGAAGTCTGAAACGTCGAGCCTAAGGTCTGAAATAGCAACGTTGAAGTCTGAAACATCGGCCCTGAAGAATGATTCATGCACAATGAAATCTGACGCGTCGACACTAAGGTCAGAATCATCCACACTGAAGTCAGATCAAAGCAAGTTGTCCGCAGAGCTGAGAAAGGCAGAGTCGCATTTAGCTGCACTGAAAGCTGCCACGAATTCCATGAATAATGACATTAGCAGTCTGAAGAGAAAGCTGGATTCGCAGAGCACAGACACGGGTGATATGAAGCAGCTGAAATCAGAGATAGGAGACTTGAAGCAGATGAAGACTGAGTTGGGTGGCGAGCTGAAGCAGATGAAGGGAGAGGTCAAGAACTCCAAGTCTGCCATTGCAACCTTGAACTCTAAACTCAGTGAGTGGTTACAGTTTCACCAATCCCAAGGTTTAGTCAGGCTCTCTGATGATGATGATAATGATGATGATGAGGATGAGGTCTTGTATAGCACTATCTCCACGTCAGTAGACATGATCAATGTGCATGCAAGGGAAAGAAAAATGATCCAAAACCTAGGGTGCGGCCATCGGATTAAAAAAAAAAAAGAAAAGTACATAGCCTAAACTGAGTCAAAATGCATTGTTGAAAAGATGAGTTTTTTGTTGCCATTTTTAACGAAAACAAACTATCGCTATGCTTCGGTGGAAGAGGCATTACATTACATTACATAATTGTTGCTTTAGGTCCAGCGGACTCTTCCGAGCCAAATCAGGACCGGACAACCCCCAACCCGCATAAAAGACCTGCTGAAACAACCCTAGTGGGAAAACCGAATGCCCTCCACCAGCCAGTCACTTTACAATAAAGACATCCCACGCAGGGGACGGCTGAGGCTTCACCCCAACTTATCGAACCCCCGTTTACAAAAACAAAATAGAATACAAACATAATTATAAATTATCAACAAAACACATACATATAAAATGCCTACATTGCCAAATAATAACATCATAGGAAGCCCTAGTGACTACCTGGCAGAAAGCGTCCAACATTCCCAAGCTGATCCAACAGACCTCATACACAAACAAGGAGTCTTGTCCCGGAAGAGTTTTCAAGAAAAAAGGTTGGAGACTGGTCCAGCGAAGAAGACGATAGTATAGCAGATTGATAGAACAGAGCAGGAATGAGAAAGAGCAAATGAGAAAGACAGCGACAGTGGGAAGTGAATTCCAGAGAATAGGACTATTAGGAGCATTATTTTAAAAGCTCTATAACCCGTAGTTTTCTTGTTTGTGTTGCCATCATAAACGCTTGGCAGCCTGAGTCCACACTCGCTCCCAGACCGAAGAAGCGTTCTGGATGATGAAAAGGAGCAACAAGCTTGGAGCCGACAAAAATAAAAGAGGGGGGGGGAGGAAGTGGAGGGGGAGGGAAAGAAGAGAGAGAGAGAGAGAGAGAGAGAGAGAGAGAGAGAGAGAGAGAGAGAGAGAGAGAGAGAGAGAAAGGGAAGACATAACATAGAAAAAGAGATGTGAAAGGCACAATACAATAAACTGCAAACACTTAGTATAGCACGCAAAACATGCTTTAGAATCTGATAGATGTCCACTCCAATCATCTTCCCTACCCTTCCTCCCCTCTTCCTACCCCTTCTTCCCTCCCCTCCTCCCCAATTAAAAAGAGGGTCTCTAAAAAAACAAATTGGAATATGTGTGTATGCATCATTCAAAAAGGCCTACAATCATAACGAAACAGAATAAAAATATACATCAACACTAAGTCGAAATAAATCACACACGTGATCACGAAATGTGGTGAGAGTAGGCCTGGGAGGACAGGGAGAGAAGGAAAAAAAGAAAGAATAAGTTATTATGTTTATGGTAAAAAAAAATAATACTGCCCAGGTTCAAAGAGTTTATGTTGTTACTAATTTCCTTCCATTCTATAATTCTTTGGATTCAAATGTCATTTCTAGTTTCCCTGTCGTGCCTGACAAATGAGCCTGTTAACAAAAAAAAAAAAAAAACACGCATCTATAAAAGGGATCAGCAACAGTCATTGTATTTGACTGCTTATTATTATTGGTACGATGTCAATATTCCGAGTGGGGTTTACATCATATGCCAGTTTTTCTGCTATTTCTGTTATCAATAATGCTCTCTTTTTTTCTGGAACAATTGGGGATCAAAACACCCTTGCTTGACAAATAAATATCTCGGACATCATTCTATTAACCAACTTTGTAAAAATAACTCCAAAGTGCTTGCACGGGCGAATAATCTTCACCAGATTATTCACACACGATTTCAAAGTGGTAGGATTTTACCTACGTATCTAATTTCATTTGTTGTAGGTGTCTTCAACACAAAGGTCGCTTTTCAAGCCAGGGTGTCGAGCTTCGTCTTCACTCTGAAAGAGGGTGAGACGTTTGTCTGCGACGATGTGATCAGCAGCATCGGGCCTGGATACAACTCTGAAACTGGCGTTTTCGTCGTTCCCGTGGCTGGCGTTTATTGTTTCATGGCCACCTCCACACCCAATTTCGTCAACGACATGCTCAGAAGTTGCGCTCTGGAACTGATGCTGGATGAGAAAGAGATTGCATTTCTGCGTGCTTTTGGGGAGACCAGGGCCACTGCTCACGCTGTCGTCCACGCCATAGTGGGACAGAAAGTCTACCTCAAAATCAGATCCTTCGAGAACGAAAGCAGATTCAGCGGTTGGGCGACGTTTTTCTCTGGTGTTCTTATTCAGCCAGACGTTTGAGCAGAAAATATGTCCACACATTTTTTTTAAATCACGGAACAAGTTAACGTTTTCAACAGTTTACAAGTGAAACAAACTAAGGAAATTGTATCATATGTTTACAAAACGAAACAAACAGTGAAATTTGTTTCTATTATGTTTATTAAATGAAACGAAGCGTGGAATATTTTGAGTTGTATCTTTACAAATAAATCAAGTCAGAAAGTTCTGTTTTCTTTGGAAATGAAACAGTTGTTTATACGTATGTTCTCGCTGGCGAAAGATGAAAAAAAGGTCTCGAAATTAAATCATTATCTCACCAAAACCATCTAAGAAAAACTTGACTTTGCTTTTGTAATAATGTCTGTTTTCTGTATAATTGTTCACAAGAAAATGTTACTGGTTGTCTTTGGTGATCTTGATTTCTTCTCGTCTATTTTTCTTTCCCAAATATTTGTCATTCAATGAATACAGAAATAACTGTGTAGACTCCTTCGGATGAGAGTATTAACCGAGGTCTAATCTGTGCACGCCCTCATTCTATCGCATGGACTTTAAAGATCCTGACGCTGATGCCCTAGACGGGTCAGTGCCGGCTACACAAATACACCCAGCACGCACGAAGTCCTTTCTACCCAACCCCTGCCGCGAACTTGTTTTTTTCCAAACTAGTTCCAGTCATTCGCCGAAAAAGGCAATCACCAAAGTCAAACGGAACTCTCCGATGTGTTACGAAATGATGCTTGCATGACTATGACTAGTTAAACATTAAAAATGGTCGTTGTTGCTTCTAATTCTGTTCGATTTACACAGATTAGCATTTCGCAACGGTATACTTTGTTAAGATAAGCATAATTATTGTCGACCATATTTAATAGTTGCATCACTTGATTTGCTTTTTGTTAGTTCTCAGCAGTAGGCTTATAATTGCATTCCCCATTTCCTGCCTAGAACCAAGTAGACACTGTTCTATACATAGGCCTAATCTACATTATATCATTAGTCAGTCTCCGCGCAGCGAAGAAGCGTCACTAGCTGAATATAATTATTAGGCCTGTATTGTTTGTTTTATAAGTAAATAAATGTATAAACTATAATTTTCTGTTCTAGTTAATAATATAATTATACTTTATAATATTCGAATCTTTACATTTCCGGAAAAGGACAAGTAGGCTAAGCGAAATATTTTTTTTTCGTCAAAACTCGAGATTAGAGTTCAATTAATAGTAGTACAGTAGTAGCAGTATTAGTAGTAGTATTTATTTATTTTGTTTGGTTTGGTTTGTTGGTTGGTTGTAGTAGTAGTAGTAGTAGTATAGTGTGCTACTGTGCGTGCTCAATGGTGTAAATTTGGTCAGTAACGATGTACTTCATTGTCGCCATGCCACACCAAAATCCTTGTAACGTTTTTACTTGGTTAATACATATTCTTATCTTATCTTATCTTATCTTATCTTATCTTATCTTATCTTATCTTATCTTATCTTATCTGATCTTTGTTCGCTTTTGTTGAAGCTTGGCGTAGCCCGAAATATTCAGATGGTGTAACGGGTTATTTTTTTCTTATCGATTTACCAAAGTGTTCAAATGATTCATGGAAATGTCCGCCTGCCACCCAACTTTTTTTATTCGCGTTTTTCTTTAAAATCTATAGATCATTAAAATACATATGTAGCCGAGCAGAGTATTTGACTCCCGTCTCTCGGCCACGACCTTGAGAACATTGCTCCACCCGAGCTGTTATTTTCATTTTATCCCCCAAAAGAGGGACATAAAAATATTTGCCCTACAAGGCGGTGAAGCGTCGTTGGTAGTACCGGGTTGCCGGCTACTAGTGCCACGCACTCTTCTGCAAAGTCGCTGCCACCGACCTGCATAAAATGCCTGACGACAATGTAGTCCCGCTCACCACCAAAAGCAGAAGGCGAATGGTCAGCCGGGGAGAACAAATGTCGTTTCGCCTTGTCCTGCATAACCCAATGGCATCCCCAAAGGATTCTGCAAAGCAGGAGCCACCCAAGGCTAGTCTAACCAAAGAGCTTAATGATAGAAAGAGGGGGAACTTGGTACAGAACCGTGAGACGAAAGGTACGAGTTATGCTCCCTTGTCGACATGCTGAAAATGGCTCGTGGCAGAAAGTCAAAAGGCGACCGAGTGAAACAGGGCGGTGACTTTTGCACAGCCATCAATTTGCTAAATGCCAGATACAAGAAAAGTTGTGATGGCAAGTCCTTTTTCAAATTTCTAAAAGACAAAGAAAGGTAAATTGCAATTGAAAAACTTCATTTTTTTGTGTTTATGTAGGCCTAAACTAAGACCGCTGCAGTGTTGTTAGTATTAAAACAATCGGAGAGCGGCTTGAATGATTCATGTTATACCTATGTGCTAAATCCAAAACAGTTTGCTTGCTGACAGTTTACGTTCAACAGGTCGCTCACTGTTTACGTTATTGCTAGGTTGTTTGACTATATTTGTGCTTATATTTCAAAAGTGGATGTCAGATTGGCAGTTTGGCTTCGTCAAACTGCTTATGTTAACAAGTTAAATTAGACTAAGTCTGTTTTCTCCTCGTGATCAAATACTGTGCAAGATAACCCCTTACCTAGGCACAAAAATGGTCCTTGATCTGTTGTAATCCCTTTTTGTTTGAGTGTAAACGGGAAAAAAAATGTAATGTAGAAACTCAGTCCTTGTTCTGATCTGTGAATTTCTGCACATTAGATCTATATTGCGTGGAATGTTGTAGTCTAGGTTCTGATTGTTCTCTCTAATTAATTATTTTCCATGAAGTGACTGATGTTATTAAGCCAGTGATGTGGGAGGTGAGAGGGTTGGGGGGTAGGGGGCCATCTGATATAAATTAAATTCACACTATTAGTGAAACATTTTGTTATTGTGCTTTATTGTGATTAATTGATTGAATGACAGAGCTCGCTCTTCCCCCAACCCCCCCCTCCCCATCCTCTCTCTCTCTCTCACGATTACGGATTTACACAGTTTCGGATAAATGAAACAGTCTGCCATGCATATTTTAATTTTAAAATATTTGTCGTTGATTAAAAAATAATAAATTCCAGGGCAGAAAACGAACCTATGACATACACACATAAGCAGCATAAAAGCAACTAATAAATGTTAATAAGTAAACATAAAAAAAGACAGCAGTAGCGGAATGTTAATAATAATGATGGTTAAAAGTTTGGTTTTTGCAAACGTTGCCATAAAAATGTTCTTTTGCAATGGCATAGGCTCAATAAGTTACCACGCACAGATCATTCATATAGCAGATGATGAAATATAGCCAGCCCGAGCAAAGGGAAATAATCTGTGAGAGCGTCTCGCATTTTTGTATAGGACATAATGGAAGTTCCCCCTCTTTCCGTAATAAGCTCTTTGGTCTAACCAAGAAATTCAAGGTAGACAATTTCTCTCCCAAGCCCCAACCAGTCGCCTCCCTTTCCGCTAAACATATAACAAGTTTACTGTATCGGTTAAAAAGAATAATATTAGTTAAAGAAATAATTGTTTTGGTGTTTGCAATAAAAATGTCACTGTTTTCTGAGACCAATAAACTTGCTTTGCGTTGTTGTGTTGAAGGGACATCACCGTGTCCATAGCGCTTTGAAATTTTGTCATGGTTTTATTGTTGATCCTATCCTATCCTATCCTGTCCCATAACCCGAAGGTCGTAGGGGCACCACAGATGATCGTTTAACCAGCATACTCCATCTTTCTCTGTCCTCAGCAGCCCTCATGGCTTCGCTCAGTGTCAAACCAGTCCATTCTCGAATGTTGTCCTCCCACCTCTTTTTCGGTCTCCCCCTTCTTCTACCTCCTTGCACTGTGCCTTGCAGAATGGTCTTTGCAAGGCCTGATGATCTGGTGACGTGGCCATACCATCGGAGTTTCCGTTTCTTAACCACTGTGAGCAGGTCATCGTGTTGTCCAATGGCTTGTGTGATGGTCTGTCGGACTTCGTCGTTGGTGATGTGTTGGGTATAGGAAATGCACAGAAGTCTTCTGTAGCACCTCATCTCCATGCTTTGTATTCTTCGTTGGAGATCTGCTGTGAGGGTCCATGCTTCGCAAGCATATAGGAAGATGGAGATGACCAGAGAGCGCAGCAGTCTTACTTTGGAATGTAGACTGATGGTTCTGTCTTTCCAAATGGGCTTCAACCTTGTCAGGGCAGCAGTTGTTTGTGCGATCCTGGAGAGGACTTCCTGTCGAGACCCATTGTCTGACACAATGGCTCCTAAATATTTGAAGCTGTGCACTGTGTTGAGGGATTGGCCTTGTACTTTGATGTCCGTGTTGATGCCATTGGTGTTGTTGGTCATCATTTTGGTCTTCTCTGCACTTATTTCCATTCCATAAGCTCTGGAGGTGGTGTCAAGCCTCTGTACAAGCTGTTCAAGTTCTTGTTCCTCTCCAGCCAATCCATCAATATCATCCGCAAAACGAAGATTGGAGATTGCTCTGCCCCCTATGTTGACTGCCTTCGTGATCTGCAAGAGCATCTGACATGATGCGCTCTAGGAAGATGTTGAAGAGTGTTGGAGAGAGTAGGCATCCTTGACGCACACCGATTGTTGTTCTGAACCAGTTCCCGATGACGCTGTTATGGAGGACTGCACTGGTAGCCTTGTCATACAGGCTTTTGATGACTTCTATAATTTTAGGGCTGATGTTGTACACTTTCATGGTTGCCCATAGAGCTGCATGCCAGACTCGGTCAAATGCCTTCTTGAAGTCTATGAACACATGATATAGATGTTGTTGGTGCTGTAGGTATTTCTCACAGATTATTCTGAGGTTGAAAATCTGTTCAGTGGTACTTCGCCCTGCCATGAATCCTGCTTGTTCTTCAGCTATGATTTGTTCAGCTTGTGGTTTCAACCTGTTGAGTATTATTTTCAGGAGGACTTTGCTGGGATGGCTGATGAGGCTGATGGTGCGGTAATTTTCACACTCCTGAAGGTTACCTTTTTTGGGAAGAGTGATGACAAGCGACTGGGTCCATGGTGTAGGCCATTCCCCACTCTGCCAGATCTTGTTACAGATAATGGTGAGAGCATCAGTCATCGCTTCTCCTCCTGCTTGTAGCAGTTCCGCTGGTATGTTGTCCACTCCCGCTGACTTCCCTTTCTTCAGCGATTGCACTGCTGCCTCAACTTCTTCCCGGAGAATTGGGAGGATTTCTTCTTCTTCTTTGCCCTCGGGACATGCTAGAACTGATGGGTCTCCATTTGGTGTATGGTTGTAAAGGTCAGAGCAGTACTCTGTCCATCTGCCCAAGACTTCTTGTTCTTCTGTAAGGCATATGCCAGACTTGCTTTGGATAGTGGAGACTTTGGGCTGTTTAACACTTGTCAGCCGCTTCACAGTCTGGTAGGCCTTCTTGCTGTTGTTCTTGTTCAGATTGTTCTCTATTTCCTGGCATTGATCTTCTATCCAGTTCTCCTTTGCTGTGCGCATGCCTTTTCGGATGTCACTGTTGATTTTTCGGTAGACATCAGCTCCCTGTGAGGTGTTCTTTTTCTTTTTTAACTCTCTTCGTTTATCACACAGATCCAAAAGTTCAGGTGTGATCCACGGCTTCTTCTTTGGTCGATGCTTGCCAAGGATCTCAGTGGCGGCATCTGTTACAGCTGAATTGAAGGTATTGGTCATGGTGTTGACATCTACTTCGCCTGCCCCCAAAATAAGCAGTGGTGCAAATTTCCCTCCAATTGTGGCCTGAAATATTTTTGCCACCTCCGGGTCTTGCAGTTTGTCCAGGTCGAACTTCAGCCTAGTGCACTTTGCTGTATTTACTCTCTTCAAATGGAGCCGGAAAGACATCATCACGAGATCGTGGTCACTTCCAATGTCTGCTCCTGGAAAAGTGCGTGTCCTGCCAATGTTGATGCTTGATCTGAAGCGTTTCTTGACCATGATGTAGTCGATCTGGTTGTGATGTTCCCCGCCGGGACTGTGCCATGTCCATCGTCTGGATTTTTTGTGGAGACCAAGCGTGTTTGCCAGTACCAGATATATATTATTGTTGATATAGATGTGAAATATCGTTGTATGTGTGCACCATGTGTTATGTATTATTTTTACTCTTACTAATTTTGTTAGTATATCATCCTAAAATAATAAATATAACTGCTTCAAAATGCGAATCTCGGCTTGACTTACAGCTAGAAGCTGTGAAATCGAAACAATTAGATCTAGAAGCAACAGCGGCCATTTTTATGCAAGGATGTTTCACGTAGTCCTGCAAGCATTCGTTCGTAAAACATCACATAGCTTCGCTCGACTACGATAGTTTCGTTCGACTTCGGTGATTGATTGCCTTTTTCGACGAATGACTGGAACTAGTTTATAAAAAACTACCCGGCCGCTCACGATTGTACTCAGTTGCCTGAGCGTCAGAGTATGCGCCCAAATGTTGCAAGATCCCGTTTCGGCTAGCGCCTTGAGCTGGAAACGCGCCATATAAGAAGAAATAAATATATGTGTGTCTCAGAATCACTATCAAAATGAATCTATTGGAATACGATTAGATCTAGATACTAAACATGCATTGCACTGTGTGTGTGTGGGTGTGCATATATATATACTAGACAGGTAAAATATAGAGTATGCAGCGGGTATGTTCTGGTGACGGAATAAGAAGTATAGCTAAGAATGTAAAGATCTTTTATATTACCAACATAGAAATAGCAATCAGAATTGCGGAATATTGGATTTCAACTGATATAAATATGTGAACGATTTACAAGTAAGTTTCTTGGTCTAGATCTAACCGAAAATGTTTTAACTGCTGCACTATTTGCTATCATTCGAGTGAGAGATAGGTTATTTTGTCACACGTACTATCCTATCCTGTCCCGTAACCCGAGGTCGTGGGGGCACCACAGATGATCGTTTAACCAGCATACTCCATCTTTCTCTGTCCTCAGCAGCCCTGATGGCTTCGTTCAGTGTCAAACCAGTCCATTCTCGAATGTTGTCATCCCACCTCTTTTTCGGTCTCTCTCTTCTTCTACCTCCTTGCACTGTGCCTTGCAGAGTGGTCTTTGCAAGTTCTGATGATCTGGTGACGTGGCCGTACCATCGGAGTTTCCGTTTCTTCACCACTGTGAGCAGGTCATCGTGTTGTCCAATGGCTTGTGTGATGGTCTGTCGGACTTCGTCGTTTGTGATGTGTTGGGTATAGGAAATGCCCAAAAGTCTTCTGTAGCACCTCATCTCCATACTTTGTATTCTTCGTTGTAGATCTGCTGTGAGGGTCCACGCTTCGCAAGCATATAGGAAGATGGAGATGACAAGGGAGCGCAGCAGTCTTACTTTGGAATGTAGACTGATGGTCCTGTCTTTCCAAATGGGCTTCAACCTGGTCAGAGAAGCAGTTGTTTGTGCCATCCTGGAGAGAACTTCCTGTCGGGACCCATTGTCTGATACAATGGCTCCAAAATATTTGAAGCTATGCACTGTGCTGAGGGATTGGCCTTGGACTTTATTACCGTGTTGATACCATTGGTGTTGTTGGTCATCATTTTGGTCTGCTCTGCACGTATTTCCATTCCATAGGCTCTGGAGGTGGTGTCAAGCCTCTATACCAGCTGTTCAAATTCTTGTTCCTCTCCAGCCAATCCATCAATGTCATCCGCAAAACGAAGATTGGAGATTGCTCTACCCCCTATGCTGACTGTGCCTTCGTGATCTGCAAGAGCATCTGACATGATGCGCTCTAGGAAGATGTTGAAGAGTGTTGGAGAGAGTAGGCATCCTTGACGCACACCGATTGTTGTTCTGAACCAGTTCCCGATGACGCTGTTATGGAGGACTGCACTGGTAGCCTTGTCATACAGGTTTTTGATGACTTCAATAATATTAGGGCTGATGTTGTACACTTTCATTGTTGCCCATAGAGCTGCATGCCAGACTCATTCAAACGCCTTCTTGAAGTCTATGAACACATGATATATAATTATGTTGTTGGTACACACGTACTGGCTCTATAAAACTCAAAGTAAGATTTCATAATAAAAGTAGGGCTGGATTATCTTTTATGGACAAAGGTTTTAAACAAAACTCGGATTGTGAAAAGAATTTCACTAAATAAATCTTATTCGGATTCAGTTGTACAGCGAAATTATAAACCGGAAGATTTACTTTGTCATTTTTGGCCAATACGTAAGCCGCTTATTAATTGCGACGTCACCTGGTGCAAGATGGCTACTGGCGGAGTCAAAGAGCTGGGTGTGGACAGCCGTGTGACCTGCAGCGTGTGTCTGGAACCATACAAAGGTCGAGAACCTAAGCTATTGCCGTGTTCGCACACGTTCTGCCTTCCCTGTCTCCGCCAGTTGGAGGTCCGAGAGAGACGCCGCTTGTCCCTGGTCAGTAATCTAACATCACTTGCCTTTTCCTCTCCTACTCCGAATAGTACAGTACTCGCCGGCTTGGCTAAAAGTCAATCAATCCACAGTGGGAGGTCACAGAAATAGATCTAATTGTAGCCCGGCTTCTTTTAAGCTAGATGTGAAGTTGCAAAGTTCAATTTAATAAAATAATTGATTTGATTTTCTTTCATTGAAGCACCCAGAAAAGCACGCATTCAGTCACGTAGTAGACGTAAGGCTGCTGTCATTCCAGTACGTAATATAGAGCAGTTTGCCTTCGAGAATAAACTAAACAATTAAATCTTATGAAAGCAACTCTTGTGGGAAGAAATATTGAACTACAAATATTGAAAATCTCAAGCTGAGGGACATGGCGGCTTATGGTGCATCACAGAAGCCATAGAAACGGTAAACGTCATTTCTGTGACGTCACATCCAATTAGAAAGCGGAGGCCCAGGTTCACATTTTATGTAGAAAAAAAATCGGTCCACCACTGTGAGGGCTTACTAGCGCCAGAACCTGATAATTGCAAATATCATGAGATAATTACAAATATCATGGGATAATAACAATTATCAAGGGAATCAGTCAGACCTGCTTACCCGTCCGTATTTCGCCGTATTGTCCCGATATTTTGACCTCGAGTGCGCTGTTACGATCTCTTTTTAAAAAATACGAAAATCGACCAAAAATTTTTATTTTTTTATTTTTTTTACAAATGTCGGTAAAAAGTACACTTAACTGGAAGCGGAAGCTAAACAAATTGCGCCAGAAAACTATAACTCATTGGATAACATTGTGTTTTTCAAGTGTATACTCTGCAAATATTTAATTGTCATGGAGAAAAGAATTCATGAAACAACTGATGATGATTCAGATGTTGAGGTGGCGAGTTCATCCAAGCGTGTTTGTGTGAAACGAAAACAGACATTTCTGGTTTCTTATTAAAAAAAATTGGCCTTGTTTGGTAGCTGATGAAGACCTGCTGGTTGGTGAGCAGGCAAGGAAAATGCTTGACAGTCCCAAAGACTACAACCTAAAATCTGAACGTATTGCAAAGTTCTATGCTTCAGTGCGTGCATACTTTGAGGAAACTTGCAGCTATCTTCTCCTGAAACTGCCCCTCACTGACCCTTTGCTCCAGCACTGCAGAATCATATGTCCTTCAGTTCAGATGACTGCATCTTCCCCAAGATCTACGCTTTTTTGTGAAGCGATTCCCTGCACTCTTTCCACCAAATACAACATCTGAACAAATCAGGAGCAATTCTCCAAGTATCAGTCAACTGATGTCAAGGGGTTGGTGGGCCCAGCTATGCAGGTGGACGAATTTTGGGTGCAGGTCAGCAAAAACACCCTTAGCTTTTGCAAGTTCATGCAGGGACTCTGCACCATCCCACACAACAGTGCTGCTTGTGAGAGGGTGTTTAGTTGCGTACGTAAAACGTCCACTGACAGTAGGTCCAGTATGGGCAAAGATGCTGTTGACTCACTGATGGTAGGTATGTTCAGACCTGAAGGCTCTTTCACAAAAAAAGAAATGCGGCAACTGAAAAGTGCATACATGCATGTTTGTTTGTTTGTTTTTGTTTTTTTTTAAATACCAGTAGATCATTATCACATATTATGTTGATGTGGTGGCCTAACACTTTTGCATTGTTTTTCAATTAAGCACCCTAATTTTTTAACAATAGATTTATTGAACAGTGTACCGTTTCTTGATTTATTTTACGTGTGTAATAATATATGAAAATTTAGCTACGAGCAAATTAAGATGAATAATGACAATAAGTTTACACAGTTCTATATTTTTGTTTATTTATTATTATTTTGGTTCACGTAAAATAACGACAGTTTATATAAATACCGAAAGTCAAAATCTGGTCATGATTTCCAAAATCTGGTTTTGAAGTGCCTTGAGTACTGACAAAAAAATTTTGAGGTAAGCAGGTCTGAGGGATAATTACAATTATCATTGACAAATTATAAATATCTTTGCTTGATCATGTTTAATTTTCCGTTTTGGCTCTAAATATCCGCCTGGAAATTCGACCAAACGGAAAATTGTAATTATAACATAATAATTACAATTTTTATTTAATAATTACAATTTTTACGTGATCATGCTTTATTCTAACTAAGGCGGCTTACTAGCGCCAAAACGTGCATTTATAGGTATCAGAGATAATAATAATTAACAAGTGTGTTCTGTGTAATTCACATTATGACGGTTTACTAGCGTCAAAACCTGATTATTACAAACATCATGTGATAATTACAAACAACAGTGACCTATTGACAATTAACACGTAAAAATTGTAATTATCAAGTGAAAATAACAATTTTTGGTTTTGGCCCATTTCCAGACGGATTGCTAGAGTCAAAATTGAAAATTAAACATGATCACGCGAAGATATTTTATAAATTTTCAACGATAATTGTAATTATCCCTTGATAATTGAAATTTTTCTATATTTGTAAATATCTCATGATATTTGTAATTATCAGGTTTTGGCGCTTGGAAGCCTTTGCAACTACTGATAATTATTAATTAACACTGTGGATTACCGGTATCTCTATAAAATACACAGAACACGTGTTAATTTCAATTACCTCGTGATAATGGTAACTCACGGTTTGGGCGCTAGTAGGCTGTCATACCCCACGGTTCCCGTTCTGATGGACCGAAGTTCTGTGCTTAGTTGAAGTGTTTTGTTTTATTTCCGGCAATATGAGATTGAGAATAAGGCTAAACCCTAGTTCAGACTACCATCCTTGCAGCTGAACCGCATGGCTCATAGGACAGATCATCGGAGATGAAAATGATGGATTTTCATCCTTGAATTGGAGAGGAAACGTGCACTGTCGTGTCGCCATTTTAAAGGTGTTTACTTGATAAACGCGGTTTGAGTGACCATTCTTTCAGCTGCCGGAAATAAGATACACAATCCGACTAGGCAGAGAAGTTCGGTAGTAAAAGATTATAGGGATCCATGTTATGGAATTCCCTGGGGACAAAAGTTTTTCTCATTTGGGTGTGACCCTCCCTTCACCTGCTTCTTCAATCAAAATTTAGTGAAGTATTTATTGACCTATTTACAGAGATGCCAACCCCACGGTTTCGCCGTAGTATTTTCCGGTGGCAAATAGTTTTTTACGGATTTACGCTGAAGTAATTTTTCTTACGGCGAGAATAATTTTTACAAGAATATATATTTCCATCTGATGATTATGGCAAAAGGACAGTTACACATTTCAGACTGATTACACTTAGGCACTGTCACAGTATAAAATAATGCAGCATATTATATAACGACCATATAAGGTAATAAATCTATTTGATTAGTTTAAATTATTGCATATCGTAGTTCACAACCTTGTTAGCTGCGCTGAAGCAGCAGCAGCAGGCAAAACAATGCAAATAAATCAATGAGATTTACCTTTTTTAAAAAAAAATTTATGCCGATACACAACCTCAAAGCGATTTATTTTAATTAACTCTAACATTGTGCTGTACATGATTCTGATTCGTAGCAGGTTGATGTTAAAAATTTTGCGAACTGACATTGCTTATCCTTCTGACTTCGGTCGGGGTCAAGTTTTATCACAGATTATTATAGAATTCTTTTGCGGAGCTCAGTCATCGTTGATTTTTCCGATATGATTTTTAATAAGAAATCTCAATCCTGGACCTTTGCTCCCTCTTGTCTACTGACAAAATTTTAAATCTACTGACAAATTATAAATTTCTCACTGACAGATTTTTCTGCAGGTTGGCATCTCTGTATTTATCAAAGTCCAGGTATCCATCACGCTACTATGATATTATCATATGATTTATGTCTAATTTGTACAGACATTCAATCGAGATGTCATATGGGACGATGACATCATCATCACGTGTCCCACATGCAGATCCCCCATTCTGGTCCCTGCGTCTGGTGCCAGCGGTCTGCGTGTAAGGAGAACTATGTTTTATGTCCCAACAATACCTTCTCATTACGTGTTTAGAAATAAACAGAATATAAATTATAATTATGAATTATTTTGTAATGATTATTGATAATTTGTACTTTTTGTTATCAGGTTGGATCGCAGAGTTAATAACAAAAACATAGTGAAGATAAATCAAAGCAGCTTTTTGGGACCTCAAATTAGCATAATTTGATTTAATAATTTAAATATTATTTTCTTTTCTTTTTGAACAACGGCAAATAACCCTTGCGATCACTCCTGTAGGTTTTACTCGATTATTACCTTTGAAGAATTCAGTTTATCCGATCTTGAATCAACAATAATCATATTTATATTATCACACACACACACCCACCCACACACCCACACCCACACACTTCGATAACTTTATTACAACCAGACAACATTAAGGTAATGAACTCCGCACAATTCGTCAATTACTTCACCCCCAGCTTGAATCGTCCCCTTTCCCCAACACCTTTAGAGCCGATCATGACACTGGTTGATAGGTACCGAACGAGAATTTTACTCTGCCGCCGTGATTGTCCAATAAACTGCAGCCCAGACACTTCTTGTGCACTAGTCCTTGAAGATCCAGTCACCAGAACTATGATCTTTGTTCGCATCCTGCATCGTTTACAGCACTGAACCAAGGTACACACGTCTGAGATGTCTGGGTATAGCAGATGTTTATGAAAGAATCATACGGTGTGGCCACTTAGACAAAACTTTGCTAGGTTATTCGCATGATCTGCAATACAAATGTCAGGTTTGTTGCTGGCTAGACTGTCATTCGTGAAGTCCTGAAATTGCACACGTTTGACAAATAACACACTACAGTAGTCAATGACTATAGCTTATTCCGCCTCTTTCAACACCAAATCAACCACCCTGTCTTGCCGTTCAATTTGGAGTCCCTTTAGTTCTTTACATTTGGCAGGTGCTTGTATGTTTGTATGAAGATTAAAGAGAGGGCACCTGTCTGAATGTTCAGGGTAGTAAGTAACAGAGAGAGAGAGAAGGAGGAGGTGGGGGGGGGGGGGGGAAGAGTGGGAGATAAATGGAATACTCTTATTGCTTTTTGTTCTAGACCAATATTTACGTGGACGACAACCCCGGTCCGTCTGAACCCCGATCTTTGATCTGTGAGCTATGTGAGGAACGTCAAGAAGTCAGGCTGACGTGCTCACAGTGCATGACCTACTTCTGTACACGCTGTCGCCGAACACATGACAAGTTATGCAAATCAGGCCAGGTGTCAGAGGTCATGCCCATACTCACATTCATTGAAGAGGTATCATCAGCGGGATGGCGGGAAGAAGACGAGATGGCAGAACTGGAGCTGGAGAGGAAGCTTGAGGCTGTGCTGAAGAGAGTGAAGGATAATGAACGAAAAACGGACAACGCACTTCCAAAGCCACCTCCTGCAGACCCGCAGGGTTCTGGGGACAATAACTGTCAACGCCTCCAGCAGCACAACGACACTCTGGTGTTGTCATTAAACGACAGGCTCAACAGAGAAATGCCCACCAAGGCTCTCCGTACAAAAGAACATGATTATTTGGAGGCACTGAAACATGAAGTTAGCGGCCTCCGCGATAAGACCGCCATCTTGTGCCAGGACAACCAGCAACTTCGTCTTGACGTCTCCAGATTGCACAGTAACGTCACCAATGTCCAGAACTCCGTTACCACTATTCAATTAGGCCTGGACAAACATCAGGAGGAACAAACCAGGTTAATAAATAAGTCGGAGGCATTGCAGTCTGAACTATCCACAGTCAAGTTTGAAACCTCAACACTGAAATTTGAAACGTCTGCTCTTAAATCAGATCAAGACAAGTCCAAGGTAGAACAAAAGAAAATGGAGTCTGTTCTGAAAACGACGACGTCTGCCATACACACTGAGATGGACAAACTAAAGGCAGAACTGAGTTTGGTGAACAGGGAGGGTGGTGACACGAAACGGATTGAGATAAAGCAGGATTCACTTATTAAAGAAGTGGATGAGCTAAAACAGATGAAAACGATTGTGGAATATATGAACAGGGAAATAAGTGAGCTGAATAAGGTCAGGTCCAAACTGGATTCTGTGAACAAAGACCTATGGGAACTAAAACAGAAGGCAAACTGGGACTGTGTGGACGAAGAGGTGGGTGGTTTGAAAGAAATGAGGGCAGACATTGAGGAGCTGAAGCAGATGAAGAAAGACGTGAAGGATTATGCATCTGCCATACAACCACTGAGTGTCAAAGTCGGTGAGTCTCTTAAATCATTAAGCGTCACGTCGCTAATTATAGTCCATGTATCAACAGAATCTCAGTTTAGACACCGCCCCTCTTCACCGTATTAATCATCTCCTTCTTGCTACTCAGTGGTCTCCAACGTTTGACAGTGCACGGTGATATAGCAAGTCTTGGGTGGCTAGAGTTTTATTACGAAGGCCAGCGCCTATTCGCAGTCTGGACGTGCAAAACTTGCAAGTGGATTAATATCTCAGAACCTATTTCAGCTATCACAACCAAACTTGGTAAGATGGTCTACTAGACCTAATAAATGATCAGGTAATGAATGACTTCACTTCAAGGTCAAAGTCATAGAGACAACAAATTAATGTTAGTCAAAAAATAACTTTTTTTCTAAGTTATTAATATTGAACTTATAATTCTTTGATGTGTGATAGATATCAATGAGATATACATCCTATACACATTTGGTCAACCTCACTCTAAGGTCAAAGTCACTGGAGCTGTTCAAAGTCAGTTAGTGTAGGTACTTTGAAGTGACCTAGACCCTAAACTATGAGAAATATAAAGTTCAAACTTGTTGTATTCAGAGATGATAGATTGATCATTCATATATGTTCTGGTTGTTCCTTTGATATTGAAGGTCAAGGTCATTTTCGGCCTTGCAAAAAAAAAAGAAAAGAAAAAAGAAAGAAAGGTAATCCTACAATGGAATGGCTCTATTTAACCCATAGCGTGTAACAACATTGGGTTATTTGATCAAACGTGAGCATGAGAGGACACATGAAGGTCAAAGTCATCCCAAGGTCAAGGTCACTGGGGTCAAGGTCATCCAAAGGTCACTGTTTTTTCTTGGCATAATACAACTTTTGCTATAATATATTTGATATTAAATGAGCGTATTTGGAGCAGGAGGTCAAGGTCATCTCCAGGTCAAGAGCATAGGAAGATCAAAGTCGGTATCATTTTGCATTTTAATGCCACTTTCAATTTGTTTTTATTTTCTGTTTAAAAGTAATTTTCATGTTAAATATTGCAAGTTCTACAAGGTGCATATGGGTCATATGTGCTTTGCTCTCCTAATTAATGTAGCTTTAAAAAAAAAAAAAAAAAAAAAAAAAAAAAAAAACAACTTTCTTTTTGGTGGCACTAACAAATCACGGGTGCTGTTGGTCTTTTCTGCACTTGTTTTCATTTCAAAAGCTCTGGATGTGGTTTCAAGCCTCTGTACCAGCTGTTCTAGTTCCCTACAGCCAATCCATCAATGTCATCCGCAGAGATTGCTCAACCCCATAATTATGCTGACTGTGCCTTGGTGATCTGCAAGGGCATCTAACATGATGCGTCTTGGTAAATGTTGAAGAGTGATGGAGAGAGTAGGCATCCTTGACGCACGCCGATTGTTGTTCTGAACTAGTTCCCGATGGCGCTGTTATGGACTGCACTGGTAGTCTTGTCATACAAGCTTTTGATGACTTCAATAATGTTATGGCTGATGTTATACACTTTCATGGCTGCCCACAGAGCTGCATGCCAGACTCGGTCAAATGCTTTTTTGAAGTCTACAAAAAATATGATATAGATGTTGTTGGTGATGTAGGTATTTCTCGCATATTGTTCTAAGGTTGAAAATCTGTTCAGTGGTACTTCGCCCTGCCCTGAATTATGCTTTTTCTTCAGCTATGATTTGTTCAGCTTGGGGTTTCAATGTGTTGAGTATTTTTTTCAGGAGGACCTTGCTGAGATGGCTGATGAAGCTGATGTTGCGGTAATTTTCACACTCCTGAGGGTTACCTTTTTGGGAAGAGTGAAGACAAGCGACTTGGTCCATGGTGTCGGCCACTCTCCACTCTGTCAGATTTTGTTACAGATAATGGTGAGAGCGTCAATCATCGCTTCTCATCCTGCTTGAAGCTATTCTACAGGTATGTTGTGCACTCCCGCTGAATTTCCTTTCTTCAGCGATTGCACCGCTGCCTCAACTTCTTCTCGGAGAATGGGGAGGGCTCTTATTCTTTTTGTTCTAGGGACATGCTAGAACTGATGGGTCTCTGTTTGGTGTGTGGTTGTAAAGATCAGAGCCGTACTCTGTCCATCTATCCAAGACTAATAAGGCATACGCCAGACTTGCTTCGGATCATGGGGACCTTGGACTTTTTAACACTTGTCGGGTGCTTTAAAGTCTGGTAGGCCTTTTTTGCTGTTGTTCTTGTTCAGACTGTGTGACGGTGGGCCTATTGTTGCTGGGCTCGGCACAATGGAATGCTATTACCCACTCGTCTTTCGTCTGTGGGGATCGGCTAGTTAATCGCCCGGTGACAGAGATTGGGAGAAAATGGTAAAAGATTCACTGACACACTAGCTCTCACACGGCTATGAAACATAGGTAGTCCAGCCACTTGTTAACAGTAAATATCACACATTTATTTCCTCTACACTATACAAAATCTTCTAATCACTATACTAACTTAAATGTCCAAATATCACTTCGAATAGTTCGCTCCTTGATGGTTCTATGCTGCTACTGTCTCATCATTGGGCTAATAGTGCTTCCTGTCCAACTATTCAGTATTCTTGAAGAGTGGACTATCGCACAGTCCGTCTAGAGCAGTTTTGGTGCAAAGTTTATATGCATATTAATTATATTATAGTCGATGAGCGTTGTTGTTGTGGGGTCTTCTCCTGGTTGGCAGACTTTTGGGCTATCGTAGCTCAGTGCTTGATGCTCCACTGCAGGCCGAATGTCAGGGTGAACTTTTAATGGTCTTCCTTCTGCTTCGGGCCAACGATGCCTGCTCGTCTGCAAAATATGAGACGAATTTCTGCAACACCGTGTATACTAAGGGTGTGCAGAGCGTCTCACTGATGGCAGAAACAGCCCTCAGTGATAGTTTCACTTATGTATATAAGCGACAAACATTCTGCTAAGTCCGTGGTCCACTGGAATTTCCACTCTAATTCCTATACATATACACATCATGGCTAAACTAAACACATGAAGAAGTAATTAATACTATACATATTCTCCGGTACAGCCACTGGTCTGCAATAATACACATAGGAGAAACAACAGTGGGTCTGTAGGGGATACTTCATGGTGGCGAAACCGCTCGCGTCTCCGCCACGTGGTCAAGCAAAGTTTGACTAACATTCACAATTCTGAACATGGCAAAACTTCACAAACATAATTCAACAATATTATCAATAAATCGCGTTGAAACAAAAGATAGATCATTTACCTTTTTGACAATGTCAGGCTGTGGCTAACTAGGTTGAATTGAATTTCACCAGTCCCTGCTTTAGTCTTCAGTTTGAGAGATCTTTCATAGCTTAGCTCCTTCTTGTGTGCGGTTCAGACAAAGATGACCCTACCTAGCTGTGTGTCCAGCCCAAGCATGCGAAAACTAGACTACAAGAGGCGCCCTCTGTCAGGGGTTTTCTGGCCCTACGTCAGCTGAATGAGGTCACTGCCTACCTGAGCCAGCGTACACAAGCTTAGTCCACCATTGACTTGCGTCGTCTGCTGTACATCGACTTTAAATTTAATTTACAAAGGCTGGCTGGCTGAACTATTAAAGGCGAGAAGCCGTAATGCTGGGTTAAAATGGTCCTCTTGCAACAGACTGTTCTCTTTTTCCTGGCATGGATCTTCTGTCCATTTCTTCTTTACTGTACGCATGCCTTTTTGGATGTCATTGTTGATTTTTCGGTAGGCATCAGTTCCTGTGAGTTGTTCTTTTTATTTTTCATCTCTCATCGTTGGTCGCACAGGTCCAAACGTTTAGGTGTGATCCACTGTTTCTTTTTTCTTTGGGCGGTGCTTGCCAAGGATGTTAGTGGCGGCATCTGTCACAGCTGGTTGAAGGTGGTGGACATGGTGTTGACATCTAATTTAACAGCTCCCAAAATAACTAATAAGCAGTTGTGCAAATTTCCCTCCAATAGTGGCTTGGAATATTACTGCCACCTCCGGGTCTTGCAGTTTGTCCAGGTCGAACTTCAGTCGGGAGAAGTTTGAAGAAGTATTGGTGACCTAATGGTATAAACTCAAGTCCTTCATTTTACATTTGGCACAATATTTGGTAAACGGTCAAAAAGAAGCTGAAATTAAGGTGGCATTTGAATAAGAGGATTTAAATAACAGATCTTCACTGTATCAACTTCCCCATCTGTTGCTGAATAATAATTATGTTGGGATCGTAAACAGTCCAGGATGAACGGAGCTTGTTTGTTGCAGATGTCTTCAACACAAGGGTGGCGTTCCAAGCTAGACCATCCAGCTTATTCATCAGTCTGAAGGAGGGGGAAACGTTGGTCTGTGATGAACTCATCAGCAGCATAGGGTCTGGATACAACAAGGACACCGGCGTGTTCACCGTCCCTGTAGCCGGTGTCTACTGTTTCATGGCCACCTCCACGCCATACCTGAACGACACGGATAAGTATTGCAGCCTGTACATCATGTTAGACGATAAAGACATCGCACTGCTGTGTGGGTTTGGTAAAACTATGACCACCGCACACGCCGCAGTGCACGCCAGCGCTGGGCAAGAAGTCTTCCTCAAGCTAAAATCCTTTGAGCAGGACAGTAGATTCTATGGTTGGTCAACTTTTTTCACTGGAGTGCTTGTCCAGCCCGATGTTTAGACAACAGCAGAAGGCAAAGGCATTTCATTGTGCATTGTTTACAACTACTTGAAAACCTGTAATGACATCAATAAATAATAATAATAATAATAATAATAATAATAATAATAATAATAATAATAATAATAATAGTACTGGATGCTATACGCGCCTTTTATTACAAGCAGGTTCAAAGCGGGGCGATCCGTACATATACGTTCACAGGTTAGGCACACTCTCACGCAAAAAAAACCTCGCATCATATTCAAATATGTGGTGTAAAGGCACAAAGATCACTGTTAGAACACGGAAAGGAAATGAGTTTTGCAATGCGGGCAGTCTCTTCAGAAGCTGCTGCCTGCCAGCACACAGTATCCTTCGTCAGTTATAAAGGTGAAAGGAAAAAGAAGTGACCATGCACTGCTTGGAGAATTGTGTGAATTGTGATGAATATTCTAAAGGTTGCAGGTTCAATTCCCGCCGTCCCGGACATAAACTTTGCCTGAGCACTGGCCATCTTACTGTTGCGATTAGTCTGAAGGTTGTCTAAGGGTATAGTTTTCTCTTCTCCCTCATCCCCGGTCACCTAGGATTGTGCTCGGTCGTCTGGGCGTCAGACTATGCGCCCAAAGATTGCAGGTGGGCGCCTCGGGCGGCTCTAGTTAGATCCTGTATCGACCAGCGCCTTGAGTCGCCTTGCTGTGAGATATGTGCGCGTTACAAGTCATTGTATTATTATTATTATTATTATTATTATTATTATTATTATTATTATTATTATTAAGTTCGCCTCCAATTGATATTGAGTGATGATAGTAAGGGTCAACATTAATTAGAGAGTGCCTGAGGAAGACGATGATGTGGGTGTTGATGCCTTCGTTCTGTTTCAATGCTACTTCATATTAACCATTGAATTTATTCAAGATGGAAAGAACTAAACGCTTGAAAAGTCCAGGTTCATCATATAATTTCATCAAACGAAGTGTTACTTTCTAAGCTAAAAAATGTAGAAACGCCAAGTTTAGTATTGTTATTTTCTCAATAAACCAATAGTGAAACACCTTTTAAAAAAATTAACGTTGCCGTTGGTCTGTCAGGATGAATTTTCTCTTCACCGTTCTGTTCTTACCTTGCATGCTTTTGACTATCGAACCATTATTGCTCCTTTAGTTCATACTCAAAGTCAAAACAAAATTCTAGGCCATTATTCTTTTTCTTGATTGCATAGCGCGCGAGACGAATGTTCTTATTACTTTTATTTTATATGGAAACAAAATTGCAGACTATCCGTAGCTGTCGAAGCCTGTGTAACGAGCAACTATTTGCGGTTGAAATCACGAAGCTAAGGCTGCTGGGCCATAGAACCTCACGCCACACGCTTTACGCGTGAAGAGAAAAATGAACAGACATGGTTTCTCTTGGCGTGGGCCATACAACTTCACACACGCCACACGCGTGAAGAGAAAAGTGAGCATGCCCACTTATTTCAAAGCGTGAAGTTCACGTTCTAGCTTACCAAAGTGGTCATTAGACCATTTTTACCAGTACAGTTCACCTTGGGACACCAGAAAGTAGATCTAACTGTAAAATGGATGACTATCGAGTAAACGTAATCGAGTTGGTCCGGGCAAGGCCCCTTCTCTGTGATCCACGTGTGTCTGATTACAAAGATTAAGACCAGAAAGCACAAGTTTCTTCTTTCATTAATCTGCCAACTTCATCGTTGTGAAGGTACTGCAGATTTGAGGGGTTGATGCAATGGCACTTGTTTGTAAGTCGGTTTGGGTTTGTGCTGCCCAGATGAACAGCCTTGGGGGGAGAAGGGGGGAGCAAGGGAGAAAAATGGTAGGATGAGGGGGAGAGGGAAGTGGGGGGGGGGGGAGGGGTAGATCTGGGATTTGAAGGCTTCCAGCGAGGTGCTGAGGACAGCATCTGCCGGGAGCTGGTTCCACTCTGCAATTGTGTGGGGGGAAAAGGTCTGCTTTCTGTATTGGGTTCTGCAGGAAGGAAGCTTGTAGTTCTCTGTGCGGACGTGACAGGTCTGTTTGGCAGGAGGGGTGGGTGTGGGTTTTCTTGAAGATGTGATGGTTAGGAGGCCATGATGATACTTGTAAAAAGTGATGAGGCGGGCTTGACGGCGTCGGTCCTGCAGGCTTGGCCATTGCAGTCCCTCCAGCATAGCGTCCACACTTGATATTTGCCGATGGCGATTGACCACCCAGCGGGCTGCTTTGCGCTGAACTGCCTCAATCCGCCTGATGTCTTTGTCTGTGGTAGGATCCCACACGGGCCTCGCATACTCCAGGAGCGGGCGGACCAGTGTGAAGTATGCTCGCTGTTTGAGTGACTGTGAACCTACTCTCAGGTTCCTTTTGAGGAAGCCGAGAACTTTGTTTGCCTTGTTGATGATGTTAGTGATGTGATTGTCTCACAGAAGGTCGCTCTTGATGGTTACACCAAGGTATTTGGCCTCCTTGACGGCGCTGAGTGTGTGGCCATGGAGGTGGTATGCGCTTTGAAGCGGTTTCCTCTTCCTGGATACTTGGAGTGTCAGACACTTATCTGGGTGTGAAGTAGGGACTGGGCACTGGGGCTCTTTGGCTCTCTGCTATCGTCAAGTCCAAAGAGATCAAAGGCTACAGTGCTGAAATTTGCATTGTGGCAAATGACACATTCCCACACAACATCACTGCCGCCGAGTTTGTCATACTCCTCTGATGTGTCTAGGATACTTTGGCAGGCCAGATGAAACCATTGGCCACATGTGGCACATTCTACACCTCTAGCATCCTAGGTAACAATTCGATCACAGGTGCCACATGGATATTTGGTCTCATCACTTGTTGAGTTTCCAGCTGTATCGGCGGATTTCATTTTTAAGTCGAATGGAGGTGGGGGGAGAGGAGGGTGGTGAGCGACGAAGTGTTAACCTACTTTCGGTTTGGTTGGTTCTGCTTGCAGAGAGGAGAAAAGCAGGGAAGTCAGAAAGGAAGCTTGGGTGAGAAGGCAGATATATGATTTCTTCATTTATGCTTGTATCCGCGAAGATCGGATGGAGATGAGGAGAGAGAAATGTTGTACTCACAGGTTGTGAAAAGTGATCGCATTTGGCGCCGCCATTTTTGTTGACAGTACTGACTCATGCAGTTGAAGTTTAACAGTTTAGAAGTCCATGAAGAACTTGACAGGCATCGTAAACTTGATGAAATGGATCCGTCGTGCTATATATTTCGGGCACAGTAGAGTTGGGGGAGGAGAGGGAATGGAAACAGGATTGTTATGACAAAAAACAAGTGAGAATCGCCGGAGCGAAGAGGGAGGAACGTCTAGACTGTCACGCATGCGCAACCCCAAGCATTTTTGGGACGATTTGAAAAAGCTTCTGAATACACCCAAAGGTAATGTAGTGGTGGAGAGAAAAGACGAAGAAGTGATGATGATTGGGTGGTGAAGAATTCTCACACATTCTCTCTCTCTCTCCCCAACGCCAGTTCGTTGATGACCGTTGAAAGTTTTATTCTCGAAGTGCATCATACTAAGAAAGCGCAACAGGCAATGCTCGTACAGCTACATTCTGCCCTCTCTGTGTGTCTGACTCGTTCTCCCGTTCTCTTGTTCTCTTTCTGCGTGCTCCAGCCCTCTGTCTTTTTTCTCTTCCTCTGCCGTGTGTGTGTCCCGTGTGTGTGTCCCGAAATATTTTTTTTGGAGTAAATTTACGTCCCCGGACACATTAAGCGTATAGGGGACGGGTGAAACACCACTATGCCCGAAATATTTGCACGGTGCGTGCTTTTATGTGTGCGCGCGGACCGTACTGAACCCGATGGTTAACGCGTGCTGCGCGTCCCAGAATAATGGCTCTCGCGGCAATTTGTTTTAGTTAATCTTTATTTTACATCTAAGGCTTGAAACGCTAACGAATACTATACAAATTATATATGGGCGGAAACGCGGAAATACGACCTTTCTACTGATAGTCTATAATAATATCGGACCTATCTGCTACGAAATAAAAATAATGCGCAGTTTAAGAGGGAGTTGGCTGCTGCTCTTAAGCATTTCACAACTCTAAACTCATAACAACTCTTTAATTTAATACAATTATAAATAATAATAAAAATGACAAAGAAAGAACAACGTCTCCCCTTTCCAACGATATACAATATGACATGGTTACTATTATGGGATCCGACTATGACGGATTAAAATAGAAACCACCTAGCACAACAACATCCAACCCTCTTCTTACAACTTTTCCTCTGTTTCTCCTCCGATATATGTCCCTATAAAACATATAATTTTTTTTTAATTTAAGTATATACTATTAGAGAATGAAATATCTAAGGCATCGAAAAATGTTATGCCACACGAGCGTCAAATCTTGAATCCAATTCATGAAATCTCGACAAAATCCCTTGATTGTCGTGTGGCACCCTGTGCATCGCGAATCCAGATTCTTTTAATTGGCTCCGATTGCCGACTTTCAACATGTTCTAATTCCGCGAGTCTCGATTGTGTGATTCGGACCTTTTGGCCAATGAGAAGCAGAATACGAATCACGTGATCACAATACACGTACAGCAAAACTTCAAGACCAATAACCCTCAAGTTTGACTCGATGTTCGACTTTCGTGTGGCACTGCGCGATTCAAGTCAAAATGAAATTCCGACTTCGAAGTCAAAAATTGCTCCGATTCGCGTCAAGTAGATTTAACGCTCGTGTGGCATGGGCTTTAGGCTAAGTTGCTGTTTAGCCGATAACAGCGATGGTGTCGCATACAACAGCGCGGTGTCTTTGTCACCGTGATAGGCATCGCGCTATTCTAAACATCGCGCTCTCCTTTAAAATTTCCACATAAATCACAAATAAAGTTTATTCTAATAGCTATTGTGTCCGGGGACGGTAATCTACCCACCAACCAACCAACCAACCAGAGAATTTAATGCTGCTTCTAACGATTATCTGCTTTAAGGGATCTGAAAAGTATATATCAAATTATTGCATACAGCTAGTTTAAACATAACAGAGAACAGAGTGAGGCCTAAGTATCGAAATGGTCAGAAATTCCTTGTAGCCCGCCCGGCTACAGTAACTTTTATACGATTTATTTATTTATTTACTGTAATTCATAGCACAGTCAACCAAAAGGTAGCAGTCTTATCTCAGGGCTTGTACGTATAGCGTGTAGCGTGAAGTTCTAGGGCCCAGAGATGAAACATGTAGCGTGAAGCGTGAATTTCTATGGCCAAGCAGCCTTACAGTTTTGTACAAACGTGTAGCGTGTAGATATTATTTTATCAAGCGCCTGCGATTGGACGTGATGATGTGTGTACACTTGTTCAAAAGCCCAAGTGGACTAGGAAGTCACCAATAACGAAACCGAAAATACATCACTGCTGATTTCAGAAAAATCATAACTAAATCCTGGGAAGAAGGACAGAGGCACAGTTTTCATAGTCCTTGTTGCGATCAATTCAAGCCTAGCCGTATACAGTATTCTGCTCGTGAACGTTCTACGTGTAACCGATAGTAGGGTTTCATGATTTTGTCTAGTCACATTGTAACATGCATATAGGATTTCAGTTATATTGTTTTACAATTATGATTGTACTATAACACCAAATTTACCTAGTTATTAGGTTTTGCAGTGACTTAATTTGCAGCACTTGGGCAGCTTAGATATCGATATTGTTAAAAAGCGGAAAGGTGAAGGTTGATGAGCTGGGTTACTTACAGCGAAGGCAAGCGTCTTCACCTACAATATACGATCACGCTTCTTTTGCCCGGCTGTAAATTAATCGTTAGAACAAGCACGCATTCTTCTTCCAAGGTGGTTGTGACTGTGTTGCTTACTCTAGTTGAGTTTTTCCTCCAACTTGCCGTCTGCTAGTTTGCGACTTAAGATTCAGAAGGATTTCAGCTTCCCTGCTTCTTGTACAGGTTTGTGACATTTGGCATTTTTTACTGAGAAGCGTGTGTGCTTTGTGTGTACCTGCTGAATTGCTCAATCTGTGCATGCAGTTGTGGTCGTTTCTCGTTAACTTAATTCACAACTGTCGTCTGTTTCTGTGCTTGTTCGCAGAGTTCTCAATTGTCGTCTGCTTTTTTGCTACTAACTAGATTTGATTGAGACTCCGTTTTTTCCATTGTTAAACATGCATGTTTTGTTGACTTTATTTGCTGTATCCTGCAAACATGGGTAACGTTTTAAAGTTTTGAATCGTTGATGACGAAGGCAATAAACCCATCCATTTTGTGTATTTCATTCGACCGACGCAGACTTTCGGATATGTAGGCTATAATTAAAAATGCACACTCAACATTATACAACTTTTGAAAATGCATACTCAACATTACAACTGTTTCAACTACTACTACTACTACTACTACTACTACTACTACTACTAATAATAATAATTATCCTATCCTATTCCGTAACTCGGAGGTCATAGGGGCACCACAGATGATCGTTTAACCAGCGTACTCCAGCTTTTTCTGTCATCAGCAACCCTGATAATGATAATAGGAATAATAATAATAATAATAATAATAATAATAATAATAATAATAATAATAATAATACAGTACTACTACTACTACTACTACTACTACTACTACTACTACTACTACTACTACTACTACTACAACTACTAATTTATTTTATAATGCGCAAAATTCAAACTCACAGTTTGCTCTACGTGCTAACAAGCATTCATACACACAGGCGCGTGCAAATTTAACAAGAAAAGATCGAAGACATTCTAAAAAGACTTACATAGAAGCAGATGAATATTGCATAAATACTAAAATAGTAAAAGAAAACAAGATAGCAAGCCATTCAGATGTATTTCCAGACATTCACGTACCTAGCCGAACCGTAATGTATTTTAACTGTGTTAACTTTCTTGGCGGTGTGGGGACTCGGCTTTATTCTAAAGAACCAAAAGGGAAACGTTGAATAATAGGCTACCGTTAGAACTATTTGCAAGCAAAAGATTATGAAAATCGGATCAGCCAATTTTTACATACAGCGCGACACGTTTTTGAAACACAATGACCTTGACCTTTGAGAAAGTACAAATACGAAGTGTTGGTTGCTTGCTACCTGTAGTATCTAGCGTACATTAAATAAGAGCGCAGTGTATTACGTGTTAATGCGCTTGCAGCGGAATGAGACAATGTGTCCAAAGAACCCCGACACCTAGCTCAAAGAGGTTAGATGTATCCACTATCGTATAGTACTGCGCGTTTTAATTTAGGCTTACGTCAAAAGAAGGATATATAGCCTAAACACGGGAACACCCGAGTAGAAGTGAGCTTAAAACACTTGAGCTTCCCTAGGTGCACTTAAAGTCACGTTATATCCCGAGTGCTCCATTTCAGTTGTTTTACTGTTCCAGTGATACGTTTTAGAAAAGCGTGGCTCTTTCTAAAACCTTTTTGAATGTAAACTTTACTACAGGCGGGTGATCTGCGAGCTTCAGTTTTATAGTTTTATTTCCGGTGCATGTTGCACTGAACTGCATTCAGGCCAGTGAGAATCTGCCTAGATTTTGCAGCGTTGCGGTGTGTTGTGACATCATTCAATCAAACACTTTTGACACCAGGTAAAATCAAGAGAGTAGGCGACATGCATTTCATAAAAGTTACATTATCGCAAAATGGGTATACGGTATAAGTTATATACCTTACATTCGTAATTGTATTATTTATTGTTGAAAGTGTTCTATGGGAGTGTAGTTTGTTACATTTCTGTTTTGGAATTGTATTCAGATTACTGGATGTCGCAATCTAATGCGAGAGCAGGAACATCCCCTTTCAGCTTCGTAGTGGCATATAATATCATCTTGTAGCTTCCTGCATGTCGAAGGTTGTTAAACGTTCGCGTGACCCACATAGGCCTACAGGCAAGAAAACACAGATCATTCAACACCGGCTGTGACGTAAACACCGGCTATGGTGTCAACCCGAATGTGAGGAGTGGGGTCGGGGATGAGAATGGAGTAGGAAGTGGAATAGAGGAGAATAGGTTGGGAATTCGGTGCACCTTTTCAAGGTCAGTTAAATGGGGTCAGTATGTCTCCCACACTGCATAGCCGACATGGAACAGAGGCTTTTGTTTGTCTTCTCAGAGGTTATCGACGTGTCTCAGCTACGCTTGTCTTCGCAATAAACGAGCCTCGTTTGACGGGTTTATTTATTGGAGTAATGTGCTCCTTATTCCTGGCATGAAAGTTAAAAAGACGTATCTTGCTGTAACATGCTTACAACGTAAGGCTTTTTGATGCAGTAATTAGATCGAAGTCTGCACACTGTCTGCTCATTTTATCATTTGAAAGCAGGAACGTCGCCTTCCGGAATATGCGATTTTAACCGAATTTTCTTTGCTTGCACGCTAGATCAGTGAGCGTGTGATCTTTGATTCGTGAAAGACTGACGACGGGATTTTGTTTAAGATTCAAAGAACTGAAGACCAAAATTGATTTCCCAGGTAAATGTTTTTCGTTAGAAGGCAGAATACGTTCGTCATTGATTTTTATCTTACAACAAGCCTTTCTTTAAAAACAACAACAACAAAACGTTCGAATGTTTCACCGACCACTCCTTACTCTATCCCCCCACCCACTCCTTTCTGCTTTCCATTTTGCCATTCTCTTTCCCTCCCACTCTCCCTCTCCAAACCCCCCTCTCCACCGACCCACCCCCTTCGTAGGAGAGAAAACTTTCAACAACTAAAAAGGGTTTGACTAGAAACCACCCGCATTTGTGTAATTTGGGTAAGAATTGGCTATAATTATCCATGGTTAATCTAACGGGTGTTTACAGTGTTACAGGCGGCACGGCGCTAGTATTTTATAATCTCCAGAATCTGCATTGTGTGACCTGGCAGCCATGGCAACGGGAAACCTATCGGACGATGAAGTGATGCTGATGGCGGGAGATGAAAAACATGTGGTTACTCACCAGGTACAGTACACGATTGAATAAATTACGATACCATACAATACAATACATGATAATAATTGATTATTAGTTAAATGCTATTTATTTATTTATTTATTTTTTATTATTATGATTATTATTATGATTATTATTATGATTATTATTATTATTATTATTATTATTATTATTATTTTTATTATTATAGTTTTTATTGTCTAATATCACTATGGTGAAGACATTAAAATTTGAAGAACTGAAAAATACAATACAATACAATATTTAATTCTTCTGGCAATAAATCTAGAAATGTACCGAAGTAGTGGTTGATGCAACAACTGCAAACTTCTGTGTTGTAGAATTGTCGGAAAGGTTTTTACTCGGTACTGCGGGCTAATAAATTCTTCTATGATCATATATCTCTTGTGAAAGGTTGAGAAAATAGTGTTATAAACAAGAAATTGTATTTCATGTCGTCTCCTTTCCATCGCTCCAGTAATATAGCGTGTTTTTGGGTGCCTGTGGTGTGCGTGTCTCTCTCTGTGTGTGTGTGTGTGTGTGTGTGTGTGTGTGTGTGTGTGTGTTTACCAATACTGCAATACCAATACTTGTGTAGTGTCACTAGGTGGAATAAATTCTGTATTGTGTAATACCAGCATAAGGTTTCCCGTCTGTTCCTCTGTTCGCAGCCTGACCCGTACTCGCCTAGTCCCAACCCGCCTGCCTACTCCAGCGCACCCTACCAGCATCCACCATCCGCCTCCTCTGGGATGGCGATGCCCTTGGGCGTGATGGCGTCTGCCCCATATCCCGGGTTTGCCCCCATGTCTCACACGAGCCACAACACCACCGTGATCATCAACCAGCCAGGGCTAGTGGAAAGAGGACCTAGAGTCTGGTCGTCGTCGCTCTGCTCCTGCTGTGACAACATGGGATCCTGTATGTATTGCATTTTTAATGTTGAAGTCTGTAACGAAAAAGGGGTATTTCAGAATTGACGTGCGTGCATGCGTGAATTTGCGCGTTCTCCCGTCTTACTTCTCTAACTCAACAATAAACTACATTGTCACACCTTCTATTAAACCATAAACATAAATCAATACGATAGCGCACAAAAAAAAAGAACACACATACAAAAACAGAATCAACAAGAATCAAATGGAATAAATACAATTGCTTCTACTCTCGTAATTTCGCCGAATAAATCCGTTGAAAGAATTGTAATTGCCGCCATTTAGATAAGAGAATTTCCATTCGCTCGTCAAACGCCTCGTATTAATTTAGGTTTAAGTAATGACGCACACTAAACACAGAAGCAGCATACAGTTCATTTATTCGTAGTCAAAGAAACTTCACGAAAAATGTCAACGTCTCATATAATAATACGTATGTGTGTGTGAACATATCAGTATGGGGAAAACTAATTTCTGTATACGTGACTATGAACTACTTCTTGTGCCAGACGATGTGTGGTAAAATACTGCGAAAAGAAAGAAACATAAACACAAGAAACATTAGCAAGTGTACCAAACAATGTATCAAAAACCCTTATTCACACAAGATACAATCAAAGCAATGAGACGGAAAGAATACACATACTGCAGGACAACTTAGAGACAAATACTTTAGTTGATTTCAAAGAAGACAATTTAGCTAAGGTTACGTGGAACCAAGCCAGAACAAACGAAGGAACGAACGCTTTATGTTCCTTTAACTTGCACGACGATTAGGCTACGTTTATTCTTTCAAGCCTCAAAACAATTGGCGCAAGACAATTTGACTATGCTCATCTAACATTAGTCAATTCATTAATACAAACAATTCGGCTACGTTCACCCAACGAGCCTCGGTACGATGCCTAAACTAGGAAATACTCGTCGATGACCTAGCTCAGTAAAACATTTATAAATGAATTAACATACGTAAACATTTAACAACATATTGTAGGAAATACACCTGAAGTCCCAAAACGTAGCTAACTACCTTTGCAGAGACAAAACAGCAAAGCTTTAAGGAAAATGCTATAAATACCCAAGTGGGTTAACATTTCGAATAAGGCCGATAATTCGACATAAAACGTTATCTTCATTAAAGACCAAAACAGATATCTTATTCGTCAAAACTTAGTCCGACAAATTGTGATGACAATTAGCTTTAATCAAGCCAAGACGTTCAGCATAATCAGCGCATTATGACTGACCACAAGCTAAAAACAAATAAACTTGATGTGTCCTTATTTACAAATCCTGAACAAAGTGTTCACCTCAATAATTCTTCTGACAAAAGACCAAGTTCTAAATCAAAACGAATTCTATTAAGCATTAGAACATCAAAAGCTTAAAGAATATCAGAATCAAATTAATTTGTAGAAAAGGCATCAAATCAGTCACTAAACGAGAAAATCATAAAAGTCATAATCATTTGCACAAAACAACAAAAACATATGCAAAAAGCAAAATAACTATAAGTACCTTATGACCGCTGTAAGACGTTTGGAAACCACACAGATCCAAAAGGCGACAACAACGTCTGGTACCAAAGGCAGGTAAAATAAAAGCTTTTCACAAAACTACGAATCGTGAACATCACATTTAAACTCTATCCTTCAAAACAGGTGAGCACAACTTTTATATCATATAAACTAAAAACGACGCAACCTTCTCTCAGACCCAGCAATCTAACTAACCAGAAAAGAGTTGACACAAACTTATATATGCGTTACTACCAAAACCAGTCTTGCGTCATAATCTCGATCTCATGAGAAAAAATACGCAAACAATATTTATAAACGAAACACAGTTCACCAATAATATTCAAACTCATATCAAAACTCGGCACGCTTTTGCCACTGACTTGAGAGAGCAATAGATCCGGAGAGAGGGCGAGAGAGAGGGGGGAGAAACACGACAATCACAAAGAAGAATCACGACAAACACAGTTAGAGGGGTAAGAAAGACAGGCACCAAAAAACAAATGAAAGGAAATAAATGAACAGTCCAGTCATAAAACCAAAAAGATGCGTCGGGTTGGCCAATGAAGTGATGATACGTCTTGTCAGTCAAAATCAATAAAACCAAACAAAAGAAAACGATAGAAAGGAGAAGCAACATGCAGTGGGGAGGAAAAAGATTACAGATAAACGGAGGACACTTTACACACTAAGAAAGTACATGATATCACAAATAACAGACTCTCTCTCTCTCTCTCTCTCCCTCTCTCCCTCTCTCTATAGATCAATAGCCCATAATTAATTTCAAAACGTATCTAATAATATCTTGGTCACACATGACTCATAGGCATGCACAAGAATAAATATACACAACTCACAAGTACACACAACTCTCAGTCACCGTCGCCAGAAAGAGAGAGGAAAGTTATAAATAGTCACACTGTAGTTATGTTCGATCTCTAGTCACTTCTCTGTCTACGCCATCTTCTTTCTCTGCTCCTCAATCTCTCTCTCCTTCTCCTCAGCCTCCCTTCTCTCCTTCTCTTCCTTCTCTTCTTTCTTCTCCTTATACGCCTCTTCTTTCTCCTCCTCGGCCACCGCTCCTCAGTCTTCTTCTCTCTTGCTCGTTCTCCCTTCCTTCGTCTTCTTCTTCTGCTTCCTCTTTTTCTTCTTTGGCGTTTTCTTCTTCTTTCTTCCTCTTCTCTTCTTTTGCTGCTCCTTCCTCCTCTTATTATTCATCGTTTCTTCTTCTTCTTCTTTTTCTTCTTCTTCTTCTTCTTCTTCTTCTTCTTCTTCTTCTTCTTCTTCTTCTTCTTCTTCTTCTTCTTCTTCTTCTTCTTCGCCTCCTTCCTTTCTAGTCCTTTTCTTGATTCGTTTGCGTCTGCTTCTCCGTCCTCTTTATTATTATTATTATTATTATTATTATTATTATTATTATTATTATTATTATTATTATTATTATTATTATTATTATTGAGGATTTTTATAGCTCACTTATCTCGCCGTACTTGACCAGACTCTAGGCGCTGGCCGATACAGGATCTAACTCAATCCGCCCGAGACGCCCACACGCAGCCTTTGGGCGCATGGTCTGACGCCCGGACAACTGAGCACTATCCTGGCCAGCCAGGGATGGGGGAGAAGGACCAAGTGCATGCTGGCTGTGTTCTTGTTACCGGCACTCACCCGTCTAGGACATGAGCGTCAGGATCTTTAAAGTCCGTTATGATGGAATGTATGCGACACACAGACTAGACCTCGGTTTATACTCTCATCCGAAGGAGTAGGAAACGGGAGTAAAGTGTCTTTCCCAGGGACGCAACACAATGGCCCGGGACAGGGCTCGAACCCGGGACCTTCAGATCCGCAAGCCAAGCACTACCACTAGACCACCGTGCCTCTCTTATCTTCTTCTTCTTCGCCTATTCTCGAGACCCCCGCAGCATGACACTTGTGGCCATTTTCACTGTCCATTTTAGCAGTATGATTGCTTTGGTGGGTCAGTGTTGATTCAGGTCCCAACCCCTCTTTCCCTGGGATGGTTATCCCCGTCTGCCATATCGCCAATGGTGGGTGTAGACGTTAAACCTCAATGTTCATGAGACTTCTACAGACAAAGGAGTAAACCACAATTAAGTTTCTTGAGACACAAACTTCCTTTGGACCATTACCTATAACTAATTTCTCTCTGTGAGTGCGTCAATACAATGAATTTCATCCATATCGAATACAGTTCCCAACATAAATAAAAATTATACAACTAATTATAATAACTAATTATTACATCAATGACACCAATTAATTTCATTCATACAAATAAACGTAATACTATACACTGCAATTGTAGTTTTAAATCAAATAATTATTTGAATTCAATTTGTTATTCAAAAATTACAGTGGTCCACCATGTTCGTCTCCTCCCCACTCCATCCTTCACATTATTATCAAAAATTATTTATTAGTAATTTTATTACATAACAATGCAATATTATCATTTAATAAAACTATTACATTTATAATTATTTTTTTTGTTTTGTTAATTTTTATTTCTGCAAATGAGAATGAGTTTAACAAAAAATGGATGAATGAAAAAGATTTTAAAAAATAAACACGAGAGCCCCCCCCCCCCCCCCCCCCCCAGCCCCCCAAAAACAAACAAACAAACAAACAAACACACCCATACTCACGCATACACACAATTATACAAAACTATTACATTTATAATACATTTGAAATAATAAACAATATATACCTGCAGACACAGCTGCGAGAAGTCCAGTATAGTCTAATATAGTCAATAAAAGAATGAATAGATTTTTGAATGTACATTGGTGAACTATCACGTGACCAGCTCAACCAATCAGAATTTAGCTCTCATAAAAAATTACCAATATCTTCTCACAAGAAACAGACTAACAATAATGTTGTCGCCGGACCCAAATAAATAACACTATAAAACCGGTCCGTGACAAAGTCAGTGTGTCAGTTTTATCGGAAAACACTTTTTTTTTTTTGATGTTTCACTCACTCTAACAGATAGCTATTTGCTTAACGAGTCATGCATTTGTGTGTGTCGGGTATGCGAAATTTGAATCTCAACGTCAGGTCCGAGCGTTGGAAAAGTTCATCTTCTATTATCAGAACATGACAGCTACCCTGGTGAAACGTCATTTGAGGAGATAGGGAGAGGGGGAAGGGGGGTTATAGAGGAAATTGAAGTTGGACACAGGGTGAAAAAAACCCACTGACTGTATAAGCTACCAACCATCCCGCTGGCCAAGTACAACACAGACCCTGTAGTACTCCCACATAGCGACACGACTATTCCCGCCGTGATTCTTGGCAAGCTTCGTCCAGGCCCCGAATGAAGCTACAACACTTTTTTTAATACGCTTATTGGAAAACTGTAATTAATAAACACTTCTATGATCGTAGGCGTACTATCTATTGTAACACTTTGACAAATGGCCTCAGGCTTCTTTTAGACGTCGGGGTCAAGTTCAGTTCAGTTCAGTTCTTAGTTAAGTTCTGTTAAGTTTAGTTCCGTTCTTCAGGAGCTGGAGGGTATTAAGTGTCATTATTTTCCATTTCTACCCTTGTCCGGTGTATTTTGCTGGTGTTCTGGGTATTGGCTTCCAAACGACTCTCGTGTCATTGAAATGACATTTGGCTTTTGCAGTTCAGCATACCTTTGAACTAAATAACAAAACACATGCACAAGCTTTCGGAGCACACGCACACAAGCACACACACACACCACAACACACGTGCGCGCGCATCGACAAAGATGGTTATGTTGCAGTCACTTTCTAAACATTAACCCTGTTCAAAACTACCAAGACTGTCTAAACATAACCCGGTGTGACATCGACAAAGTTCCTAGTATCTTATTTGGGCTGGGAGCATTCTGATTGGTCGACGCATTACAAAAATCGACGCATGCGCACAGTGCTATCGTAGTCTTAGTAAGGATTAGGGTTTGGGTTAGAGTTAGGGTTAAGGGTTAGGGTGACGCCGCCTAAGAAAATCGTAAAAAACAGGCCCGACTTGACCTGGCGCATGCGCAAAGGCGCCCGGCTAAAGTAAGACACCCGGAACTTTGACGACGTGACACCGGTTCAAAATTACCAAGTCTGCAGCCCTAGGTTTTAGAACTATTTTTGGCAGTTAATTCCCTTTCAAAAATGTAGGTTCCTTCCCATGTCTTTTACCAACCAGCCAACTTTGATTTTTTTATCTTTTAGCATGAATTTGTATTTCTTGAGTACGTCATTCAGGCGTCTTCTCATACTTCAGAAAATCTGTCCCTTGATTTTCAGCCAGTCCAGCCGATACATGACAAGGTGAGGATACAGCGAAATGGCCACCTGTATCCATGGTACAAATCCACAAATGCCAACCATTGGCAGCAGAAAATGGGGGAAAGATAGATATTTCCTAACATTCCTTCATTCCACGGGGGATAAGCATCTACAAGGATTGTATCCAAGACGCTATCAATAAAATAGTCTTATCACTTTAGGCCAAAATCTTAGTCTCTTGCGTTTTACACACACGTTTTGTCTCCCTGTTGTGTTGCAGGCCTTCTGGGCACGTTCTGTCCCTGTATCCTGGCTTCACAGATCGCGATGGACATGGAGGAGAGCTGCTGTGTGCCCTGCTGTGTGCCTGGTTGGCTTATTGTCCTCCGGGCAAAGCTCCGCGCTGAAAACAACATCCAGGTCACAATGTCGACGTTGTTGTTGTTGTTGTTTGTGGTCGCGGGTGGTTTGGTCGGTGGCTCTGGTAGTGGTTGATGTTTGTGGTCGTGGTTGGTTAGCTTTTTGGTTGGTAGTTGTGGTGGTATTTGGTTACATTGTTGTTATTGTTGGTAGTGGTGATGTTGTTGTTGGTAGTGGTTGTTGTGGTGGTTTTATTAGCTAGCTGGCCACCCCGTGGGCGTGCCGGGGGTTTAAGTATAAATAGTATCCCCACTTTCTGGAAATTTAGTGCTTTAAATTCCCACTGTCGCTGTCTTTTCCCTTTGTTCTTTCTCATTCCTACTCTTTTCTATCAATCTACTAGACTATCTTCTTCTTCATTAGACCTGTCACCTATCGTTTTTCTTGAAAACTCTTCCGGGACAAAACTCGTCATTTGTGTGTGAGGTCTGTTGGATCAGCTTGGGAATATTGGATGCTTTCTGCCAAATGGTCACTGGGGCTTCCTATGATATTATTTGGCAATGTAGGCATTTTATGTGTATGTGTTTTGTTGATATTGTATAATGATGATTGTATTCTATTTTTGTTTTTGTAAACGGGGATTCGATAAATTAGAGTATAGCCTCAGCGTCCCCTGCGTGGGATGTCTTTATTGTAAAATGACCGGCTGGTAGATTGCCTTCAGTGTTACCACTAGGGTTGTTTCGGCAGATCTTTTATGCGGATCAGGAGTGATTCCTCTTTCACTTCTCTGGTCCTGATTTGGCTCGGAAGAGTCCGCTGGCCCTAAAGCAATAACCATGTAATGTAATGTAGCTAGTTGGATGCTTTATTGCTTGTACACAGCATGCTTGTTTGATGGATGCGCGCTTGTAGTGTACATAAGGATGTTTGTAACGTGTGAGCGTGTTGTTGATGCAGATTGCCACTCTTCTGAGTCTGATTTATAAGAGAAAAGCGCTTATATAGCACCTTATTATTATTGTTGTTATTATTATTATCACCATTATTATTATAATTACAGGGCACTGTGATGGATGACTGTTGCACGGTGTGCTGTTGTGGTCAATGCGTCATGTGTCAGATGGCCAGAGAGCTGAAGTTCATCCGCAACTCCTACCGACCCAGTCAGTAACCATGAAAACAAACAGTTGCCATCCGCCTGTAGTCACAAGAAGGCTTTAAGTTATCTTTAAAAATTGTTTGGTTCCGCCCTGATTCTGCTACCAGTCCTAGCAATTAGTATTGTATTATTATTATTATTATTATTATTATTATTATTATTATTATTATTATTATTATTGTTATTATTATTATTATTATTATTATTATTATTATTATTATTATTATTATTGTTATTATTATTATTGTTATTGTTATTGTTATTATTATTATTATTATTATTATTATTACAGGACTATGCTGCATGATACATGTTGGTGTGATGATGGTAAATTCGGCATGTAGATGCTATGTCCCGGGACTTGAGCTAAGAACTTCTAAAACCAGTTATATTTTTTATAACACATATTAATGTTTATTTATTTATTTGTATGTCTTTCCATCGAAATGATAAGACAATAAAACCACAAATACACACCTAATAAAAGTACATAATGAGGAGTGTGACAGCTAGGTCTGTGTAACAAGGAAGGTCCTCATTATGCAGCTGTAGCGAACACACGCACGCACACACACACATTATATATTCTTTACATTACTTTCAACTAATTGTTATAATTCCTTAGAAAACAGACGTATTTGTAGTGATAGTTGTAATTCCTTAGAAGACAGGTGTATTTATAGTAATAATGCATTAACATTTGCAGCTCCTATTTTAGGAGCTCGATCATCCCAGTCATTGAAAATGAATCCACAGTGAGAAAAAATGTAACCTTAGTTCCATTTGTGATTTTGACTATGAACCGAGCATTTTATTTCAAGTATAATTTCTCTTCTTTCTTTACTAATATTTGAATTTAGGGCCTCTAACACAGTCAACAAATAAACGATACTAAATAAGTTTATTGCTAAATTTAACATTTTATTTAAGGCCATTAAAATAGCTGTTAGTTCTGCTGTAAATATTGAATATCTCTTTCCAAGAAAATACGACTCTGTAATCTTACATTCTGAAAAGCTGCTCCTGTATCACCATTTTCTAAAACAGAACCATCCATACATGTTTTTAGTTGATAATAATATTTTTCATTAAAATGAATTCTAGCATGCATTGCTATTATATTTAATTTATCAATCTTGTTTTCCATGGTATAATGAATATGATAACTAGCTTTTTCAAGCTCCCATAAAGGAATAGGTGACATTATCTCTTTTCTAGCAGTGTATTCTTCTGTATCATTGTCTTCACGTGGTATATCCCGAGTAAATGTTGCAATGGTCTGAACATGTTATACTGTTTGAGACTGTTTGGGAACATGTATATCCGATCTTACTAATAATTCTTCATCTGTACTATTATTTACTGACCTTGCTGGAATTAAATGCACACGACAATTTTCTCCAGTCATTTTATATGCGTCTGTAGTTTTTGTGTGAATGGGGACGCTTGTGCTAATTTTACAGCCTTTTCCTATCCAGACGTTGTAAATCCAGACGTTGTAAGTTATTGTGACAGGTTTTTGATGCAAAAAAAAATAAGCCTCCTGTCCATATGCTAATTTAGACCGTATGAGAGCTTAAGCTAAATGAACTAATGTCTTTGTATCTTGTCTCCAGGAATGCTTACTTATTATTTTCATCAAGTTATAACTTTTAATTGCTTTTTGTATTACATATTGAGTGTGTCTTTTCCAGTGCAGCTTAGATGTAAAATATACTCCTAAAAATGTTACTTCTCTGCAATATTTTAGTTCTTCATTATCAATAACAATTTTAGGCAGTTGTCTGGGTTCTTGACCATTATTGAATAAAATCATATGTCTTTTCTTGTTGTAATTCTAAACCATTTTGAACCATATAAAAATTAATATTATTTATTTCCGTTTAATATAATTTAGTAGTATGTTTTATTTCATATAATGATGCTTTTATCTTGAGAGATACATTCATCCAAATAGCAGTATCATCTGCATATTGTACTAGGTGCACTCTTTTACTAATAGCAGTCGGTAAATCATGAATTAAGATAATGAATAAAAGAGGTGATATTATAAACCCCTGTGGAATACTCGTGTTAGTTTGATAATGAGAAGATTACGAGTTTCTAACTTTCACTTTTATAGACCTCCCTGTAAGGAATGTTTTGATATCCTTCCTCTTTCGTTTTTGGGGCTGCCAACCTCAACTTATTGAGGACGCTGCAGCCAAAATGGGATGGGTGTGTTCTTGTTTCCCGAACTCACCCGTCTAGGACATGAGCGTCAGGATCTTTAAAGTCCGTTATGATGGAATGTTTGCGACACACAGACTAGACTTCGGTGTATACTCTCACCCGAAGGAGTAGAAAACGGGAGTAAAGTGTCTTTCCCAGGGACACAACACAATGGCCAGGACAGGGATCGAACCAGGGACCTTCAGATCCGCAAGCCAAAGCACTACCAGAAGACCACAGTGCCTCCGATATAACTATACATATTTGGACATTCCAGTGTGCTTTAGTTTAATATGTGAGTGTGGTAGAGGCAATCTATACGCCTTTTGGGTGATTTTGACACTCCTAATATGTTTGTACAAATAGTGGTTCTAAAGTTGAGTTAACAAGACGTTGTGATCTTTATCTTCGGTTTGACTAAAGTCAGATTCCGCCGCCAGATGTATTGGGATTCATACATGCGAAACGTGTATATATAAGTATATTCCGATTTCTATCTTTGCCTGTTATTGTTCTATTCTCTACTTTTAGAAACGCCCACACATTTTCGCAAAATGTGTCCATCTGAATGGAGAATCTCGGATGCTGCCACAATTAATTAGCAACTCGTCACCTTGATAAAGATAATAAAACGTCAGTCTGGACGTGCACAATATATTTGTGGGCTTTTCTATATATCAAGAATGGTAACAAGTGTTACTTTGGTCATATATGTATCTGCATTTAAACATATCACAAGTCTTCTACTTCTTCTTCTCTGTTGTTGTTGTTATTTTGTTATTATTGTTGTTATTTTAAAAAAAGTATTTACTACCATATCTAAGCTCATCTACTAGTAATCGGATTTTAAAAAAATAAAGTGTAGATCGGTATAAAATAGAACTTCTTGATTTTTCACCAAATATATTATTACATATCGCTTAAACTAAGTTAAAGTGCATACAACTTTGCATGAAATAACATTTTTATTGTTCCTGAATCAATTTAAATTAAAAAAATTGGTATCAAGTCGCAAACCTACTGAAACAGACGAGAGTATATATCGAGGTCTAGTCTGTACAATACAGTACAATACTATAATACAACTCTATTTGTCTCACGCGGACAACTACAATGGCTGCAGCACATTAGTATTTACAAAGTTAACATCTACACGAACAGCAACACAAATATATTTTACAACACACAAATTCTGACAAACAGGAACAATATAGATTTAAAAGTAGAAGTAAAATGCTAACACTTGGTTGCACAATCACACTCGACACCTCTACATCATATTACAGATAGCAATTTTGCTGAGATTAATATTAACTAGAAGGGCAAAGCCAATATGACTCGATAACTCGTTATGGAACTTGCAATACTTAACATGAAAATGAGAGCCCAGAATAAAAGCTCAAAATGGAACGGTGGCATTAAAATGCAAAGTAATACCGACTTTGATCTTTCTATGCTCTTGATCTTGAGATGACCTTGACCTCCTTCTCCAAATGCACTCATGGCGATCGGGGAAACTACAGTAAAAGTTGTATTATGCAAAAAAAACTTATCTTGGGATAACCTTGACCTTGGGATGACCGTGACTTTCACCTGAACCCACATGCTCATGTATGTTCAAATAACCAACCGTTGAGGCATACTATGGGTTATAGTCATTTTACTATACGATTATCTGTTTTTCGTATTTTTTTGCAAGGCCTAAAATGACCTTAATCTTCAAGATCAACGGAAAACGGAACATGCATGAAAGATCATTTTATCGTTTCCGAATACAAGTTTGGACTTTATATCTCTCATAGTTTAGGGTCAAGGTCACCTTAAAGTACCAGGACCGGATTATGCTCTTTGGGAGAGAGGGAGGAGGATCCTGATTACGTTATGTGATACTATTAGACTACTAATAATTATGTACCTCTGCGTATTGCTACAGCCGATTTTTGTGTGTTACTCATTCTTTGTCTGTTATTCACCTAAATGATTTAGACATTGAACATAAAAAAATAAAAAAATAAATAATAATAATAATAATAATAATAATAATAATAATTAATAATAATAATAATAATCTGTAACAATTAATCGACTCATTAACTAGAAGTACTGATTCAAAAAATAAAATCTCTCTCTCTCTCTCTCTCTCCCTCCCTCCCTCTCTCACCCCAATGATTATTCACATGGACTCTTCATACAATAATCCTTAAAAAAAAAACTACAACTACATAAATCTTCCAACAGATTTATACATTTTAAAAAATTTGCAAGCTTTTAGGCAAACTATCCTATCCTATCCTATCCTGTCCCGTAACACTGAGGTCGTAAGGGCACCACAGATGATCGTTTAACCAGCATACTCCATATTTCCCTGTCTTCAGCAAACCTGATTGTTTCGCTCAGTGTCAAACCAGTCCATTCTCGAATGTTGTCCTGCCACCTCTTTTTCGGTCTCCCTCTTCTTCTATCTCCTTGCACTGTGCCTTGCAGAATTGTCTTTGCAAGGCCTGATGATCCGGTGACGTGGCCATACCATCGGAGTTTCCGTTTCTTCACCACTGTGAGCAGGTCATCGTGTTGTCCAATGGCTTGTGTGATGGTCTGTCGGACTTCGTCGTTGGTGATGTGTTGGGTATAGGAAATGCCCAGAAGTCTTCTGTAGCACCTCATCTCCATGCTTTGTATTCTTCGTTGGAGATCTGCTGTGAGGGTCCATGCTTCGCAAGCATATAGGAAGATGGAGATGACAAGGGAGCGCAGCAGTCTTACTTTGGAATGTAGACTGATGGTCCTGTCTTTCCAAATGGGCTTCAACCTTGACAGGGCAGCAGTTGTTTGTGCGATCCTGGAGAGGACTTCCTGTCGGGACCCATTGTCTGATACAATGGCTCCTAAATATTTGGTCATTGGTGTTGTTGGTCATCATTTTGGTCTTCTCTGCACTTATTACATATCCATAAGCTCTGGAGGTGGTGTCAAGCCTCTGTACCAGCTGTTCAAGTTCTTGTTCCTCTCCAGCCAATCCATCAATGTCATCCGCAAAACGAAGATTGGAGATTGCTCTACCCCCTATGCTGACTTTGCCTTTATGATCTGCAAGAGCATCTGACATGATGCGCTCTAGGAAGCTGTTGAAGAGTGTTGGAGAGAGTAGGCATCCTTGACGCACACCGATTGTTGTTCTGAACCAGTTTCCGATGGCGCTGTTGTGGAGGACTGCACTGGTAGCCTTGTCATACAGGCTTTTGATGACTTCAATAATTTTAGGGCTGATGTTGTACACTTTCATTGTTGCCCATAGAGCTGCATGCCAGACTCGGTCAAACGCCTACTTCAAGTCTATGAACACATGATATAGATGTTGTTGGTGCTGTAGGTATTTCTCACAGATTATTCTGAGGTTGAAAATCTGTTCAGTGGTACTTCGCCCTGCCCTGAATCCTGCTTGTTCTTCAGCTATGATTTGTTCAGCTTGGGGTTTCAACCTGTTGAGTATTATTTTCAGGAGGACCTTGCTGGGATGGCTGATGAGGCTGATGTGCGGTAATTTTCACACTCCTGAACAGTGAAGGTTACCTTTTTTGGGAAGAGTGATGACAAGCGACTAGGCCATGGTATAGGCCACTCCCCACTCTGCCAGATCTTGTTACAGATAATGGTGAGGGCATCAATCATCGCTTCTCCTCCTGCTTGTAGCAATTCCGCGGGTATGTTGTCCACTCCCGCTGACTTTAGCGATTGCACTGCTGCCTCAACTTCTTCCCGGAGAATTGGGACGATTTCTTCTTCTCTGTTCTCGGGACATGCTAGAACTGGTGGGTCTCCATTTGGTGTATGGTTGTAAAGGTCAGAGCAGTACTCTGTCCATCTGTCCAAGACTTCTTGTTCTTCTGTAAGGCATATGCCAGACTTGCTTTGGATCGTGGAGACTTTGGGCTGTTTAACACTTGTCAGCCGCTTTACAGTCTGGTAGGCCTTCTTGCTGTTGTTCTTGTTCAGACTGTTCTCTATTTCCTGGCATTGATCTTCTATCCAGTTCTCCTTTGCTGTGCGCATGCCATTTCGGATGTCATTGTTGATTTTTCGGTAGACATCAGCTCCCTGTGAGGTGTTCTTTTTTTTTTTTTTTTTTTTTTAATCTCTCTTCGTTTACCACACAGATCCAAAAGTTCAGGTGTGATCCACGGCTTCTTCTTTGGTCGGTGCTTGCCAAGGATCACAGTGGCGGCATCTGTCACAGCTGAGTTGAAGGTGGTGGTCATGGTGTTGACATCTACTTCACCAGCCCCCAGAATGAGCAGTGGTGCAAATTTCCCTCCAATTGTGGCCTGAAATAGTTCTGCCACCTCCTGGTCTTGCAGTTTGTCCAGGTCGAACTTCAGTGTAGTGCACTTTGCTGTGTTTACTCTCTTCAAGTGGAGCCGGAAAGACATCATCACGAGATCGTTGTCACTTCCGATGTCTGCTCCTGGAAAAGTGCGTTTCCTGCCAATGTTGATGCTTGATCTGAAGCGTTTCTTGACCATGATGTAGTCTATTTGGTTGTGATACTCCCCGCCGGGACTGTGCCATGTCCATCGTCTGGAGTTTTTGTGGAGACCAAGCGTGTTTGCCAGTACCAGATTGTTGTATCTGGCAAACTCCAAGAGTCTCAGACCCCTGTCATTTGTCTCGTTGTTGCAGTGGGGTCCACATGTGTCTCCCCAGTTGTGGTGCGCATCTTGGCCAACCTTGGCATTCCAGTCGCCTTGCACTATGACTATGTCCTTCTTCGGCACTTGGTCAAGGACCGCCTGTAGATTTTCATAAAAATCCTCCACTTTGCTGTCGTCATAGTCTGATGTTGGGGCATAGGCCTGGATGATGGTGATGTTGAAAGTGGGTTCTCTTAGGCGGATGGTAATGAGTCTACTGGAGACTGGGCGGCAACCCATGACAGTGGCTATAATGTTCTTGTGGACCAAGAATCTAATTTAGGCAAACTGAAAAGGTTAAATCACTTAGTATCTTAATTTTTTTCATTTCTACTGGCAATAGAAAGTCGCATTCGTTGCATTTAAACCGAATATGAAAACACACAAGTACATAAACAAAAAATATTTGTACAAAATTTTGTTCGTAATGAATTTTAGAAAATTTTATATGCTAATGTTACAACAGGTCTACAAACAACATGTAACGAACGTTGGGGTGAATAATTATATATATTTTTTTTAAAGAAGCTTTTTCTATTGTTTATTTGGTAGATAAAGATATGCGAGCAGTAACTGAATTCAAGTTCAAAGCACTTTTCCTTGTCTGTCGAACTGCCCAATAATTAAAGATAAACCAGAATGAGATGGTATTCAACATAAATTAACAACTGTCCCATTTATAGTCAAACAATGAACAACATGTTTGATCACATAAATTATTTATTGTCGTTCCTTGCTATTTGAAATATTCAAAGCCAGTAAAAGAGACTGTGAATCCACACACATTACTATACTATAGAAAACCGTAGCCAAGCTAGCAATTTTGTTTAAAGCCATTAAAATAGCTATTAATTTTTTTCCTACATGAAATGGCTGGCATATTTTCAAATCGGGAATGACCCCCGCATTTTCTGATTCCAGTACAGAACCATAAGTCAACTATTATATTTTTCATTTAAATTTATGCGAGCACACACAAACACACACACACACACACACACACATACAAACATCTCCAGACACCTAAATGCCCACAATGCAGTTTTCACAACAACAGTAAAGATATATTATTACAAAGACCATCCTGCAAGACACAGTGCAAGGAGGTAGAAGACGAGAGAAACCGAAAAAGAGGTGGGGGGACAACATTCGAGAATGGACTGGTTTGACACTGAGCGAAGCCATCAGGGTTGCTGAGGACAGAGAAAGATGGAGTACGCTGGTTAAACGATCATCTGTGGTGCCCCTACGACCTCCGAGTTAAGGGATAGGATAGGATAGGATAGTACAAAAAATACCCACCTGTATTAGCCATTGTATGTTGGATCATTAACACACACGCAGTTCACCAACACCGGCACGCCATTTTACACTCACAAAAATCAGCACACGCATGCAGGCAAAAATTCTGACTGACTAGCTAAATTTATCAGACTAATTGACTGATCAGATTTCATAAAGTCAGGAATATTTTTGTTTAGGGTCTGTTGGGTTAGCTTGTGTATGGAGGGGGAGGGGGGAGGGTGTCTGTTGGGTCAGTTTGGGAATATTGGACGCTTTCTGCCAAATGGTCAGTAATAGGCTTTGTGTGGTATTATTATTTAGCAATTTAGGCATTGTAAATGTATGTGTTTGTTAATATTGTATAATAATGGTTATAATCTGTTGTTGTTGTTTTTTGAACGGGGTTCGATAAATTAGAGTACAGCCTTAGCGTCTCCTCCGTGGGGTGCCTTTATTTTAAAGTGACCGGCTGGTGTAGTGCCTTTAGAGTTACCATTAGGGTTGTTTCATTGGGGAGGGGAGTTGTAAGTTTATTTTTTTAATGGGGCAACACTCACTGTGAATGTTAAAAAGGGGGCGCAGTCAAAGTGGGCCCCTTTAACTGGTGATTTCAACTCACAGTGACTACATTACATTATTATTGCTTTAGGTCCAGCGGACTCTTCCGAGCCAAATCAGGACCGGACAACCCCCGATCCGCATAAAAGATCTGCTGAAACAACCCTAGTGGTAAAACCGAAAGCTCTCCACCAGCCAGTCACTTTACAATAAAGACATCCCACGCAGGGGACGGCTGAGGCTTCGCCCCAACTTATCGAACCCCCGTTTACAAAAACAAAATAGAATACAAACATCATTATAAATTATCAACAAAACACATACATATAAAATGCCTACATTGCTAAATAATAACATCATAGGAAGCCCTATTGACCACCTGGCAGAAAGCGTCCAATATTCCCAAGCTGATCCAACAGACCTCATACACAAATAAGGAGTCTTATCCCGGAAGAGTTTTCAAGAAAAAAGGTAAGAGACTGGGCTAGCGAAGAAGACGATAGTATAGCAGATTGACAGAACAGAGCAGGAAAGGGGCCGGGTAGCTCAGTTGGTAAGAGCGTCTTGCTAGTAACCGAAAGGTCGCTGGTTCGAATCCCGGATTGGTCAACGTGTGATCATATTATTTTCCCCTTTACCAACAACTGGCCCGCTGGTGTCAGTATAAATCGGTCCAGTAGTCACCTATATGCGAAAGTGTCGTGTGACTATAATCTACAAACAACAACAGAGCAGGAATGAGAAAGAGCAAATGAGAAAGACAGCGACAGTGGGAATTTAAAGCACTAAATTTCCAGAAAATGGGGATACTATTTATACTGAAACCCCCGGCACCCAAACGGGGGTACTCACAGTGACTAGAGCTGCTTCTGACAACCGTCACTGTTGATGGACCTCGGCCATCAGTCCATTACATTCGGCCAATGTCCACAAGTTCATGTTGTTTCATGCAAAAGCAATAGAAATCTACGAAAGTTACAAGGCGTTTTCAAAAGGGAATTATTTATCAACCACCCTGTAATCGCCAGTGTGATTTTAGAAGTGTAGTGTGCATGCCACGTGTGTACAGTTACACAGTTATGTTGTGTGCCGGGTTTTTCCAGGATCAAATTAATGATTCAGTGACGGAAATCTGAAATCGCATTACAATTCAAGAACATCTAGTCTTCTGGAGAGAGTACTAGTAGTATATTTTATTAACGTCTGCTAAAACCAAAGGTCATTCGAGACGACATATACAAAAAGGATTTAAAAGTGTGAATAAAATATCAATGAAAAAAATAACAGTAAAACATGAAATCGAATACACAGTAGGCCTAAATTTACACAGGCAATTACATGCATAAAAAGAGCTATATACAAACTTACATTGACAACAATATTTGCATTTTCTTTTTTTTTTTTTTTTTTAATATTACACATACATATATCATATAAATAAATACATAAATAAACAAATGAAGCATGCATACATTGGAATTTGCAAATAATCACATTGACACACTAGACAACAGAATCGTCCATGTATAAGTACAATTTAACATACTATCTCTCTCCCCATCTCACGCTCTCTCTCACCCATTGGCTGTCCCGCCTCTCTGCGGGAAGCAAGACAAAACACCAACAACCGTGCGCGCATCCCCAGCAACACTCTCGCACACATTAAGGCATACATGCACACACGCACGCACGCACGCACACCACTCACACACACCAATCATGTATAATAGGTTTCACAAAAAAAAAAAAAAAAAAGTAGTTTACTTTCTTTACGTTAAAGCGCACAAAGAACAGGAATACGGCAAGCATTCAATGTTAAATATACAGGCAAAGCGTTTAAAATATATATATATATATATTTTTTTTTTTAAAAATTAAAACAATCAATAAAAATTTTATTGGAAGAGTACCAAACAAGCGAACAGGGCAGGCATATTACAATTTAGAAAACACAAAATAGAGACACGTACCACTTTCAAAAGTTAAAGTTGGAGAGAGAGAGAGAGAGAGAGAGAGAGAGAGAGAGAGAGAGAGAGAGAGAGAGAGAGAGATTATTTAAAGATGTATTCTGGATAGATAACGATGGGGTGTGTGTGTGAGAGAGAGAGAGAGAGAGAGAGAGAGAGAGAGAGAGAGAGAGAGAGAGAGAGAGAGAGAGAGAGAGAGAGAGAGAGAGAGAGAGAGAGAGAGAGAGAGAGTGGAAGAGCTCCATTGCATCATGTTTCCTCCGTTGATTCTGAAAAAGATATTCCCTTAAAATTAGAATGAGAACTGCGTAGATAACGAGTCGGCGGTCAAATGCTGGCTGATAAGCAACCCAAGGTTGCTCTCTCTCTCTCTCTCTCTCTCTCTCTCTCTCTCTCTCTCTCTCTCTCTCTCTCTCTCTCTCTCTCTCTCTCTATCTCTCGCCATTGCAAGAGGATCAGACGTAAAACACAGACTTAACGTCATTGGTCGCAATACACGACGTTTAGCTGCAGACCTCCCCTGCAGAGGCCTATTCGACCTTGAACGAGGCGTGCGTGTGCGTCTTCCATACTGATTTCGTCACATGTTTTGTTTTGCATCGCAGATCGTCTTTCCCGCATGATGACATAGCTTGAAACTCGGCATACCGCAAAAGGTAAGCTAGTATATAATTATTGATGAGAGCTTTGGACTATAAACTGATTTTAAAAAAACAAAAAAAACAACATCTGTAGATGATGCGAAATAGGCTAGACCGACTGCGTAATTTCGGTGTGACTTGCGTTTTGGAACGAATTCGGTGCGTCTTTTCCTTGTGAATGCGCAGATTTTGTTTTTGTTTGGTTATTATAGTATAAATGACCTGGATATTAAGGTTGTGTATTTATATTGTTGGACAGTGAGTTTACTTTGGGAACTGTATTGTTGTAACATGAAAAGATATTATAGTGGCAACGCTTAGCTCACTTAGATTACTAAGCGTTTACTTTTCGTGTTGTTAACCGCTGTTTGGAGACGAGGTTTTTGTTTACTTAAACGCGGGCAGGCTGGATCAGCTGTGGTAAGCAGTGTTGAAGACCTGACGCTCGCGCACAGTGCGGCTATTTTTAGCTCAATCCCTAGAACCCTTTGATAGACCGTATTGAAGACTTGGGGTGTCGGATAGCGCAGTGGTTGGAGCACTCGCTACTGTGTCGCAAGTTAAGCACCGTCTAGTGCGGTTAGCACTTGGATGGGTGATCGCAAAACGTGAAGCGACAAATAACAACGCCCCCAGTTGACTCAACTATGACTGAGTACCTACTCTCTTAAGGGTGGGGAAGGTAAAGCAGCGAGCTAGGGAGAGAGATGGGCATCACCCTCATTACGCTGGCCCAAGATAAGTGTGATCTCCAACATCACGCTCCTCTACGGCCACAAGGCTATGGGACTACCTTTACCTTTTACCTATTGAAGACTCGTAAACAAATGAATGATTCCATTTATATAAAAAACGCACTTTTGAAAGTGGTCGATGTTTCGGTTTCGTCTTTTTTTCTGGGCGAGGTAACACTGATGGTGAATTTGAAAATGGTCTGTGGCGCTGAAACGCGTGATCTTATGCCCTTTAGCTGTTGATGTGATTATGGTGATAAGTTTTTCAGGTATAAACTTGCATCTGCCTTGGGTGGCGAATTGTGGTCTACATCTTTTAGTCTTGTTCTTTTCCCTGTTGATTGATGCTAAGAACTACATCGTAACTTCGAGTGCAACAATGTTGAGTACATCGATGTATTGCAACAATGTCGACAAATGTGTTCATGAGCGTAACTGCAAGTTTAACTAGTACAGCGTGTTGAGCCACGTTGCACCGTTTACTGCAGTGCGGTAAAATGTTGAGGCTGGCTGCAACTAAGGTAGGTCAACTACCAATCGTAGACGAGCTTAGCCCTCACGTGACTTAGTTATTGTTGTAAAGAGGTCATCCGAGGCGACTCCGAGTGAAATGGCGGAAAGTAGTAGTGCATCGAAGCTTAGCGAGTCCGATAGTCTCATTGAACTCTACCAAGGCCACGAGGCATTGTGGAATGTAGTCATATGACCAAGATCACATGACGAAAACAAAAACTCCCGTGCACCTGGATGCAACTGCAACAACGCGCACGCTCAACTTTTCGCTAAACTTGGGTCAACTTGTACGATGGCGTGATGCAGTCGCGGTTGCAGTTGCGATGTGTGCTGCTACCTTTAGTCTTGTTTCGCGCGTTTTTTTTTCTTTCTGTGACAACATGCTCTGTGCGCCAGTAGGCCTAGAACACTATCCCCAATCCGAATGTAATTTGAGCTAAATAAGTTGCAAATGCCTTCTTTAGGAACACAATGTGAGTAGGTTTAGGTCCTTACCCCCTCGTTACTGGGGTGATATCCCTGTCTGCCATACCGTCAGTGGTCGATGTAGGCTTCAATGTTCGCTCGTGGGCCTAAACAGCCGTGTAGAGTATGATAGCCAAGAACGATGTTGAGCAAAACCAAGGAGAAATCCTTCATTTTCCTCTAACGTTTTTGATATCTTATCTGTTGCTCAACACTGTAGGAATTTAGGCCTACAGTGTATGCAGTAACATACCCATGTTTCGTAGCTTTTGATCATTTGGGGTTAATATTATTTTCTTCGTTTGAATCAGCAATTCAGTCTCTAAAATAGTAATGGCTTGAGGAGCATGTCAATGTTCCATCATGTCCATATACCCCCAGGCCTATATACCCTAGGGGATCATAGACTCGGGAAGAATACAAAGAACACACATGGGGTCACAATTAACAGACCTGAGGTAGAGGTCTATTACATACATCTTTCTGATTCTTATAGGAAAATGCTTATATCCATTTTAAGCGCCGGCAAATCTATTTAGTTTACCCGTTGATTGCTTTGCCCACTGAAGGACTTTTTTCCCCACAAAGTTCAGGTTTAATCTACAATCTTTCAGCCGTTTTTCATCATCCGAAAGATGCTTCCATAACACTTTTTATCTGTATGAACCTTTTCGATGTACTGCTCTCTTTCTTCGTATATATTATAATCTAAACATAGCGAGGCATTACAGAAGATCTTTCTAAGAAGAAGAAGAAGAACAACAACAACAAAAACTACTACTACTACTACTACTACTACTACTACTACTACTACTACTACTACTACTACTACTACTACTACTACTACTACTACTACAAAAACAACAACAAAGAGGAAAAGTAAATAGTTGTTGCAAGATATTACGATGGATCTATGTATAAAACAGGGTGGAGAATTTTCCTCGGATCAGCGGATTTCCGCGGAAGGCATTTGCATTTCCGAGAAATTTATATATCTATATATCTATATATCTATATCTATCTATCTATCTATCTATCTATCTATCTATCTATCTATCTATCTATCTATCTATCTATCTATCTATCTACCTATCTATCTATCTATCTATCTATCTATCTATCTATCTATCTATCTATCTATCTATCTATCTATCTATATATACATACATACACACACACACTACTCAAAATAATATAAGGGCCACTTGGACATATGGGTCTCTCTTTAAATCAGAAACACGAATTCAATCATATTTTATTACAATCATTTCTGCATCAATAACAATAAAGATTTGAGACATCAGTCGCTTAAAATTCGAGTAAATTCAATTTTACTGGACATACCCCTCATTTACAAAATCAAAACTTTAGAAACCAAAAATCTATAGAGTCAGTATTGGGTGTGGCCACCGTTTGCATCAATACAGTCTTGGCATCGTTGTCTCATGGACCGTATCAGGTTATGGAGGATGTTTCCTGGGATGGCCAACCACTCTTGCTGGAGAACTTGGGCCAGAACTTCAAGGTTAGCTCCTGGAGGAAGGTTTGCCCGTGTCTGTCGACCCAAGACATCCCACAGAAGTTCTATGGGGTTCAAATCGGGTGATCGAGCCGGCCAATCCATCCTTATGACGTGCTGTTGCTGCAGGAAGTCACTGACGATACGCGCTCGGTGGGGTCTGGCATTATCGTCCTGTCGTATGGCACCTTCCCCAATGGACCGCAGAGCTGGGAGAACCCTAGGTTGTAGGACGTCATCCCTGTAGCCAATACCGTTTAAGTTAACATGAATTTGGAGCAGGGGTTTTCTGAAGTTTAATGCGAAGCCACCCACATCATGACAGATCCACCACCAAAGCGGTCATGCTCGCGCACCGTCGCATCAGCAAAACGCTCCCGTGGACGCCTCCAAACATTCACTCGACGGTCGTTGAAAGACAAGGAGAACCGAGACTCGTCTGTAAAGAGCACCTTTGACCAATGTTGCCTAGTCCACACCAAATGACGCCGAGCCCAGGCCAAACGCGCTGCACGGTGAGCTGGGGTGAGCAAAGGCCGTACTGCTTGTCGTCTTGATCGCAGGTTTGCCTCGTGTAGAAGGTTGCGAATTGTCTGGTCGCTGACGTTAACATTGCTGGCTGCGTGAAGCTGTCTTCTGATGGTGTTTGCTGTAGCGGACCTCATCCTCAGAGCTGACAGGGTGATGAAATGGTCTTGTCTTGCAGTGGTAACGCGGGGGCGTCCGGACCTTCTTGGTTCTTGGACGCTTCCAGTGTTGTTAAAGCGCTCCCGCAGCCTTTGGACAACGGAGTGGGACACTCCCAGCCGCCTGCCAACTTCTCTCACCCCCACCCCTTCCTGAAGCCATGCAATAGCTCTGCCTCTATCCGCCTCAGTCAATCGTCGTCTTGGGGGCATGGTTAGAAAAGCAGCAAAAGCGCTGCCATTTATATCCAGAAAAAAGCGCCGATTGTTGAACTGAACTCACAAAATGCAGGCCTTTTGCGTGCAAATCACTTTTTAATGTTGAAAATTTTGCTTTATTAGCAATTAGAGTCATTTTTTTGGTAAAAATTGGGTTTGTTTTTCAACTCAGTGCAGAAAGTTCCAAACTCACACATGTGATTACTTGTCAGAATAAGATTGTCTTGAATGTTACTGTACAGGATAATTTTTTAAATAAGCGATATTATTGATAGCAGCAAAAAATAATTAAACCAAATGAAATATGAGAGTGGCCCTTCAATTATTTTGAGTAGTATATATATAGGCCTACTATGAGCAACAAAACAAAAACAGAGATACCGGTAATCCACAATGTTAATGGTCCTGATTTGGCTCGGAAGAGTCCGCTGGACCTAAAGCAATAAACTTGTATTGTATTGTATTGCCACGCCTTCCTAGCGCCAAAACCTCATAAGTACAAATATCATGAGATAATTACAAATATCATAGGTAACTTACAATTATCAATGGATAGTTACAATTATTATCATTAAAAAAATTATAAATATCTTTGCGTGATCATGTTTAATTTTCTGTTTTGTTTTGGAAATGGGCCAAAACCGAAATTTGTAATTTTCACTTGATAATTACTTTTTTTAAAACCTCTTAAATGTAGATATGTCGTTGATATTTGTAATGATCACGTGAAATTTGTAATTATCAGGTTTTGGCGCTAGTAGGCCGTCGTAATGTGAATTACACAGAACACGTTTTAATTACTGCATGTACTCGTATTATCACCGATACCTGTAAATGCGCGTTTTGGCTCTAGTAAGCCTCCTTATAGTCAGAATTCAGCGTGATCACGTACAAATTGTAATTATGAAGTGAAAATTGTAATTATTATGTGATAATTACAATTTTCGGTTTTTAGCGCATTTCCAGGCGGGTTGCTATAAGAGCCAAAACTAAAAATTAAACATGATCACGCGAAGATATTTATAAATTTTTCCATGATAATTGTAATTATCCCTTGATAATTGTAATTATCCCATGATATTTGTAATTATCTCATGATATTTGTAATTATCAGGTTTTGGCGCTCCGACGTTTTGCTGTCAGTCAGACACGCGTCCTCGTTGATGATGAATATCCATGTCTGTTTACAAGAAATAAAAGTGCACGGAAGATTGTACTACGTCTCTATCAGGCAAACAGTGTATAATAAAATTATTGTAGTTTAGGAGGAGGCCTATGCTATGCTATCACAAACGGCATAGAGGTTGCGAATTTCTTTGGTCCAAAGCTCGATTCCCGAAAGAGGCAAGTTGTTGTTTCACTCGGAAGTCGACTTTTTGTGATGACTCTTTAGATTATATTCCACCCAACTTATCCCCATCCTCCCCTTCAACCCCACACCCCAACAGGGACCAATCTTAGAATGCGATCATTTATATAGAAGCATTTGAATAAGAGGTGGGTCGGGTCACAATCTGTGCCACGGGGGCTAAATGAGTTCAACAGGTACACGTGAACCCGTATTAATTCCTCGGTGTCCATGAACCACAAGATCCTACTTCCGTCCAAGACATAGGCCTACGCGCCCTTAGAAAAGCTGAACACGCTTTTGCCAAAATGATGATGGTGATGATGACTGATTGATTGAATTACAAAGCGCACAAATCTTCGCTTAGGTTTAAAAAACAATTAGTACACGAAGGAGACCCAGTTTTATCAGGTTTGAGATTGTTAAGATTGTTTGCTCAAAGTCTTAGTTACGTAGATAAGACGCATGATTCCGCTGATCCTGCAGACCCACACACACCAGCCCCCTACTCACTTTCTGCGCACGCCACATATTGCTTTCATTACGAGTTCGTCTTTATCAAGTTTATCCAAATGTGGTCTCCTGTCTAAAAAATGGGTAGCCTGTTATCCCCGGGGTAGAACGCTGGTCTCCACTGCCGATCGAACTGGAGTGGGTTCGATCCACGCATGGGAAGGGGAGAGGGTGGGGGCGAAATAATTAACTTAGGTATGAAGCTAATCAGGTCACCTACTCCGTCGGCTAAGAGTATAAACCGAGGTCTAATCTGTGGCCGTATGCATTTCATCGCACGGACTTTAAAAATCCCGATCGACGCTCATGTCCTCGATAGGTGTCAGTATACACCAATACTCCCAGCATGCATCATAGGTCCCATTCTACTCCCTGTCCTTGGATTCCATTATTAAACCTCCGTGTTTGATACCTAGTCATTTTCAACCTTCACAACTAAACATTTCAAGCACTGAGCTGAACACGTGCGGGAGTATGATCAGCCTCAGTCTGCTCCAGTCTTTAATGTGAAAGAGAAATGTTAGAGAACAATATTTACATTAAATAAACCTATATATCAGAGCATAGAGGGTCTACACTTGTCAAGGTTTAAGTGCATCGTGGATCATCGCCAAAGTTCGTTTATAAACGTGTCATTCAACCCCGAGAAAGGTAATAGCCTATTTTGATGATGAAGTCATATGAAATGAAGTCAGTTCTGCCATTTTATTCTAAAACGTGTTCATCGTACAGCCTACATTTTAGGGGGTTGGGTACGTCGATTCGCGCATCGTTTTGCGCATCCATAATTATACCCAAGTGTTCGTCATGTCGCAGTTATTATTATTATAAAGATTTTTCCATCGTGTCTAATTCTAAAGAAATTACCGTGAAACCTTTTTAAATGCGCCGAATAATTGCATAAAACCTTCTTTCGGGAGGTATTTATCAATATTTGTGTAAATGTCAACACAAAAACTTGCGATTACGACATGCCAAATTCGGAGTTCATGATCGTGATATGCCTATTTGAAGCAGTCGTGAACTGTCACAGGCAATTACGACTAACAAAATAAATATCGAATGCTTATTGATAAAGTGGATTTATTTAGATGAAACAGAGATCTGGTCGTTCACTGATTGTGTGATGCGGTTCTACATAGACTTTCCTCTAATGGCGTTCAAAAAGGCGTTTGACCGAGTCTGGCATGCAGCTCTGTGGGCAACCATAAGAGTGTACAACATCAGCCCTAACATTATTGAAGTCATCAAAAGCCTGTATGACAAGGCTACCAGTGCAGTCCTCCACAACAGCGCCATCGGAAACTGGTTCAGAACAACAATCGGTGTGCGTCAGGGATGCCTACTCTCTCCAACACTCTTCAACATCTTCCTAGAGCGCATCATGTCAGATGCTCTTGCAGATCACGAAGGCACAGTCAGCATAGGGGAAAGAGCGATCTCCAACCTTCGTTTTGCGGATGACATTGATGGATTGGCTGGAGAGGAACAAGAACTTGAATAGCTGGTACAGAGGCTTGACACCACCTCCAGAGCCTATGGAATGGAAATAAGTGCAGAGAAGACCAAAATGATGACCAACAACACCAATGGCATCAACACTGTCACAGAAGACTATTTAGACCCTGTGTTACGTTGAAACGCGCACGCTAGTTCGTGTGTGACGCGCGCGATAGATCTGATCGTTTAATTTGCAAAGATGCAATAATAGAGTGTATTTACCTTTGATTTGATTTTGTGTTGTTGTTAGAAGCTTTGTATAACGTTGATAATTTTAGTTGGTCGATTTTATTTGAGAATTTTCTAGAGTTGGTTGTTTACTATCGATCGAAGCGTGTGGATAATTCTAGTGGTAACTAGAGACGCTTCCATTCTAAATATGGTTGTATGACGTGAGACAGTGATGACGAAATTTGTTCTGATTGGTTATAATTGTGTCTTACCCGAACGTTCTTTATTTCTCTGGAGTATAGAGAGACTATATATGTGCCGCACTGTTTGAGTTGGTGTGTGTTGAAAGTGAAAAGTTGAGAGTGGAAAAAGCGATTGTAGGCAGTTGTTGATGTTCGCTGAATAAAGTTGGAAAACTTCATACGACTCCTGTCTTGTTGCTGAGTGAGCAGGCTGCGTGGATAAACGAATCCGAGTTACACTTATCAGGAGGATTCAAGCATTGGGGCTGAATCAATTACTGATAAAAACAAAACCAACATCGAGTGTAACACCCTGCACTAAGACTTCTCGCCTTAAACAGTTAAGCCTGCTGTAGCCTTTGTAAATTAAAGTTGATGCCAAGCAGATGACGCAAGTTAGTGGTGTGCTAAGCATGTGTACGCTAACGCTGGCTCAGTTAGGCAGTGACCTCATTCAGCTGACGTAGGGCCAGAGACACCCGCAAGAGGGGGCCCCTTGTAGTCTAGTTTTCGCGGGCTTTTGCTGACCACTACACTAGGTAGTCATTCTGTGCCTAACTCTCACACGAGCCACGCTCTGAAAGATCGCTAGCAGAAGACTAAAGCAGGCACGGAATGTGTTGCTATGAGTATTTGCACAAGTATATCAACTAACAAGTTAGTATCTCCCTTCTATGGCTCTGTCGACGTGCGCGTACAACCGGTTGCTTCCCTTTACATGCTTTGTGCTCCATAGAGCGTCGTCGGCCTAAAATAATTTTTTAGAAACTTCAAAACCCAAGGGAATTATGGGTAGGGAAATCCTTTTCTGAAATGACGTCGGCAGGACTCTTCGCGACTGGTGCATGGCACACGAGACACACGCAAAATGGCGTCACAAGATTTGTTAGATCTGAATTCGTCTAATTTGACCTCGCATGCTGCTGGATAACAATGCAATTTGATTTTGCTTTCAAAAATCAAAAGAGAGCGAGACCACAACAAAGTACAACGAGCCAAGGCGACGCAAACACTCAAGGCCGACAGGTCAAAAAGCACACAAACTACAAAAGGTAAGTACCCGTGACCATACACAATAAAGTAGGCCTAACCACCATTGCAAAATAGGATTGATCATCACCATGATTGAATTTTTCCACCCCACCTTTCAATCGGTACGGAATCGAACATATGCTCAAATCATCATATCTTTGACAGAACTTGCATGTGCATTATACAGTGTGATTCAAGCGATAAATGAACCATCACATCGAAGCGATCTGAGCAGCTGAATCGATGACAATGGCGATCAATCGTTCACTGAGACTCACGATCGCCTGCACTGAGCTCACATACATGTGTGCATGTTTCTATAAATCCATCGTGTTCTCCTTCGATAATTGAGCAAAGCCTTTGTTCACTACCAGAAATATGCAGTTCCTCTCCCAACTTTCGTTTAATTTCAGCCAGCACATCTTTGCGAGAAATGGCGACCACGACTGCAACCGTAGCTAGTTATCAGATTTCCCAGAATTCTCTATTCTATTTTTAGGTTTGGGATACCCCCGTCTCAGCTTGTGGCTAAAACCAAGGGCAACGGGACCACCGCACGTCGACTGGGGGCAATACGAGATAGGCCTACTAACTTGTTAGTTGATATACTTGTGGTATTTGTGATTCGTCAGCACCCTCCGTTTGAGTTTGACAGGCGTGTTTTGGGGATCAGTTGCTGAAACGGAAGGTGGTGAGTGTTAGACCTTGTATAGCATAGATAGAAGAGACTTAAGACCGTGTGTGGAGACAAAAGTGGTAGACATGGAAATACAAACAAATGGAAACACGTCTCCTTCTTTCTATGACTAAGGGAGTTCGCAGCCAAGTCACGTGGTTTTGCCCTTGTGTTCGAAACTTCCGGTTGCAGAAAGTCTTATATGTCCGTATCAAGGAAGTACAAACCATCGACCAATTAGATGACCTTGTTGAGGCATGTAGATACTTTTTCCTTTCTAAATTTCTATGTACTAACGAAGAAGAAAAGTGTAAGTACTAGATCTAATGTTCTTCATCGATTTTTGCAATGTGAAACCTGATGTTTTCGACTGTGCAAATAGCCGATATCGGAGAGACCGCCATTGTCATTCACTCATCAGTCATTGTCACTTGCGAGGCAAGGCAGAGATCTAGATTGTAGTCATTTCTTATCATGGACATTTTCATTATACATTTGTAACTTCAGTAGTGAATATATTTAATCTATCGTTGTTTTTGACTTATTTCTTTTAGTTTACAAGGTACGATATAAACTTTACAGGCAGTCAGCAAGCAGTTTTGAAAGCGCAAGACCGAAGAAGAAAAAAAGTAGGCCTACGTTTGTTTTGCACAGATGCTGTTGCCGTGTTGGTGTACTGTCTTAGTACACGTTTCTTTTTTTTTTTTCTTTTTTTCAGAGATGCTCTGCATCTGTATCACCTGGCAGCTTCGAAGGCTCATCTGCAAGCGATAAGCCCCGTGTTCTGGCACTTTGGAGCCGGAAAGAGGTAAGTTAGCCTCTGCTGGGTTTTTTTGTCCCTTGCTGTATGTCCCTACTCTAAGTCCTGTTTTCGCACCCCAGTGTGTTACCCCGAACATGTAGCTAGCAAGTGCAGCGGGTAGCCCCATGCAACTAAACACCATCATCATCATCATCATCATCATCATCATCATCATCATCATCATCATCATCATCATCATCATCATCATCATCATCACCACCACCAAGAACTATCACTGCTACCTGATAAAGGTGAAAGTAAATTTAGCTATGACAAGAAATGTAGTTAGAATACCCGGCTGCTGAAATAAAAAATAATAATGCACTATGTATTATTATTGTCTTCTGACAGGTGACATATGACATTATTGAAAAGGTTTGCAGCGAACAAGCGATCAACCCCAATTATTCGACTGTTAAACAGCAGTTTTTCAAGAATATTGATAGCAAGTATTGATAGTGTTAATAACAAGATTGATCTAGACTTGCTTTTGTTCTGTTCTGCAGTATGGACAAACATTTTAAGTTTTGTTTGTATTCTGTTGTTTTTACTTCATTCTGACTCTGAGGGGTAGAGTATGCCTGTTTGTATTGTTGTTGCCATGTAGATGTTGATTTTTTTGTGGGTTGAAGGCTTTGTTTTGTTGTGGATGGTGTTCATTTTTGCAATGAGGTGCGTTTTAATTATTATTATTCATGCTTTGAATTAGTTTTGTTTCAGTATAAAATGCCTTTCTGCTTTCAGGTTAGCAGTTCATAAGCGTGTTTCATTGTTCAAATGGTTATAATTTCTTCCTGTATTTGTTTGTTTTACATTTGTGTGCGAATATTTTCAAACACATAAATAGGTCATTCCCTGGTGTGATTAAGCCATTTACAGATTAACAGCTGCATTTGGTTTTCCACTTGATTTTATTTACTCATGTATATTTGCATTTATGGATAAAAAAAAATCGTATTGCATCTGCACACACGTGTTACAAACACTGCATCATTTGTGTTTTAATGCAGACCCCTTATGGTAAATTTTCCATTTACTGACAATACATGCATCTATTGAATGAGTTTCCGCTCGTGACGTTGAAAGAAATACATTAAAAGTGAACAAATAGATTTATTTACATTATTTATTATTATTTGTATTTATTTACAATTATATTGTCTTTTTCTCTCATTCTTGTTGCTTTGTTTTTGTTTGACAAGGGGGGGGGGGAGGGAGCGGGGGGGGGGGGAAGTCATTTCACTTAAGAATAAAGAGGAAGAGATAATAATTATATAAACTTGAATGTCAATTCTATCACAAGATATATGTTTGATTTAAACAATAACCTTGCAAATCTAAGTTGTGAAAGTTCTGCTTTTAGAATATCTTTTCTGTTTTCTGAAATAGTGTGAATAGGTGATAATAGATAATAAACGGAAATAATAGGAGAGCCAAACAATGCATTCTGAAATAGTGTGAGTAGGTTATAATAACCAGACATAACAGGAGATAAAGCCAAACAATGCATTCAAAAATCCTTTTCAGTATGTTTTATTAGTGGATTATCCAGCAGCTTGATTTTAACATTTTTGTCACTGTCTCTTTCTCTTTCGCACATACACATAAAAGAACATGTGTGCAGCTCATTGACAGAAAAGTACAAGTTAAATAATGGGACATTACATTTGTAGATGCAAATGTTGCCATAATAATACAACATCCAATTTAAGTATTACTGATATTTACTATTTCTCCACTAAGTATACAAAAACATTCGAGCACAAACTAGCACCAAATTGAACAAATTATTTATAAATTAAATAGCCATCTGTCACTAGCACCACACTGAACAAATTATTAATGTAAATAAATATTTATGTTTTTTTAGCACCATACTGAAAACATTTATTAATATATTACATATCCATGTGTTATTCACACTACACTGAAGCAATATAATAAAAATATCCATGTGTCATTCGCACCCTACTGAAGCAATTAATATAATAAAATATTAATGTGTCATTAGCACCATACTGAAGAAATTAATATAATAATTATACATGTGGGGAGCGCAGTTGATTCAGTGGTGTATGCAGTGTGCTGGAATGTAAGGCAGTAACAGCCTGTGCAGGCAGTGATTCAAAGCCCATTGACAGTCTGCAGTATACACATCAATAAATATGGGACCTATTATGACAGTACACCTATAAACTGAGGCCTAGTCTGTGCACTCAGGCATTCCATTGCCTGGACTTTAAAGATCCTGACGCTCTTGTCCTACACGGGTGAGTGCTGGCTACACAAATACACCCAGCATGCACTAGGTCTTTTCTCCCCATCCCCAGTGGCCCTGGTTTGTGCTAACAGCTCAGTCATCTGGACATCAGGCTATGCACCCAAATCCTGCAGGTGGGCGCCTCAGGCGGTTTGGGTTAGATCCTGTATCAGCAGCGCCAGCGCCTTGAGCAGGTGTTGAGATGGAAAGGCGCTGTATAAGAACGATGAAATAAATACAGGTGTCACTACAATCATACTGAAGAAATTATTTAGATATAAAACTAAACTGAAATTTGTTTGCATATGGGTGAGATTCAGTGCAATTTTGTAATGATAAAATTTTCATCAGGTATGAAAACAGGGATAAGTGAGAAAAACAAGAGGTAATGATTGGGTTAGTGAGCCGATAAATTACTCCCATATGGCGTATAAATTAAGAACGCAGCAGATAATCTATGTGACATTAAGGTCCGAATCACTCTCCTTGATGTCTCAGCAGCGTTTGATACGATCGATCATATCACGCTTCTTCAACGCCTCCAAAACCTGTACGGCATCTCTGGGTCAGCGCTGGCATGGTTTGAGTCATACCTGATTGGTCTGACCCAGACCGTGCTAGTCGATGGCCAGTTGTCCGCACCTGCAACTCTTTCTTATGGTGTTTTCCAAGGATCTGTTTTAGGCCCCATTCTTTTTATTTTGTACACCAAACCTTTGTTGTCTCTGATCCAATCTCATTCTATTTCTACTCAATCATATGCTGACGACACGCAGCTTCAAAAATCCTGTCCTCCTTCTGAAGTCACAACCACTGTCCAAGGCATTCAGACCTGTGCGTCTGATATCAAGTCATGGATGATAGAAAATAAACTATGCTTGAACGATGACAAGACTGAAGCAATGTTTATAAAGAAAAAGAGCACAATTCTTTCAGATGGTGAACCACACTCAATACAAATTGGCAATTCCGACGTTCCTTTCAGCACCTCTGCTCGTAACCTAGGATTCATTATGACATCTGACACATCTCTTGACACTCACATCTCCAACACATGTAAATCTGCAAATTTTGAACTTCGCAAAATCAGTTCTATTCGCTCTTGTCTTTCACAACAAACCACGATCATCTTAGTTTGCTCTTTTGTTCTTTCAAAACTGGATTACTGCAATTCTCTTCTTGCAGGCTGCTCCCAAGATCTTCTCTACAAACTTCAAAAAGTACAAAATGCAGCTGCACGCCTTGTTCTCAAGGCTTGCAGAAGAGATCATGTCACTCCCCTACTACGTTCCTTGCACTGGTTGCCCATATCTGCACGTATAGAATATAAAATTTCCACACTCTGCTTCAACTTTTTCTTCGGCACTTCCCCTGCATACTTTTCTGACATGCTCATACCCTACGTACCGCGCAGGCAGCTCCGTTCCGCATCAGACCAACGCACCTTCATCATCCCACTTGTCAAAACAAAAACCTATGGAGAACGCACCTTTGCTTTCTGTGCATCCACTCAATGGAATTCCCTTCCACACAATATCCGCCATGCGCAAACACAACAAGCGTTTAAAAGACAACTCAAAACATATCTTTTCCATAAACACCTTCTATAGCTCCTTCTCAATAACACACATGAATTAATCTCATCATCAGTCTTGTATGCACACATGTCGTGGCGCTCCATGCACGGGCAATTGTGTTCGCTTTTTATAATTGTTATAAGTGTTGGTTGCCTTTTACAAGTTAATAATAGTTTTAGTTGCCTTTTTATGTGTTTCAATGTAATATTTTTATTGAATCTTTTTAACATTATGTTGTACAGTTTTAGTGAATTTATTCAGACTTTATATACCTACTGTTGTTGTGTAGTATAAATGGTGTATGAATGTGTCAAGCGCGGAGAGCGCAGCCACTTGTGGCTGTGATGCGGCGCTATATAAATCTACATTATTATTATTATTATTATTAATCCTGACAGTGAGACATATATCATATATATATATATATATATATATATATATATATATATATATATATATATATATATATATATATATATATCTGCAAATCGAGTAATATCATTGTTGTGATATATGTGTGTGTACCAAAGATGTGTTTAATACCCCCTTTGGTGTGTACCCATTTGAGCGTCTCACCTTTTTTCACCATATTTATTTATATTTGTACCCTCGGGTTGGTCACGTACATTTTTTATTACATTTGGTAGCCAGGCAAGTGCTTTCAGTCCTCCTGCAAGTGGTAACGGACATATTAATTAGTATATTCTCTTATCTCTGTGCCACCACTGTGATGTGGCTCAAACATTTTGTTGGAACTTACTGCATTTTTTCTTGGTTTTATCAGTGGCTTGGACACCGACAGCTGTGGAAGCCACAAAGTTGGTAATGATCCAAACTTCAGCTTCTGGCCTCGAAAATCACCACCAGGACCTGCAATTCACAAACAAAATGAACTGTACATGGTGGAACATGTAATGAACTATCAACCCATAGTTCTCAAAACATACAATGATACATAATTGTTATGGTCTAATAATAGCAGTGACAATAATGGATAAGAAGAACAAAAGCGTACACTTTGGTCAACACAACAATGAGAGTGGCAAGATACCTGTAACGATAAATTGACATACTAGGCCAATATTAGACTTCTTATACTGCTGCCACAGACTTTTGTTGTTAACAAAGACATTTTGTTCTGTGCAGGATTGGTAATCAACACACTGCACAATACTCGGTACACATTCCGGCAATTTAGTATTGTCACACAATGTGGGTGTATTACTGTATATATATATATATATATATATATATATATATATATATATATATATATATATATATATATATATATATATATATATATATATATATATATAAGTCACAATATCCCTCATAGTGTAATTTTTAAACTTATCCTACCAATTCCCATTTCTTGTAGATTTCTGTGCACATAGATCTGCTTGCACATCTTGGCATCAACAAACATCACAACTCTGGAATGAACCCTGATTTGAAAATATACATGACCTCTGACCTCAGTAGTATTAAAAGATGGAATGGTTCGCTCGTTTGTTTACACAACAATAACAAAAAAAAATTATTCATTTATAAAAAAAAACAACGTATTTATCCTGCTACGAATATACTCATACTATTTAGTATGATATTATATACTATAATTATGGTTAACAGTTTGCGCACGCGGCTGGGTGAAGATGCAGCTATTTGGATAGGCCTGATGAAAGTCTGTGTACAATGTGTGTAGCTGTGCAATCTCGGTTGTACTAGCAGTGCCAGTAGCAACGGGCAAGTGTGAATGAGACTAGGGTACGTGGTGGTGGCAAATAAAATAAACTTAGAATGCCCTGCTTTAATTTGTAACAATAAAAGTACGTGTTTTTTTTCTTCTTTAATTCAATAAACTGAAAGCGAAGTATCGGTTCAATCATTATCATCTGTGATCATCATGGGGATTGCTTTTGCCGTTTTTGGATCAATACTACAATAGTGACAATTTATTATTATTATTATTATTATTATTATTATTATTATTATTATTATTATTATTATTATTATTATTATCATCATTATCATCTCTTTATTAACAAATCTTCAATATGAAAAAGGTTCTTTTATTCTGCTGATTTGATTGCCCGATTCAACAGTTCACTACTGCAACTTCGTGCAAGCTACGTTTTGTTTGAAGGCGACGGGTAGTGATCGTGCGCAAGAGAACCAATTAAATGTAGACTGTAACAACACCATACATTTATTATTATTTTTTAAAAAAATCTAAGATTTAGTAGTAAATTAAAACAATGCTGGCTTACCAGGCGTGAAACAGTAGGGTGTAAAATGTCCGGGTTCCATCTATCTTGCCGGCGAGCTGCGTAAATCAAGTGTCGTCGCCAAGTATCTTGCTCTGCACTCACCCCCTCAGCTGGAATACGATGAAAACTCAGCATTCTGCATATTCCGCTTCTGACTGTACAACCGGCGAAACAGCAGCAACTGCCCTGAGGGCGACGTTTGGCGAACATGTCAACAGGGTCAAAATATCACTATCAAAACATGCACGCCATTCAGCAACCGGAAGTTTGGAGCACACACGTCCCCAAAAGGCGGGAAGCAGAGAACTTCGGGCCTTCTCGCCGAAAGCCGTACATCCATACACTGAAGAATCCAGAGAGAGAGAGAGGGAGAGAGAGAGAGAGAGAGAGAGAGAGAGAGAGAGAGAGAGAGAGAGAGAGAGAGAGAGAGAGAGAGAGAGAGATGTGCTAAATTGAAAACACACCTGGCATGTATGATACTTTTTATTCCCCTTATTTGTCCTGAGAGAAGCTGCCCTGCGGCTGCTGCGCTTTCCATGAAAAGACAACCCGAATTGTGCCCGCATGGAGTCAACACCAAATATAAAATTTTCATAACGTCAGAAATTGTCACGAATCTACTCACTGTGTGAGGATTTAAACCCTACCTACCGTCAGCAATTGTGGGAAACGTACGGTCGTTGCAGAATAAACTCGATGAATTGTGGGCCAATGTGCAATACGATCAGACTTTCAGAACGTGTAGTGTGATGTGTTTTAGTGAAACGTGGCTACATTCTGCGATACAAGACGAAGGCTTGAATATTTCAGGTTTTCAGTTGTTTAGAGGGGACAGACAGAAAGAATCTGGTAAGAAAAAAGGGGGAGGGGTGTGTGTTTATGTAAACTCTCAATGGTGTAACCCCAACAACTGCTTTGCAAAGTTTTCACTGTGTACCCCTGACGTAGAATTGTTGACTGTCAGTGCACGCCCATACTACCTTCCAAGGGAATTCTCCAATGTGTTTGTGACGTCAGTTTACGTGCCCCCATCAGCCGATAGCAAGCGTGCATGCGAACAGATAGCGCACCACGTGCATGACCTGGAAAACAAGGCCCCAGATGCGCTAAAAATAGTGACTGGTGACTTTAATCATTGCGATGTCAGGAAGACGCTGACGGGGTTCCACCAGCAGGTCACGTGTACGACGCGATGCAATAGTATACTCGACCTATTTTATTGCAATGTCAAAGACTCGTATGTCTGCAGGGCGCTCTCTCCATTAGGTAAATCTGATCACAACCTTGTCTCCTTGATGCCCAAGTATAGGCCGCGTGTGCAGAGGGAACCCCCAGTCACGAAAACCGTGATGTCATGGACAACTGAGACTTGGGAAACCCTGCGTGCGTCATTGGACTGTACTGATTGGTCGGTTTTTATAGATGCTGCCAATGACGTGGGTGACCTGGCAGAGACTGTATGTGGCTACATAAACTTTTGTGTTGAAAGTATTGTGCCTACAAAAATTATTAAAATGTACTCCAATAATAAACCATGGGTGACGAAAGAGATTAAGGAGGTTTTAAATAAAAAGAAACTTGCTTTTAAAAATAAAGATAAAGAAGAACTGCGTAGGGTGCAAAAGGAATTGAAGATTGTTATCAGAAAGGGAAAGGAAATGTATAAGAGGAGGATTGAGAAACTTTTTGAAACGAACAATATGAAGCGTGTGTGGGAAGGTATGAATCTGATGAGTGGGTGTACAAAAAAGAAGGGTAATCATATATTTACAGACACTGTTGATTACGCTAATGATTTAAATAAGTTTTATGCTAGGTTTGACTGTCATGATTTTCAGAGTGAGAGGAATGAGAAGAAAAGAGTGTTGGAGGAAACAAGAGATATGAATGAAAGGATTGTAGTGGAGGAGGGGGAAGTACTTAGGACATTGAGAAAAACAAACCCAAACAAGGCGCCTGGACCAGATGGTATTAGACCAAGTGTTTTAAAGTATTGTGCTGAACAACTGTATCAGATTCTGTGTATTATATTTAATCTGTCTCTTGTTGAGTGTCAAGTTCCTCAGTCGTGGAAAACTTCTTGCATTGTTCCTGTGCCAAAAAAACCGTCCGTCCAGACCATGAATGACCTCCGTCCTGTCGCATTGACATCCTGTGTTATGAAAGTGTTTGAAAAATGTGTTTTGCTTCATTTTAATGATCTTGTTTCTGATTTTATGGATCCGTTGCAGTTTGCCTATAGGAAAAACAGAGGGGTTGATGATGCTATTTTGCATGTTTTAAATAGTGTTTATTCTCACCTGGATAAGACTGGTACCAGTATACGTATTATGTTTTATGATTTTTCCAGTGCTTTTAATACTATACAACCTCATATACTTGTTGATAAACTGACGTCCATGAAGGTTTTCCCGTCCACCATCCTCTGGATTCTGGACTATCTCACATGTCGTCCACAGTTTGTAAGATTAACCTCGGGTCTTACCTCAAACTCGATTTTAACAAATACTGGAGCTCCTCAGGGCACTGTTTTGTCACCGTTTCTCTTTTCTGTGTACACTTCTGACTGTAGATCTACGCATGACGACTGTATCGTGGACAAGTATGCTGACGACATTGCACAGACTGGGCAGATTACAGGTGACGATGACGCAAACTACAGACAGGAAATCAACGACCTGGTCGACTGGTGCGACATTAACTTTTTGGAATTAAATGTGGACAAAACTAGAGAGTTGATAATTGATTTTAGGAAAAGTATTTGTGAACCTGATTCTGTTATTATTAAGGGAAAAGTAGTAGAACGTGTGGAATATTTTAAGTATTTAGGCGTAGTCTTAGATAATTCTCTCTCTTGGAGACAAAACACTGAAAGTATTGTTAAGAAAATCAACACACGCCTGTATTGTTTGAGAAAATTGAAATCTTTCAATGTCAGCCAGCAACTCTTACAGATGTTTTATTCCTCTATGATCTGCAGTGTCTTGACCTTCGGCATCAGCTGTTGGGGAGGAAGTATTATGAAACAAGACAGGGACAGGTTGGATAAAACGATTAGGAAGGCTGGTGGGGTGGTGGGTGCAGAACAGGATGATGTGGACACACTCTGCAACCGATGCACGGCAAATAAACTGAAGGCCATCCTTGATGACGCGACACATCCGCTTAGGCAGGAATATGACAGTAGGCAAATAGAGCGCAGTGGTAGATATAGGGTGCCGAGGGCTAGGACATGCAGATACGCAAACTCTTTTTTACCCAGATCTGTTTTAATGGCTAACCAGAATAAGAGAAGATGAGAATGATAGTGAGAATGTATGTTGAAATGGATTTGGCAATGCGTATTATTTATGTTTTTATGTGTAGTGTTTTTAAGCTGATTTTGCTAATGTGTATTAAGAATTATGGGTGGACATGTCGAATCAATTTCCTCTTTTGGATTAATAAAGATTTATTGTATTGTATTGTATTGTATTGTAGTAAACATGTATTGGTCTCTATGGAAAGCTTCAGCAAAATAATATTTGCAGACGCTGCGCAAAATTTTGATGTAACATAAGCTAAGCAAGGACACTCCCCTATAATTATCAGTTACATTAAAAAGTCCCTTTTTAAATATTGGCACAATGATTGCTTTCGCCCACTCTTCTGGATACAACCCTTTTTCAAACAGGGTGTTGAAAAGCTTTGTTAGAAAACAAACAGTTACTTCCCCGGACAGCTTCAGCATTTCAGCTAATACCTGATCGATACCGCATGATTTCCCTATTTTTAATTTCTTTATAGCTTCCCGAACTTCTTGTTCAGTGATTGGACGATTCAATTCAAAACAGGCATCATTTACATCATCTGAGTTAGTGTCTACCACAGAATCTACCAAGTTATCCGTTGTTAAAATTCCATCTCCATTAAACAGCTGCTGAAAATGAGTAAACCATTGATCCTCAGTTATCTCTTTACAAATCCCACTTTTCTTTTTGCCAGAAATTTTCTTTAGTTCTCTCCAAAACAGCTGCCCATTCTTTTCTAAGGACGCTAAGTACTGTGCTTTTTCCCGTTTATAGCTAGTTTTCTTTCCATTAATTAAAGTTTTATAAACTTTACGCGCAGCAACATACAACTGCCTATCATGCTGCTGCTTAGTGTATCTAAACCTAGCCAGTAACTGCCTAGCCTTACATTTAGCCTGCCTACAGTCGGCATCAAACCACAAAGCTTCCCGCTGATCCCCACCCACACAAATCCGTCTGTTCATACACTTGCTGGCCGTGTGCAAGGCATTAGTAAACAACTCCAGTGCTTCATCAACATTATGATCTAATAACATAACAGCTCTGTCACACACATTCTGAATAGCATCAGATTGAAAACTTTCCAAAAAATTAGTTTCTTTACTCTTCGTCCATATTGTCTTGTTAATCCATTTAAAAACAGGTTGAACAATATCACCAGACTGCTTACAGAGTGTAAGCGAAACAGGGAAATGTGGCGACTCAATAAACGATTCAACCTGCAAAGAACGTACAAAACTGGTTACACATAAATCACTAGACAACACGAAGTAGTCAATCTTGCTACCACCACTTGCAGTCACAAAAGTTAACGAATCATCAAATTCAAACTGACATAAACCGTTCACAATAACACAATCAATCCAATAACTGTTTACCAAATGCATTCACTATCTTATCATCAGAACGTCTCAAAAATATTTCTTTCATATTTTCACTTTCGTCAAAACCTTTCCATATATCATCTTCCACCTCAAAAGGTAAAACATTTTTGCAACTCGTTCTCGCATTCAGATCTCCGCAAATGATAAATGAAATATCTTCAAACCTCTCATACAAATCAACTAAACATTGTTCCAAAACTTCAATGCCATAACCATGCTCCGCCACATTCCAATATCTACTATCATATGGGTGAACATATAGACATATCAGAAAAACATCTTTCAATAAACCAAGCCATTCTTTACTCAGTTTCAATACAACCATGTGCTTGTATTTCACATCAATTCTCTGTACAAAATGTGCTAACATTTTACGAACAAAAACAAGTACACCCCCCGACTTTCTACTGCCTTCATTGATTCGGACTGCTTTGGAACAATACACATATAATTTTTGAAAGGAGCATAGGTCAGTTTGTCATTGTCAACAAAAGTTTCGTTAAGAGAAAAAATATCAAAATTCAACAGCGATCGAACAACATCTTTAATATCTAATTTGTACATCCAACCTTCACAATTCCATGTGCATATTGAAATATTACTTGGACTTCGGCCTCCTCCCTATTCCACAACTTTACCACCACCTCCACCCCCTCTAGGCGTTCCCCTTCCTCCTCTCTGAGTACCTCCCACCCCTCTCGCACCATCTCGCCCTCTTTGTGGCTGTTGGGTCTTTGCGCTTCTCGTTACCCATTGCTTCAAAATATTGATTTGCTCATTGTCATTTTGTTGTGTATTTACTGGCCGCGTGTTTTGTTTTAAACCTGCATTGTGTTGATGAGGCCTACTGACTGAAGCAGCACGTGTTCGATTACAAGTGTTTACGGGGCTTTCCCTACTATTGCTACAACTAGCACGTGACGATACAGGCCGGTAGCTGTGACGCCGTTCACTTTTCTCCTCCTCTGGTTCTGACCTGTCAGTATTATGCCTCGCTGCACACATTTCAAAATTGTCACTCCCGTGGTCGTACGGACCTCTCAATTCAGTTGATAGTTTTGATTTTGCGTTCTCCAAACCTACTACGTTGTCGTCGTTTTTGCCTTCATCTCGGTTAGGTCCGCTGTACCCCTCCGATGAGACTTCTGCTTCAGAAAGATCAAAGGGGTTGTAGTTCCAGTCATCTACCGGTCTTGAACTGCCAAACTCAGCACTCCTCACCCCTTCAACTATTCCCCCACTGCTGATTATGTTATTTGTGTTCTCGTGGTCGTTGGTGTTGTCTTTGATGTTCATGTTACGATTTTGCAGCCGAATCAACTCTCTGGTTTCTGGTTTGTAAATGTATGTACACTCCGACTTTCGTGATCAGCTTGTCAAACTTCATCTTCGTCTTCTCACCAGCCCTTTGCAGTTCTTTTGCTTTCTCCTGCAAACCTTTACGTTTTTGTCTCACAACTTTGGAAAAGTCTTCATTAATAAACACGTGTTTAAACCGTTCAGATGATTTCAGCTTGCGAGCCTTGGCCAGAATCATTGATTTCTGTTTGAATGAAAGAAACTTCACTACAATAGCATTGTCTTTTCCTGTTCTATGTGCCCTCTCAATTTCAATCACCTCTGCGATTCCTAACCCATTTTGAAGCACATCTAGGACCTTCTTTTCGCACATTTCCCAGTTTTCATTTCCAGTCTCTCTCTTAATGCCATAGAAAATCAAGTTATTTCGTCTGCTGAAATTTTCAAGAGAATCACACTTCTCTCTTAGAAAGACCAGTTCTTCACGCATTTCCGTGTTCTCTATCTCTAAATGGTCACACTGTGTCTCCAGCTCTAACACTCTTCCTTGTAGTTTGTTCTGTGATTCCCCAATCTCCGTCATCTTCGCTGTCAAGGAATCTCTCAGTTCTACCATTCCAGTCTGCACCGCCATTGTTTGTTTTTCCTGTCTGTCTTCTAATGCAGTCATATGTTTTTCTAGGTTGGAGATACCCTCCATGATGAGGCCTTGCAATAGCGCAGGACTTTGTTGAGGCTGCTTGTGTTCCTCCATAGTGTCTCGACTTGTTACACTAGAAACTTCATTCATGGTACTTTTCTCATGCACAGCAGGCCCCGGATTCATCTCCACATCTCCGGCCATCATCAGGTAACACGACAAGAATACAACGGCTACCGTGGTCAGCATTCCAAACCGTGAACGTCTGTAAACATGTTTATTCTGTCGTTCGAATGAAATAATCTTTGCACAAAACAACTCACAGTCCACAGCAATACGAAGGTACTGTCTATCCTTTGTGCCACAAGCATGCCACAACAGAAGTACACCGACCGGGATAAAACGATCCGTTTTTCTGCACAAAATGTCAATTAATGACCACAGAAACTTGCCTATTGTCACTCGGTGTTGTAGGTGACTAACTGGCATTGTCGTCTGTCAAGAAGGAAACCTGTGTCGATCAGTAGACAATAAAATGAGAGCGTTCGTTTACGCCTATTTCAAAAACGCCGCCATAGTGGAACCAGGCGACCTTGACCTCGTAATTTATTTAGAGCACATACCAAACACAACGTAAATTTGAAAGGTCTATGCGCAGGAAAAATCTCATGCCATGCCCACAGAAAATTATGCATCATAGGAAACAATATTGTTCTTAAAATTGCACAAAAAGTAGCAAATTGAGATGATGTGCTTAGCCAACTTTGTTTCAGAAGCACTGAGACCATGAACGAGGATTTTGTAAGTTTTGCCCAAGCCTATGAGGCGCTCAATGTGAACTCTCTTGCTAGAGATTTTTCTGTCCTGAAGAACCTGATACGCTGACAGTCGGTTTTTCTTGCTGAAAAAAGCAGGAATATTTATTTGAACATCCTTTGGAGCAAAGATATCCTGGACATTAAAACCCTTATCAGCCATGATCGAATCCCCTGGACTGCACATGTTGGGCAGGCCACACCTCTCAATAATCTGCCTGTCTGAGGTTGAGCCCCCATATACATCCGATACATAGGAAATCAATCCTCCAGGTGTACCCCCAACAATCGCTTTCACTGTATTTTTGTTTTTGTACGAAGAAAACGATGCTCTTTGTGCCAGTGGATTGGAGGGTTTTTCCACTGGTACTTCAGTTGCATCTAGAATAACACGAGTGCTGGGAAACTTGCTGCCAAAATCCAATGGGGCATAGTACCTGACCAGTTCTCGACTTACCCAAAGATCTACTTCCCCCCACTGCCTTGCGCAAAAATTTATCCATGTTAGGTAAACGTTCTCCACTGTTGCAATTGACACCTTGAACATTCGAGACAGTGGAAGATAGTCAAGATCCTGTCGAAGCTTTGCCAGCATCAACAAAAACTGATCTTTGGGTGACAAGCACTCAACAGCATTAGTTCTTAAATATTTTAGATGGTCTACAGCTGGACCGAGTGAAAAAAACACAGCTGAAAACTTCTCATACGACTCCAAACCAGTATAATAATGCAAAAGTTCTCTGTCAAACTGCAATGTCTTGATGCACAGGTATTGAGCACATGGATCCAGTGCAGCCTGAGTTCCAGCAGAGCATGTCTGAGGTGACTGTGGTAGAGGAACAGCAACCTCCTAAAAATCATACACAAAATTAGATGAAAATAAAGAACAGGTAATACAAATTTCAAGTAATACAATCTGAAGCATTTGGTCAGTTGGTCACAAACAGATTGTTCTGCAAGAAATGGACTTGAACTGGAAAAGCGTTACATAAGAATTATGAAATAATACATAAACATGAATATATGTCGCACAAACAATGCCAAAAGAGAATATTGTGTTGCTGAAAACAAGTTTTACATGATGTTTACATTTACTGAATTAGACCCCCCAAACCCTCCCCCCACCCCAAACAAAACAAAAATAAAATAAAATAAACAATAAATTAACTGAAAAAAATTGGATTAGGTGAACCCCGACCCACACTATTTTCTGCCCACCCGACATTGCTTAAAAAAAAGTGGGGGTGGGTGTATCATTGTATGTGTGCACACCATACCATACCCTTGTAAGAAATAGCCTTAAAAAAAGTGATATATCATATTTTTTTGCCATGTTGTTACACTCATTTTTAACATATATATGTAATTTTAATTTTTTAGAGGACAAATCAACATTTTATAGTGATGTACGCACATTAATTTATACATTTATGACTTATAAAGTATCTCCTGTTGAAAAAAAAACTTATAACTTAACTGTCACTACATGTAAACAACTAACTAGAAAGAATGTTTAAAAAAATTAAATTATGTACATAATATTTATTTAATTCTCAATTTTAATACATTCTCTTACTTGGTCTTCTAGATCCAAGCACCCCGCAGTTTCATGACTTGTACTTGTAGCAGCAACATCCACTTCCACAACATCACATTCCATGTCATTAACATCACCGTCGATTTCATTAACCTGAGCTTCAGATCAGCACATGAAGCTGACGCATCGTTGGGTTCAACAGCAGTCCCAGCCTGAAGCACAAATATTGAAATTAAAAAGGATGGACACTGTATAGTGTTTACTTGTGGCCTCTATTCAGCCATTTGATGAAAGGCAGAATGTTAGAATTTCTGCACACACAAAAATTCAGGATGAATATGCCCAGACACCTGTTTAAGGGAATGCAAAAAGGACCCATATATGTCTCTAACCAGATCTGATTATGCAACACAAAAATAAAATACTGAGCCTCAGTCGAGTATCAATAACAGGTTTGCTAGTTTTCACAGGTTGTGAAAATGTTCATGAATTATTCATAAACATTTTAACATAAATATTTTCTATTAAAGTTTTAGTCTATTTTGATTCTTATCTGAAAGTAAAGTTACATTAAATGAAATGTTCACACAAAACAGAATATGTAATGTTTTAACACTTAATAGCATGTTTTACTGACATTTAGAACCTCACTGACATCATACCTTAGTCTCGATGGCTGACACAAGTGACAAGCAGGCTTGATTCTGATACCGCCTCGATCTCCTCTCGTACCTCACCCGAGTCAGCTCAGTTGAAGGAATCTTGGTCCATGGAAAAATGCTTGGTACAGCATTAGCTTTCAATGTCTTTCTTTTTCGTGTCAAAAAACCTGTACAGGGGGAAAATAAATTACATTCAAAAATGTACTTTTATAAATATAACACTAATATAGTAAACAGTACTTTAATGAGAGCAAGATATATACCAATGGAAGCAAAATCAGAAACCTCTACTAATCTACTTGTCGTGAGTTATTTACACAAATGACACAAAAATACGTCTCTGATAAATCAAACTGACAAATCTACATAATGTAAACAAACAACAAAGTTCCAAAATTATGAACAAATGTTCATATCGCTTAAATATATGAGCCCCATTCAAGTTCTGAAGTTGCCATGCACGCAAACTTTCTTTCTGTAGAATAGCAACTTGTAACTTTGATGGATTATAATTTATTTTTAAAACAGCATCATAGAAGAAGCCGGTGAAAGGGTACCTACGATTCTTCTCACTCGATCAGTCTTATTATCTGGCCTTAGGGGGAGAGAGAGAGAGAGAGAGAGAGTAGTAGTAGTAGTACTAGTAGTAGTAGGACTAGAATAGGCCGTGAAGCCTTTATACGTCCCATCGTAGTTATCATTTGAGAGAGAGAGAGAGAGAAAGAATTCGAAACAATAATCAAATGCAATTAATATAGTTTAAATAAATTAATATTAGTAATTTTAACATATTATTTTCACAATTTTATTTACCGCTTGCAGTAGGGCCATCAACAAAATCTTCCGGACGAAAATGATTTTCGCAGACACTGCTAAACGCAGTAGGGCGCCAGCGATCACGTCGAACTGCAAAAATCCATTGTTTCCGAAGCTTTGGATCAGTTGGAAACTTAAATCCTCTCGAGTGATTGCACTGATAAACAATACATTTGTTCGGCATCTTCGTAAACACTGTTTGGCGTATGCTGTGGTATAACCGGAAAGAAGCAAGTTATAGACTACTGCACGCACGACCCCTAGTGGCAAGCGATCAAGAACCATAATCTCAGCAGAACGGCTCATTGGAAAAAAAAAGTAGAAGAAATAGTGTTGTTGGTTTTCTTAAATTAAAGAAAAAGTTAAAAAATTTAAAAAAAATGTAAAAGAAAAGCCCAATGACGTCATTTTGTATAAACAATGACATCGTCCATTGTGACGTCTGAAATTCTGTCTTTAGAAAGACTCTGGATACAATACAAAACAAAATAAAAATCAAGAAAGCGAACACTTTCTCTACAGTATGAAATTTACCAGAAAATGATGGGAAAAGACATGTTTAATTTGTATTTCATGGATTTATTATTTGGTAAGTCGTTGTTGGTGTCATTATCGTCTTAATTTGTATTTCTTTCGCACGCGAACTGTATTTATTGATTCAGTATTGAACTGCACTGAATTACATGACCATCTCAGCCCGTAAGAATGATTCAGCTGGAAACCAGAATTGTGTATGCGCAATATTTGTGCGGAAATGCCTTATCGGAAACTGATTGCAAATATTGTAAGGAATCGGGTTAGTGACTGACCTGCTGTTTTGCACTGCGAATCTTTTCATAGGCTACGTTCACCATTAATGTTTTAGGAGTGGCATGTGTGCAGCCACGAGTGAGGGTAATACGAATTGAGGAATAAAAGTCAAGTTCTTTGGCTATCGCCAGCCGGACGCTCTCCATATATTGTCATGGACAGTTTTTTAACACCTGACTTCAGTTATAAGCGGGTTATTATTTTAAAAATTATTTTAACGTTCTTAAATAGCGCTTTTCCAGCTCAAGAGCTGCTCAAGGCGCTGGCTGATACAGGATCATACTCACGCTAAATATGGGTTTTTCTATTTGAGAGAGCGTGCGGTAGACAGACACACACGCACTCGCTGTCTCACACACAAATGCGCCCGCTCACACACACACGCACACCCACACCCGAAAAATATTTGAATTATTACAACCTGTCAATGAAATAAATAGTATTATTATTAACTATGTGTCCACCTGTTCTCGCTCCAAGCACGTAACAGATGGCACGGCGGGCTTGATGAGATAACTTCAACTAACCATCACTATCACCACCAGTGGGAATTCAGGACACCCCCACCTGCAGCATGACCAAAACGGCCAACGAGGACAGGGAGGCCAGCAGCGAGCATTCTCACATTCCCACTTCGTCAGCAACAGAACTGAATGTTGCGCCACCCAGGGCAAGAGAGGACCATACGGCCAGCAACACGGGATTGCAGGGTTCCAGGCATTCTCAGGTACACCCAGGTTGTAGCCCGCTGTTTGTATTATAAAATGAAGTGTAAAGTAGTATCTGTGCTTTGTCGAAACGATTTATATTGCATTTGCTTACAGCGCTCGACGATAAGACTGTGTGTAGCTGAGGATCACACCTTTTAACTCTGTTGGTACTGTTGTAAATGCTGTTGTTATGATCCTATAATGTCCTATCCTATCCTATCCCGTAACTCGGAGGTCGTCGGGGCACCACAGATGATCGTTTAACCAGCGTACTCCATCTTTCCCTGTCCTCAGCAACCCTGACCGTTTCGCTCAGTGTGAAACCAGTCCATTCTCAAATGTTGTCCTCCCACCTCTTTTTCGGTCTCCCTCTTATTCTACCTCCTTGCACTGGGCCTTGCAGGATGGTCTTTGCAAGACCTGATGATCTGGTGACGTGGTCATGCAATCGGAGTTTCCGTTTTCCACCACTGTGAGCAGGTCATCGTGTTGTCCAATGGCTTGTGTGATGGTCTGTCTCAGTATCTTGTTGTTATGATACAGTCCTATTTTGCTATTCAAAATTAACAACTCCTTGTTGTCGTATACAATGTCTCCATCACCGTGCCTAATTCAGGATTATAATAATGGTTAATGTCGTATCTTTTTTTACTTCTAAAATAATTCCTTATCGCAGGTATCGGAAGCATTCGTCACGACGTCAGATACGCTTATAACATCAGGCAGGTGCGGTGACGAGGACGAGGAAGATGAGGAGACGAGAGCAAAGTTACCGCTGCTAGAAACTTCCAGCATCGATCCGGAAAAGGAAGTGACGAAAGAGAAAGAAGATGAGGATGACGGGGTTCCGTACGATCGGGGCTGGGCCTGGATGCTAGTTTTTGGTTAGAATCTTTTGTCCGTTTATTTTGTTAAACACTAAAACCTTCATTCTTCTCCACCTCGACCCCAGCCAGTCTGTGAGCGAGAGGAGAGTGGGGTGGAGGTAGAGGGAGGTTTGAGCGTGGGAGGAATAATGACATAAGAGGGGGCGGTTGTGTGAGAGAGAGAGAGAGAGAGAGAGAGAGAGAGAGAGAGTGTGTGTGTGTGTTTGTGTGTATGGGTGAGGGTGTGTGTGTGTGTGTGTGTGTGTGTGTGTGTGTGTTTTGAGAGAGAGAGAGAGTATTCACGTGCTTTAAGCCTGCGTATGCGTGAACCTCGTATGACCATAGACTTAAAATGCTGTGTTGTATACAGTTTGTTTTGTTGTCGTTGTCTCCTTTATTATACATTGTTGTATTGCGTGCTGTTTCAGGGTTGTTTATCAACTTTGCCTTGATGTCGGGTTACCTCAAGTCCAGTGGCATTCTGTTCGTGGAGCTGCTGCATCGTTTCCATGCGCCCACGTCGCATACCTCCCTCCTGTTCACCATCAGGGCAGGCGTCCTCAGTATCTGTGGTCAGTGCAGTTAATACGAAATGTATACCATCAATGCCATTGATTCCCTTCAAAGTCAGTTTTCCAGGACCAATCCTCTCTTCATTGCGAGATCTATAGCTGCTAACCGATAGCAACTCTAGCTTTTACTAGTATTGCGTCTGCTCATGAACGACTTTTGACACACCGCGTATTCACACTTTTCTGCTATCCTATGCACCAACCGGAACCCCCTCAATGAAACATACTTCCGGTTTCTTTCACCGCGTGTTTTAGTGAGTTATTTCCAAATATTCAAGAATAATAAAATGTGTCACTGGCCACCAGTATCGTACCCTCACATATTTTTTTTTGGGGGCTGCAGTTTATTATTCCTTTCTATCGCCAGTGGCGCGCCTAAACCCTACCTACCTAACATTATTTGTGAATTTTTGAAAAATATTCGGAAAAACATAACGCCCAGATGCTGGCTCGAACCCACACCTGTCAGGCGCCATTGGTTTCTGGCTTGTCGACAAGGCAAGTTAGTCCTGTTTCACTTTCTGTCGATGATCGACGCACCTCCGAAGTCGCCACAAATACAGGCCTCTACGATTGTTTTTTGCATCCTTTCACTGAGCATGTACTTCCTCCACCGTTTTTATACTTATCCCACTCGTTTTCTGGCTCTAACAATCGTCGTTTTCGCCAATTTGCCATATTTAAAAGTCATGCATTAAGCTTTGATAAAAGCAAAACAAGCCATACCGGAACTTGGTTTCATTTTAACCTCGTTTTAATTTATAATGGCGATACCCACGAGTTTTTATGAGAGGTGCCGGAAAGTTGTGAATTGCCGTGGCTCAAGGGTAGAGCGTTCGTTCGTCTGACACACTTGATGACTTAGATTCGAATCCCGATGCGGCAATTTTTCACCGTCGTCCATCTTAACAGAATGCTTATTTTATCGGCCATGAACGCTTTTTCTGAGCGCCTGAATATACATTTGAATAACATGCCATCTTTTTTTAAATTTGTTGTGGGGGTGGGGGTGGGGGTTATGGGGGTTTTCAAGCTAATTTTATATTTCAATGGAGGCAACATTTATTATGAATGTTAAATGAATCTATCAAAGTTGATCCATTTAAAATACTGGGCGTCGTGTGCAGGTCTGTACGTGATGAACGTGTTCTTGGCAAAATTCGGGACGCGACGCTTGATGTTGACGGGCGGTCTGCTGATGTCACTCTCCGCCATCTTGTCTTCATTTGCCCACGAGCTCACCTTGCTCATCTTCATACACTCCGTCCTGCTCGGTAAGGAAAAGGAGGAGAATGCAGAAGAAGAAAGAAAGAAAGAAGAAAGACGAGAAGGAAGAAGAAAGAAAGAAAAGGAAGCAGAATAAGTTAGTTAGTTAGTTAGTTATTCATTGCTTACAGGATCCAGCGGACTGCAAAGAGCCGAATCATGACCACAAAATCAAGACCACAACTTCGCTGAAAGAGGACTCGCCCCTGATCCGCACAAAAGATCCGCCGAAACAACCCCAGTGATAACACCGAAGGCACTCCACCAGCCGTTCACCCCAAAATAAAGGCATCCCAAGCAAAAGACGCTGAGGCCACACACCAACCCATCGAACCCTCGTTTACAAAAACAAAACAGAACACAAACACCACTATAAAATATCAACAAAACACATACATACAAAATGCCTACATTGCCAAACAACAACATCTTAGGAAGCCCCAGCGACCACCCAGCAGAAGAGTTTTCAAGAAAAAAGGTAGGTGACTGGACTAGCGAAGAAGAAGATAGTATAGTAGATTGATAGATACAGAATATGAATGAGAAAGAACAAAGGAGAAAGACAGCAACAGGGGGAATTTAAATCACTAAATTTCCAGAAAGTGGGGATACTATTTATACTGAAACCCCCGGCACCCTCAGGGGGGAAAAAGAAGCAGAAAACACCCCCCCCCTCCCAAAAAAAAACGATTTGAAGGAAAAAAAAGAAGAATAACAATAAGAAGAAAGAATAAATAAATTTAAAAAAAGTAGAAAAAGAGAAAAAACAACAGAAAAAGAAAGAAAGAAAGAAGAAAAAGAAAATAAAGAAGAAAAACCAAGAAAGAGGAGGGGGAAAGAGGAGGACGAAGAAGGAGAAGGACAAGAATAAAGAAAAGAGGAAGGGAGGAGGAAAAAGCATGTTTTGATGACAGGAAGCAGAAGAGAAGAGTTGGAAGAGGAAAGAAGAACAGATAAAGAGAAGGGTGAGGGAGATAAAGAAGCACATTTAATGTGGTGGCTTCTAGCATAAAAGTAAAAAGAAGAATAGGAGAACAACGACGACGACGATGATGATGATGATGATGATGATGATGATGATAAAGGAAATGATGAGAATTACGTCGTCGGTGATGATGACATGATAACAATAGCAATGAAGACGACGATAAAAATTATAACAATGACGGCGCCAAGGACGATGATGGTGATGATGATGATTATAATGATGATGATGATAATGAAGACAACGACAATTTTAACGATGATGGCGAACAAATTACGATGATGATGATGATGATGTAATGATAATAACAATGAAGCAAGACAAAAAATATAACGATGACGACGAGAACGGCTACAATGTTCAACAACACAAAAGAATTGTACGATGACGACGAGAACGATGATGATGACGAAGACGATGATGTGCAGCAATGGCGATGGCGATGCTAACTTCACCTGGTGAAGTGCTACTGGGGGCATACTTCAGAAAACGCCGCTCTCTCGCCCTTGCACTAGCTAAGTGTGGCGCCAGTGTCGGGAACATTGCCGTGCCCCCGTTTATTAGGTGAGCCCATCATCATCATCATCATCATCATCATCATCATCATCATCATCATCATCATCATCATCATCATCATCACTACCACCGTAGTGGTCGTCGTGGTGGTGGTCGTCGTCGTTACGACTAATTATCAGCGCAAGTGACGACATTGAAACCTACAAGAATCATCAAGGTAGATCTAGGATGAAACCCCAATCTTACTTTTACAATTTAGAAAGAAAGAAATAACTAAACAAACATGAGGCAAGAAACATTAAAGCGGTAGTGCCATCTTAGTGCATCATAACGGTATTGCTTTTGAGAAGTGTTATTTTAACGGTATGGCTATGAGTAGAGTATCATAATGGTATTGCTATGAGTAGAGTATCATAACGGTATTGCTATCAGTAGTGTTATCATAACGGTATTGCTATCAGTAGTGTTATCATAACGGCATTGCTATCAGTAGTGTTATCATAACGGCATTGCTATCAGTAGTGTTATCATAACGGTATTGCTATCAGTAGTGTTATCATAACGGTATTGCTATCAGTAGTGTTATCATTACGGTATTGCTATCAGTAGTGTTATCATAACGGCATTGCTATCAGTAGTGTTATCATAACGGTATTGCTATCAGTAGTGTTATCATAACGGTAGTGCTATCAGTAGTGTTATCATTACGGTAGTGCTATCAGTAGTGTTATCATAACGGTATTGCTATCAGTAGTGTTATCATAATGGTATTGCTATCAGTAGTGTTATCATAACGGCATTGCTATCAGTAGTGTTATCATAACGGCATTGCTATGAGTAGTGTTATAACGGCATTGCTATCAGTAGTGTTATCATAACGGTATTGCTATCAGTAGTGTTATCATAACGGTATTGCTATCAGTAGTGTTATCATAACGGTATTGCTATCAGTAGTGTTATCATAACGGCATTGCTATCAGTAGTGTTATCATAACGGTATTGCTATCAGTAGTGTTATCATAACGGTATTGCTATCAGTAGTGTTATAACGGCATTGCTATCAGTAGTGTTATCATAACGGTATTGCTATCAGTAGTGTTATCATAACGGTATTGCTATCAGTAGTGTTATCATAACAGCATTGCTATCAGTAGTGTTATCATAACGGTATTGCTATCAGTAGTGTTATCATAACGGTATTGCTATCAGTAGTGTTATCATAACGGTATTGCTATCAGTAGTGTTATCATAACGGTATTGCTATCAGTAGTGTTATAACGGCATTGCTATCAGTAGTGTTATCATAACGGTATTGCTATCAGTAGTGTTATCATAACGGTATTGCTATCAGTAGTGTTATAACGGCATTGCTATCAGTAGTGTTATCATAACGGTATTGCTATCAGTAGTGTTATCATAACGGTATTGCTATCAGTAGTGTTATCATAACGGCATTGCTATCAGTAGTGTTATCATAACGGTATTGCTATCAGTAGTGTTATCATAACGGTATTGCTATCAGTAGTGTTATCATAAGGGTATTGCTATCAGTAGTGTTATCATAACGGTATTGCTATCAGTAGTGTTATAACGGCATTGCTATCAGTAGTGTTATCATAACGGTATTGCTATCAGTAGTGTTATCATAACGGTATTGCTATCAGTAGTGTTATCATAACGGCATTGCTATCAGTAGTGTTATCATAACGGCATTGCTATGAGTAGTGTTATAACGGCATTGCTATCAGTAGTGTTATCATAACGGTATTGCTATCAGTAGTGTTATCATAACGGTATTTCTATCAGTAGTGTTATCATAACGGCATTGCTATCAGTAGTGTTATCATAACGGTATTGCTATCAGTAGTGTTATCATAACGGTATTGCTATCAGTAGTGTTATCATAACGGCATTGCTATCAGTAGTGTTATCATAACGGTATTGCTATCAGTATAGTGTTATCATAACGGTATTGCTATCAGTAGTGTTATCATAACGGTATTGCTATCAGTAGTGTTATCATAACGGTATTGCTATCAGTAGTGTTATCATAACGGTATTGCTATGAGTAGTGTTATAACGGAATTGCTATCAGTAGTGTTATCATAACGGTATTGCTATCAGTAGTGTTATCATAACGGTATTGCTATCAGTAGTGTTATCATAACGGCATTGCTATCAGTAGTGTTATCATAACGGTATTGCTATCAGTAGTGTTATAACGGCATTGCTATCAGTAGTGTTATCATAACGGTATTGCTATCAGTAGTGTTATAACGGCATTGCTATCAGTTGTGTTATCATAACGGTATTGATATCAGTAGTGTTATCATAACGGTATTGCTATCAGTAGTGTTATAACGGCATTGCTATCAGTAGTGTTATCATAACGGTATTGATATCAGTAGTGTTATCATAACGGCATTGCTATCAGTAGTGTTATCATAACGGCATTGCTATCAGTAGTGTTATCATAACGGTATTGCTATCAGTAGTGTTATCATAACGGTATTGCTATCAGTAGTGTTATAACGGCATTGCTATCAGTAGTGTTATCATAACGGTATTGCTATCAGTAGTGTTATAACGGCATTGCTATCAGTTGTGTTATCATAACGGTATTGCTATCAGTAGTGTTATCATAACGGTATTGCTATCAGTAGTGTTATAACGGCATTGCTATCAGTAGTGTTATCATAACGGTATTGATATCAGTAGTGTTATCATAACGGTAGTGCTATCAGTAGTGTTATCATAACGGTATTGCTATCAGTAGTGTTATCATAACGGTATTGCTATCAGTAGTGTTATCATAACGGTATTGCTATCAGTAGTGTTATAACGGCATTGCTATCAGTAGTGTTATCATAACGGTATTGCTATCAGTAGTGTTATCATAACGGCATTGCTATCAGTAGTGTTATAACGGCATTGCTATCAGTAGTGTTATCATAACGGTATTGCTATCAGTAGTGTTATAACGGTATTGCTATCTGTAGTGTTATAACCGTATTGCTATCAGTAGTGTTATCATAACGGTATTGCTATGAGTAGTGTTATAACGGCATTGCTATCAGTAGTGGGGTGTCGGATAGTGCAGTGGTTGGAGCACTCGCTACTGTGTCGAAAGTGAAGCACCGTCCGGTGCGGTTAGCACTTGGATGTGTGACCGCTAAGGCGTGAAGCGACAAATAACAACGCCCCCAGTTGACTCAACTGTGATTGAGTACCTACTCTCTTGAGGGTGGGGAAGGTAAAGCAGCGAGGGAGAGAGTTGGGCATCACCCTCATTACGCTGGCCCAAGATAAGTGTGATCTCCAACATCACGCTCCCCTACGGCCACAAGGCTATGGGACTACCTTTACCTTTACCTTTTTTATCAGTAGTGTTATCATAACGGTATTGCTATGAGTAGTGTTATAACGGTATTGCTATCAGTAGTGTTATCATAACGGTATTGCTATCAGTAGTGTTATCATAACGGTATTGCTATGAGTAGTGTTATAACGGTATTGCTATCAGTAGTGTTATCATAACGGTATTGCTATCAGTAGTGTTATCATAACGGCATTGCTATCAGTAGTGTTATCATAACGGCATTGCTATCAGTAGTGTTATCATAACGGTATTGCTATCAGTAGTGTTATCATAACGGTATTGCTATCAGTAGTGTTATCATAACGGTATTGCTATCAGTAGTGTTATCATAACGGTATTGCTATCAGTAGTGTTATCATAACGGCATTGCTATCAGTAGTGTTATCATAACGGTATTGCTATCTGTAGTGTTATAACGGCATTGCTATCAGTAGTGTTATCATAACGGTATTGCTATGAGTAGTGTTATAACGGTATTGCTATCAGTAGTGTTATCATAACGGTATTGCTATCAGTAGTGTTATCATAACGGTATTGCTATCAGTAGTGTTATCATAACGGCATTGCTACCAGTAGTGTTATCATAACGGTATTGCTATCAGTAGTGTTATCATAACGGTATTGCTATCAGTAGTGTTATAACGGTATTGCTATCAGTTGTGTTATCATAACGGCATTGCTATCAGTAGTGTTATCATAACGGTATTGCTATCAGTAGTGTTATCATAACGGTATTGCTATCAGTAGTGTTATCATAACGGTATTGCTATCAGTAGTGTTATCATAACGGTATTGCTATCAGTAGTGTTATCATAACGGTATTGCTATCAGTAGTGTTATCATAACGGTATTGCTATCAGTAGTGTTATCATAACGGTATTGCTATCAGTAGTGTTATCATAACGGTATTGCTATCAGTAGTGTTATCATAACGGTATTGCTATCAGTTATGTTATCATGACGGTATTGCTATGAGTAGTGTTATAACGGCATTGCTATCAGTAGTGTTATCATAACGGTATTGCTATCAGTAGTGTTATCATAACGGTATTGCTATCAGTAGTGTTATCATAACTGTATTGCTGTTTGTTGAGTATCATAACCATGAGCTTTGAGGGTTACTGAGGACAGAGAAAGATGGAGTAAGCTGGTTAAACGATCATCTGTGGTTCCCCAACGACTTTCGAGATATGAGATAGGATAGGATAGAAGTAGGCTATCATTACGATATTGCTGTGTAGAGTATCACAACGGTATTGCTATGTGTAGTGTATACACCCCCCTCTCCCTCCTCCCCCCTCCCTCTCCGTGGGGGTGCCTGGGGTTTCAGTATAAATAGTGTCCCCACTTTCTGGAAATTTAGTGCTTTAAATTCCCACTGTCACCGTCTTTCTCCTTTGTTCTTTCTCATTCCTACTCTGTTCTATCAATCTACTATATTATCTTCTTTTTCGCTAGACCACTCACCTACCTTTTTTCTTGAAAACTATTCGGGAACAAAACTCCTCATTTGTATGTGGGGTCTGTTGGATCAGCTTGGTAATATTGAACGCTTTCTGCCAGGTCGTCATTGGGGCTTCCTACGATGTTATTATTTAGCAATGTGGGCATTTTCTTTGTATGTGTTTTGTTGATATTTTATAATGATGTTTGGATTCTATTTTGTTTTCGTAAACGGGGGTTCGATAAATTAGAGTATAGTCTCAGCGTCCCCTGCATGGGATGTCTTTATTGTAAAGTGACCGGCGTTCAGTGTTAGATCTACCACTAGGGTTGTTTCGGCAGATCTTTTATGCGTATCAGGGGAGAGTTCTCTTTCAGCGAAGTTGTGGTCTTGATTTTTTGGTCCTGATTTGGCTCGGAAGAGTCCGCTGGACCTAAAGCAATAACCATTTAATGTAATGTAATGTAATGTAATGTAATGTAATGTAGAGTAGTGTATCGTAACGGTATTGCTAACGGTAGTGTATCATAGAGGTTTTCCTATCAATAGAGTATTATAAGGTGTCAGTTGTATATCATAACGGTATTGCTTTCAGTAGTGTATCTTTTGAACGGTAATTTGTCAGTTGACGCATGCAAGTGTTGATGGAGTAGACTACATTGCGTAAGTTTATTGTTACCCCTTCATTTGAAAGTCAGACAAATGGCTTTACAAGGTTTAGTAACAAGTGTGTTGTCATTTTGTTTATGCTAATTCATGGGAAATTTCTATTTATCAATAAAGATTCTTTTTAGGTCAAGAGCATTGAAAGATCAAGTCGGTTTTACTTTGCATTTTAATGTCACCGTTTCGTCGATTTTGTTTTCTTTTTTTTTTCTTTTTTCTAGTTTTGTTTCTTTGGTTTCTGGGCACTCATTTTCATGTTTAGTATTGCAAGATCCATAAGGAGCATGTGAGTCAGGTGGGCTTTTTAGTTTAATTATAACGCATTATTATATAAACCGACATAAGTATATAATTTAAATCACGTACATGTCTGTGTTTTCAGTTTCATGCTGGAGACGCTAGGATTGTCGGGCACGTTGTTGCTGTACGGTGGCATCTGCCTCAACAGTATTCCTGCCGCCATGTTGTTCAGACCCATTTCCTTCTATAAGAACAGGTAGGTTTGGGATGGGGGGTGCAGTTGGCACCGTGGCGTAGGCGACAGCGAGCCAGCTGAAGACTTTAATGTAAACTTGTAATCATGCAGGCTATGTCCACGCTGATTGGTGGATTGCAAAGCAAAAGAGAATTTTAAAAACAAACAAACATGACCCATATGCACATACAAGCGCTCCCTATTCTTTCGGTTGAGAATATAAACCGAGATTGAATCTCTTCTCGCACGCTTTCTCTTGCGGGGACTGACGCTCATGTACTAAGCTGGGGAGTGCCAGATGCAATAACAAACTCTTGAAGGCACTACTCACAGTATTTTATTTGCCCTTCTGGTCCTGGGTGACGCTGTTGCGCGGCTGCTGGGCTTTCGCTGGCTAAGAAGGCAATCCGTCTGGCCCACGTGGATGACACATTTTATTTAACACATTTTTTTAAAAACAGTTTTTAAAAAAAGTGTATTTAATATTTTAATTGAGTAATTGGGGACGGGGTGTACCAAGGGAGACAACAAGTTTAGTAAAACTCATAAGGTCAGTTATTCAAGAATTCTCAATGGCACGCGCCAGCTCAATTCCTATGCGAGTAGCGCTTCGGTGCGTCCGCCTTTCGCATGCTGCAGACTATAGCTAGCTTGCCGGCTTGTAATATTAGACTAATTTTGTTTGTTTTATATACTTGCAGTGATTGCAAATGACACTTTATTTTCAGTATTTTGACGACCTGGTTTGTTCTTTGTTCGATTTGGGATAGCCAAAGTATTAGGCAATGTGTATGTGGTGTTGTGCTTCAAGAAACTTTTATATGTGTACTTCAAGTTGACATGAGCTTTGAAAAATATCCTCTACTGGAATTGTGTTATTAGAGATTTTTTCGACTGTGGTAAATGTACAAGATTTAGTTTATTTTGTACTGAAAAGTTTCAGTTAGCTTTTAGTTTATTACATAGAAGAAGAAGAAGGAAACACATATAATATTAAAATGGATAGTGAACCTCAGCTAGCTAAGTTATACCGAACTGTATCACATAGAAAAGTTGAACTCTTTATGCCGGTAGTGTGGAGAAAGATCAAGAAGGTCAAGAGAAAACATTAAAAAAAATAGATTATGTAAAACAGTGACATCTGAACTTTTGGACTTCTGTGGTCCTACCTGCACATAGTAGTGTACATTTGGGCGTTTTAAACATCTGATGGCCACTCTCTCGTTCCTTCTCAAGCGCAGTAAGCATTAACTTTTTCCGTGGATACCTGCGCTATACAAGATTATATCATCATCATCACAATCACCACCATCATCATCATCATCATCATCATCATCATCATCATCATCATCATCATCATCCGTGAGTACTATTTATTTATTCACATAAACAAGACAGGAACAAAACACCTTCTCATACACACTGTTTGTCTGTCTGTATATTTGTTCGTATTTTTCTCACATGCACATAAAATGCAAATGCATGATTTTGCTTTTTATTGGTCTTTGTCTTGCATGGATGGTGAAATGATTGTAAACTTGTAAACTTTGTGTGAGTTATCAACATGATCATTACTGTCAGTGTACAGTGGCAGGTACCGGTGGGCCTGCTCGAGAAGGCTGCTTAATTACTGCTATAAAATGTACCTTGTGCCTGTGGCTGGGCCAGCGGCTTGCAAACTTGTCCTTCTCCCTTTCTTCCTTCTTCGTAGATTTAACGTCCCTGGAAACCTAGGCATATAGGGGACATCCCTTTCTTTAGGGCGGGCTAAGATATTTATAATTAGCCCGGCTGGGCTGGCCTCAAAATCTAAACAGCTTCGTTTGAGTCGCCGTTGCAACGTTGGCAATATATTGGCTTTATGATAAAATGATTATGTGCGCATGCGTACCGCGTGTGTGAAAAGAGAGCGAGAGAGGATATTCGATAAGAGAGAGAGAGAGAGAGAGAGAGAGAGAGAGAGAGAGAGAGAGAGTATAGATATCTTAATTTGTACTGGATACTATTTGTTACACAATGCAGTTGAGGGCCGAGTGCTTTACAGGGCGCTGTGGAATCCAGCTCTCACCCGTTTCACGAGCGTCAGGATCTGTAAAGTCCGTGCCGTGGAATACACGCGTGCACAGACTGGACATCGGATTATACTGCTATCCGAAAGAGTAAGGAAAGAAGAAAGAGAAGGGAGATTGATGCAAGTGCGACAGATTTGTTGTTTACCAAAAGAGTACAGAAAAAGGATTGTATTAAGACACTTGGCCACATGAATTGTGTTGTCTGTTGTCAGGCACAAGAACCGACAAAGCCTGCTCCGAGCTCGGGACGAGGCGGATACTCAGGCAGATGGTGAAGGACGAAAGATGGGGACGGAAGAGGAGGAAAGGGAAGGAACGGTGGGAGTGGGAAGGGGAACGGACAAGAGCGACACCATCACCTTCACCACCACCGACGAAAGATGCAAAGTGTGCGACGACGCGGGAAAGCTAAGCAGCGACAGCGGAGGCACCTCTAACAGAACGCTTCAAACTGTAATCCTTCCAGTTTTTGACAGCAAAGAGAATCCTGCAACCTCCAATGACTGTTTCAGGCAACATTCCGAGGAACGTATGTCACATTTGAGTGAAGATTCTAAGACAATACCGCCGAATGTTGCACTCAGCCATCATTTTGATGTTTGTAATGGGGGTATTGTGTCATGTTGTGAACCTAGTGACACTGTAGGTACTAACAGTGTTGACGGGGTTGCTGATGTGTGCGAAGGTGTTTGTGACGCATGCAGTAATCACGATGATGGACCAGTCGTATACTTACGCAAAGCAAGGAGCGACGTTCAGCATAACAGCGCAGTGACTTCTGACGCGAAGACTAGGGATTCGACAGACGTCAGCGATTCCAGACTGCAACAACGACACCACAACACCAAGCTTGCTTTGCCTGCCTTAGGGCCCAGATCGGATCTGCTGTCGTCCAGACATTTCGACACTCTAGAAGGTGACGTGGCGGGTCCTAACGGCAGCTCCTCCAGCCTGGTCCCTGCCTCTTTTCCCTCCTTGCCGTTCCGTTCTAGGACTTACTCGTTGCCTCCCGATAGGGGGGCGCCAAAGTCCCCCACGGACAACCCTCGCTTAGCGTTGAGGCAGCAGTCGGAGGACCCCACCAGCAGTGCCAAGACTGGGTCAGGTTTGATGGACCTCCTCAGCCAGCGCAGCAGCATCATCAACATCCTATCCGTCTCTGAGGCGGACCTCGCTGCCGCCTCACTGCTCACGCTCCTGCCGCCCTCTGACGGGGTGAGCGCAGTCCACAGAATCGGCAGCATGAGGTCTATCGTGGTGACTGAAATCACGGACTTCAACCACGTCCCGCCTGAAGATTGTGGGAAACTGTCAGCTTCCAAGAGGCAGGAGCGACGGACTTGTTGCGGCAGACTGCTGAATTGTCTGGTGTACTGTCCCAAGAAGATGGTGTTCATGTTGGACTTTTCGCTGCTCCGTAGACCCACGTTCCGTCTGTTGCTGCTCTATTTTATGACCTCGCCCTTCGTCAACATCTCGCTGGACTATCTGCCCGCCCTCGCCTCTGAACACGGTAGGTCCAATAGAAATAGATTAGGGCATTATAAAAATATATCTTTTTACGGTAACATAGGGAAAAAAAAATAGGGTCGGTAGGTCGGCGTTCTTTTTTTTTTTCTTTCTAAACATTTTTCACCTTGGGTGCAATTTCTTCTTTTTTTTTCTCCCGACGATTTCCCCTACCCCCCCCCCCCCCCCAAAAAAAAAAAGTTTAGGGTCGGGCCAAAAAACTATGGTCGGTCGGGATACCGTAAACAAACTTTTTTTTTGGTGGCCTTAGATGAGATTACATTATATTAAATTAAATTAGCTTATGATAAGATTAGATAGGCTTAAATTAAACAGGCATAGATTAGATTAAACAAAATAGAATCTACAAATACATGTAGATTAGGCCACACAAAAAAGTCTGCTTACGGTGTCCTGACATGACCGACCCTAATTTTTTAGCCCGATCCTAAACATTTTTTGGGGATCGTCTAGACATTTTTCCAAAACTATCGCAACCATGGCGGACAAGTTTGAAAATAAAAAATGTCGACCATTCCACCCTATTTTTTTTCCCTATGTTACCGGAAACAGATATATTATTTTGGGGGCCTTATATATTATATACATAGGATAGTCTTGCCCCAAAAAATGGAGCTGGTGTTCATGAACGCATTTTACGCATAACTCTTTTTAGGAAATGTACAATTACCTCCCTTCTTCTGTTGCCAGTTGGTTTCTGTCGTAAAATTGTTATGCTAGGCCCAACTATTTTGGAGGTATGAAGATTGATTGATTGATTGATTGATTGTTGCTTTAGGTCCAGCGGACTCTTCCGAGCCAAATCAGGACCGGACAACCCCCGATCCGCATAAAAGATCTGCTGAAACAACCCTAGTGGGAAAATTGAATGCCCTCCACCGACCAGTCACTTTACAATAAAGACATCCCACGCAGGGGACGGCTGAGGCTTTACCCCAACTAATCAAACCCCCGATTACAAAAACAAAATAGAACACAAACATCATTATAAATTATCAACAAAACACATACATATAAAATGCCTATATTGCTAAATAATAACATCATAGGAAGCCCTAGTGACCACCCGGCAGAAAGCGTCCAACATTCCCAAGCCGATCCAACAGACCTCATACACAAACAAGGAGTCTTGTCCAGGAAGAGTTTTCAAGAAAAAAGGTAGGTCACTGATCTAGCGAAGAAGAAGATAGTATAGCAGATTGATAGGACAGAGCAGGAATGAGAAAGAGCAAATGAGAAAGACAGCGACAGTGGGAATTTAAAGCACTAAATTTCCAGAAAGTGGGAGTACTATTTATACTGAAACCCCCGGCACTCCAACGGGGGTATTGTTGCCGCAGTGAATCGGTCATGCCTATTAAGGAAAGACAGGTTTTCAACTGGGGCTTTCACTTTTCCCTGTATAGGTTAGAACGGTATGAAGATTACCCCTAACAATTTTGATTGGGGTGTGACTACCCTCGGGTTTTACAACTGTCTCATATCACCCGGCCCACGGACGAAATAAACGGCCCGTGGTGAGCTTGTCATGGTTGATACCTGTCCGAGGACCATAATGCTCATTTATTACTACAGGGGTCAGTGAGCATCAAGCTGCTCTTCTGGTCAGTGTGGTGGGCGGCCTTGATCTTTTGTGTCGTCTGGCCTGCGGCTTCCTGGCTGACCTGCGCGTGGTGCGCGTGCCGACAATGATCATCTTGACCTTTTCCGCGCTGGCTGTCGTCGTACAGTTCGTGTCCTTCCTCACCTCATTCCACCACATGCTCATCCTCGCTGTCTTACAGGTAGATGACGATGATGATGCGGACTACGACGACGACGACGATGCTGATGATGATGATGATGACGGTAATAATTACTATGATGAGAATGATGATGGCCACTATGATGAGAATAATAATGATGACGACAAAAACCGTGTTATTAATAATGAAACTTCGTGTATATAAATATATCGTATGCGTGTTTTGACGTTGTTCAGGGCCTGTTAGGCGGCGTATCCAACTGTCTGGCGCCTGTGCTGATCATAGACTTTGTGGGCCTAGAGCATATGGGCAAGGCCATAGGGTTTTGTCAGCTGGCCTCCGGTGCTGCCATGGCTGCAGTTTATCCCACCTTGGGTAAGGTCATCTTAAAGACCCCCAACACATTGTTCAGATTCTATAGTATCAGTATTATAGATAACCAAAAGGAGACGCCTCACAGGTATTGGCGCTCGCGTGTCCAGATACAAGCGCCTGTGGGAGCAACCAAAACCCGCTTTGGATTTTTTTTTAAAGGCCCCAATTCCAAGGTATTGTTTACTGTTGGCCAAACCGGGTTTGCCCTACAATTCGCATTGTTATTAACATTAACCAAGTGATGCAGAGGGCTTTCCTTTATTCAACCCAACTGCACAAGTTTGAATTTTCCATGGGAGTGATTTCCCTTTTGTATCACCACAAGGTGTGACCTTTGACCCTTTTGTGAGTGAACTATGTGGCTGGAAGTATGCGTCTTTGGCGCCTGTGGTAGGGTAGGGTCTCTGCTTTATCAACCTACAACGAAAACCCTGACGAGCATTTTCTTTACGGGTTCTGTCTCTTACCGGCTTGGTTAGATGCTATTTTTAGCTCACGAATGTTGGCTAGCCGTGGCAGGAAGAAACATTTTTGGAATAAAAACTAAGGAACAAAGAATATGGAATTTATTTATTTGAAAAAGTAACTACTTTCCAAAGAGATTGTTTTTGTTTTAGGTTAATTTTTGTTTTAGTGGGCCAGCACTCACTGTGAATGTTAAAAGGATATGTGGAGGGGGCGTGACCAAAGTGGGCCTCTTTAATGTAATAACAATGCGAAGTTTAGTTAAACCCGTTTTTACCAAAGGTAAACAAAGTCTTCACATTGGGACACTTTACAGAGCCCCAAGACCCTTTACACAGCCCTAAGACCCTTTACACAACCCCAAGGCCCTTTACCGAGCCCCAAGACCCTTTACACAACCCCAAGACCCTTTAGAGAGCCCCAAGACCCTTTACACAGCCCCAAGTTCACACATTTCAGCATCACAATTCCTGTTTTCACAACAAAACATATATCCTCTTTGAAACATACGGTTTTGATATCAATCTGTAGATTCGTTGGTTTATGTGCTTTATGTACAGTGGGCACAGTTGTTTGTTTACACAACAAGGAAGAGAGACGTGCACATTTCAAAGCTTAAGGGCCGGTTTTGAGCGACGATTGCCCTAATGTAACAGCAATGCAATTCCCAAACAAACCCATCGTCACAAACAAACAAAAAATAAAAATAAATAAACATCCTTGAGACCACGAGATTTTAAGCACTTAATTCGTGCTCCAAAACATACATGAATGTCGGAGAGATATGGAGAGGGACAAGCATCATCATCATCATCATCATCATCATCATCATCATCATCATCATCATCATCATCATCATCATCATCATCATCATCATCATCATCATCATCATCATCATTACTGACAATGTTTACGTTTCATCGTACAGGATACATCAAGGATCGTACGGGGTCGTATACTACAGTGTATCACGTGATCGGATGCGGGATGCTTTTGTCGGCTTTCATTTTGGCCATGGAGCGTGTGGTGAAACACTGGGAGAAGAAGAGAGAGGCTGTGACGTCCCAGTGTGACGACAAAACAGAAATCATCATACAGTTGGCCAAGCTACGTCATAATGAAGATAAATGTGACGTGGTCAGATGATGATTGGTGATAGAGATTGTCCTTGTCTTTTCAATTCTAAACGTACTGAAGTGTATAGTTTTTGTGTACAAAGTATTATGATATGATCTAATGCAATATGATTGGTATGTGATAACATTCAATGCTTGAATGGAGATTGAAATTCATTCTGCGCTTAAAATGATAAGTTATAGTGCTACTCTTCTGGATTTATATTCTGTACATATGTACACCATCATGTGGAAATTTCTGTGTTTTCGTTAAGGTATTATTGGTTGTGAAAGGAGAATTATGTGTGATTATCCTGAGAATCAAGACAGGAACCTCATATATTTTGCTAATGAATGACAACTATGAAAACATAAGAGTGTTGGTTTTGAAATAGTGAGAAACATTCACCTGAATGGAAGGTTGAGAGGCCTCTCACTTTCTCTCTCACTCTCTCCCCTCTCACCCCTCTCCTCTACCCCAGCACCATTATCATCATCATCAACGACATCATAATCATTTTGCTCTCCTTACTTTTTCTTCTTCTTCTGATCTTCCTTTCTACTCTATTCTGAGCAAGGCTCAGTTCTAGGACCCATTCTTTTTCTTCATGGGATAATTACAAATATCAAGGACATGTTTACAATAAACACATCAAAATTGTAATTATCAAGTGAAAATAGGTGTTAGGTCTTGAAAATAGGTGATAGGTTGATATAAATATCGATTGCTAGCGCTAAAAATTTCCCTATGAAAAGGGACAATAAGGTATTTTTTTTTTTTAATGAAAATTTAAAATGACCACGCGAAAATATTTGTAACTTTTCAACGATAATTGTAATTATCCCCTTGATATTTGTTATTATCTCATATGATATTTGTAATTAGCAAGTTTTGGCGCTATGAAGGCGTCGTAAAGACTAATTATTACTGAACGCTGTGGATTATCGGTATCTGTAAATTAACAGAACACGTGTTAATGTCAATTATTCCATGATACTGTTGCCTTTTCATCATACGGTGTTTCTTGGGCAAGTAAGACCTGGCTGGACCCAATCCTCTCCAGGCTGTTGACCACAGCCGAAATCCACGAATACAGTGTGGCTGGCCTTGGCCCCGAGCACGTGGTCGTTGAACCTGTAGGTTTCTCCGTTTTGGCCGGCGACATCTGTGTAGAAGACTTTCGCCAAGTGATGCCATGTTGGCATCACCCCTGTTAGATTCCTATTACGAAATGCCGGGATACGTTGGGTCTATTCTATTCAGTGCCGAACCCACAGAATCTTATCCTGTCCTATCTTGTCCCGTAACCCGGAGGTCGTAAGGGCACCACAGATGATCGTTTAACCAGCATACTCCATCTTTCGCTGTCCTCAGCAGCCCTGATGGCTTCGCTCAGTGTCAAACCAGTCCATTCTCGAATGTTGTCCTCCCACCTCTTTTTCGGTCTCCCTCTTCTTCTACCTCCTTGCACTGTGCCTTGCAGAATGGTCTTTGCAAGGCCTGATGATCTCGTGAGGTGGCCATACCATCGGAGTTTCCGTTTCTTCACCACTGTGAGCAGGTCATCGTGTAACCCACAGAAGTCTGAGAATATTGGAGTTTGCCAGATACAACAATCTGATACTGGCAAACACGCTTGGTCTCCACAAAAATCCAGAGGATGGACCTGGCACAGTCCCAGCGGAGAGCATCACAACAAGATTGACTACATCATGGTCAAGAAACCTTCAGATCAAGCGTCAACATTGGCAGGACACGCACTTTTTTCAGTAACAGACATCGGAAGTGACCTCGAACTCGTGATCCGGATCCACTTGAAGAGAGTAAACAAAGCAATGTGCACCAGATTGAAGTTCGACCTGTACAAACTGCAAGATCCGGAGGAAACAAAAATATTCCATGCCACAATTGTAAGGAAATTGGCACCACTGCTCATTTTGGGAGCTGGTGAAGTAGATGTCAACACCATGACCCTCACCTTCAACTAATCTGTAACAGGTGCCGCCACTGAGATCTTTGGCAAGCACCGCCAAAAGAAGAAACCGTGGATCACACCTAAAATTGTGCATTTGTGAGACAAAAAAAGAGAGATGAAAAAGAAAAAGAACACCTCACAAAGAGCTGATGCCTACCCGAAAAATCAACAATGATATCCGAAAATGCATGCGCACTGCAAAGGAGAACTGGATAGAAGATCAATGCCAGGAAATAGAAAACAGTCTGATCAAGAACAACAGCAAGAAGGCATAACAGATTGAAGCGGCTGACAAGAGTTGTCTCCACGATTCAAAGCAAGTTTGGCATATGCCTTACAGAAGAACAAGAAGTCTTGGATAGATGGACAGAGTACTGCTCTGACCTTTACAACCACACACCAAACGGAGACCCATCAGTTCTAACATGTCCCCAGAAACAGAGAAGAAGAAGAAATTCTCCCAATACTCAGAAGAAGTTGAATCAGCAGTGTAATCGCTGAAGAAGGTTAAGTCAGCGGGAGTGGACAACATACCCGCCGAATAGCTTCAAGCAGGAGGAGAAGCGATGACTGACGATCTCACCATCCATTATCTGTAACAAGATCTGACAGAGTGGGAAGATGTCTACACCATGGACCCAGTCGCTTGTCATCATTCTTCCCAAAAAGGTTAACCTTCAGGAGTGTGAAAATTGACGCACCATCAGCCTCATCAGCCATCACAGCATGGTCCTCCTGAAAATAATACTCCTATCCTATTCTATCCTATCCCATAACTCGGAGGTCGTAGGGGCACCACAGATGATCGTTTAACCAGCGTACTCCACCTTTCCCTGTCTTCAGCAATCCTGTTTGTTTTGCTCAGTGTCAATGTCAAACCAGTCCATTCTCGAATATTGTCCTCCCACCTCTTTTTCGGTCTCCCTCTTCTTCTACCTCCTTGCACTGTGCCTTGCAGGATGGTCTTTGCAAGACCTGATGATCTGGTGACGTGGCCATACCATCGGAGTTTACGTTTTTTCACCACCATGAGCATGACCATCACAAAAGTCATTGGACAACACGATGACATGCTCCTATCCTATCCTATCAAAGAGCCTATTTTATCCTGTCCCGTAACCCGGAGGTCGTAGGGGCACCACAGATGATCGTTTAACCAGCAAACTCCATCTTTCTCTGTCCTCAGCAGCCCTGGTGGCTTCGCTCAGTGTCAAACCAGTCCATTCTCGAATGTTGTCCTCCCACCTCTTTTTCGGTCTCCCTCTTCTTCTACCTCCTTGCACTGTGCCTTGCAGAATGGTCTTTGCAAGGCCTGATGATCTGGTGACGTGGCCATATCATCGGAGTTTCCGTTTCTTCACCACTGTGAGCAGGTCATCGTGTTGTCCAATGGCTTGTGTGATGGTCTGTCGGGACTTCGTCGTTGGTGATGTGTTGGGTATAGGAAATGCCCAGAAGTCTTCTGTAGCACCTCATCTGCATGCTTTATATTCTTCGTTTAGATCTGCTGTGAGGGTCCATGCTTCGCAAGCATACAGGAAGATGGAGATGATAAGGGAGCACAGCAGTCTTAGTTTGGAATGTAGACTGAGGGTCCTGTCTTTCCAAATGGGCTTCAACTTTGTCAGGGCAGCAGTTGTTTGTACAATCCTGGAGATTACTTCCTGTCGGGACCCATTGTATGATACAATGGCTCCTAAATATTTGAAGCTCACAGTGGTGAAAAAACGGAAACTCCGATGGTATGGCCACGTTACCAGAGCATCGGACCTTGCTAAGACCATCGTGCATGGTACGGTGCAAGGAGGCAGAAGAAGAGGGAGCGGTAAAATTAAGTGAAATCGTGCATAGCTTACTTCTCTTCTATTTTGTTTCATGCAAAGGTAAAGTATTGTCTTACAGAAGAACAGCTCATCTGAAAAAAGTGGTAATGCACAAAGTGTCCCCCCCCCCTCCACCCACCTCCCCCTAAAAAAAGAAGCTAATAAGCATTGTTTGCCGGCCGAACTGACGCCGAAGACGCACATTTTGTGGACGTTTTGTGGCAAGTCTCGATATTAATATGTAGCCGAGCGGAGTATTTGACTCCCGTTTCTCGGCCACGACCTTGAGAACATTGTTCCACCCGAGCTGTTATTTTCATTTTTCCCTCAAAAGAGGGACCTACAAATATTTGACCTGCAAGGCGGTTAGCGTGGCTGGTAGTAGCAGGTTGCCGGCTACTAGTGTCACGCACTCTACTGCAAAGTCGCTGCCACCGACCTGCACAAAATGCCTGCCGACAATGTAGTCCCGCACACCACCAAAAACAGAAAGCGAATGGTCAGCCGGGGAGAACAAATGTCGTGTCGCCTTGTCCTGCATAACCCAATGGCATCCCCAAAGGATTCTGCAAAGCAGGAGCCACCCAAGGCTAGTCTAACCAAGAAATTCAAGGTAGACAATTTCTCTCCCAAGCCTCAACCAGTCGCCTCCCTTTCCGCTACAAATAGATGGGATCTGTTCAGTCCCACAGCGTGGACCACACTCGCCAATGCCTCTCCCAAACCTCAGCAGACCTACCGATTACACGGGGTGATGTTCCGACGGACTCTTCTTAGTGTCCAGTAAGACGTTTTCTGTACAACTTAAAAGTCAGAGGAAAACATTCCTTCCAAATGGTCTGTTTTCGCTTAGTGTTTTGACGTCTGTCTAGGACCTGTGTTCGCTTAGTATTTTGACGTCTATCTAGGGCCTGTTTTCGCACGTATTGTGAGGTCTATCTAGGGCCTGTATTCGCAAGTGTTATGGTGTCTATCTAGGGCCTGTATTTACAAGTATTGTGGCGTGTATCTAGAGTCTGTATTCGCAAATTTTGTGACGTCTATCTAGGGCCTGTACCGCAAATGTTGTGACGTCTATCTAGAGCCTGTATTCGCAAGTGTTGTGGTGTCTATCTAGGGCCTGTTTTCACAAGTATTGTGGCGTGTATCTAGGGCCTGTATTCACAAGTATTGTGGCGTGTATCTAGGGTCTGTATTCGCAAGTGTTGTGACGCCTATCTGGCACTTCTAAGAGAGAAGAACCCCTTCCGTAATATTTTACACAGTTCTGTTTGAAGTCACGTTCTCTTCGTGAATTAAAACAGTGGTTAGCAATTAAATTTGTTACCTATCCCCAATAGTTTAAAAAAATGTATTTATATATTCTCGTTTCCTTCTTCATCCACCCTGACATTCCCAGCAATAATCTAAATTTACTTCTGTTAATAAATGTTACATGAAATAAAGGGACAAGATACTTCATTTGAAACAATATGCAGGTGTACTTGTTAGAATTATTATACGATATTTTTGAAAGAGTTGACACGAGCTGACGTTTTGAAGTGGAGTTCGGACGACTAATTCCATTGAATCTTGTCAGTGCATTGATCACCTAATCGTCCTTGCATTGCCATCAAAATGGTAGAACGGAAACAGCTATTACGTTAGTGATCCCATACGATGGTTTTAGTGAAGCTTATGTTTGCCTAGCGACAGTGGATATGGGGAGCGCAGTTAGCTCAGTGGTGTAGGCAACGGCAGAATCATTGAAGCATTGAATGTCAAGAGATGACATTGCAGGCCGTACAGGTGGCAGTGGTTCCTGGGGGTGCCGAAACAACACAACAATATGACTCCGAGGCACAGTTGGCTCATTGGTGTACTCAACGGCGAAAATAACTAAGCATTGAACGTTAAACGATAACATTGCAGCCCGTACAAACGATCAGCGGCTCCAAGCACGGAGCGCATGAAGTGCCGAAACAAATAGCAACACAACCCTGAGAACCAGTGCGCCTACTCCTTTCAAAGGCAGTAAGTGGACGACTCAAGCGGCTTGAGTTAGATCCCTTAGTTTATAGGCCAGCGCCTTGAGCAGTTGTTTAGCTTGGAAAGCGCTATTTAAGAACGATAACATAAAATAAATCGTACAAATAAGTGTGTCGATAGCTTTAATCCAAAGGTCTCTTTCCCTCCTCTTTTTCAGGGCTCTGTCTAAGGTGGTGGAGAGGTGGCCGGTGTCTAAGGTGGTGGAGAGGTGGCCGGTGTCTAAGGTGGTGGAGAGGTGGCCGGTGTCTAAGGTGGTGGAGAGGTGGGTGGTGTCTAAGGTGGTGGAGAGGTGGCCGGTGTCTAAGGTGGTGGAGAGGTGGCCGGTTACAGTGGCTGGGGTGAAAACTACTGTAGTGAGCATGCCGTCACAACGCTACTTCCAGCTGTTCATATTGTGTTAGCTTATTGCTTGTGCCAGCTCCGCATTCTATTGGCATTATTCGTCTTGGGGTATTGTGTGCACACATCCGTACACACACAACACACACACACCCACACACACACCCACAAACACACACTCAAGTTTGTAGAACATCAAAACTGGGTTTATTTTACAATGTAAGAATCGGAAAGTGGTTTTTTGACGGAAAGAGCGCAATTTTTTTTCTAAAAATGTAAGAATCTGATGCAAAATTGGCTCTTACCGTCTAAAAAGTTGGCCTAGTTCGTCTCCCATAGGGGCCGGGGATGAAATAGGTTGAACTTTCTTCAAAATTTTCCCGAAAAGTGACTGGATTTTCTCCGCACTCCCTTTATCTTAAAACACAGTGACTCTCATGCACTACAACTGCACTCCCATGCACTAAGAGAGCACTCCCGCGCACTTAGAAAAAAGTGTGTGGCTGGAAAAAAGTGGGTGGCTAGCAAAGAAAACCATTCCCCGCATAAAAAGCAAGGTCAGTCACCCATTTCAAGGCTTTTGTGTACGCACATACAAACACAACACACACACACACACACACACACTCTCTCTCTCTCTCTAAACTTCAACGGTAGCACTTGATTAAATATGAGAAGGCAAGCCATTCAGATGTTGGACCGACCAACCGACCGATTGACCGAGAGCCGGGCCAGCACTGGATAATTGTACCTAAGTTGAAGTACCTGTATACCAACCATCAACACAATCAGTTCAACCGTATTTGAGATAGTGAACCAAACGTCTTCAGCCACAAAGTGACTCCAGCGACCTTGATCTTTGGGGTATAGCTAATTTATTGGCGCTTCACAAAAGGCAGGCCACTAACCTGTGTAATCATCCAACGAAGTTTGATCACAATACGTTCAGTGGTTCTTGAGAGAGGGAGTGTTACGGACAGTCAGACCGACCGACAGACAGACTTTGGGCTCGTTCTGATTCCCGACTATTTCAAAAGTACTTGGAGAGATTATCTAAAAATAAAACACAGGAAATAAATAAAAGAAAGAAGGACGACACAGAAAGAAAACTCAAAACGCGACATGTTCCAGCTGCAATTAACTCGGTAGTCTTGTCTGTGTGGCGTTTATAGTTCTTGTTTATTGAGAAAACAAGCTGGCTCGTCCTTCAAACGTGGCACGAGATGTCGATCCTGGTGACTGTGACGCTCAAGCGGACGTTGACGTGTGTTACGCTACTGGGCGGCAGCGAAGAGTTGTAGACCAGGTAGATCAGACGGCTGTCGTAGTTGTAAACCTGCCACACACATTGACAATAGCAATCCTTAGTCCTAATATAGACTATGTTTGGTCGGAAAACCAAACTGATTTTTGATTTTTTTAAAAAGAATTTCGGACACTTTATTGTCCACTTTTATCGTGCAACTCTGGGCCGCCTCCTCTGGGGAAGACGTAGTCGCAGCCTGTGGCGCACCCAAACCCAATCTACCTAATATTAATTGTCGTTGTTGAAATTTTTGTGGGGGAGCAAACGGGAGTACCCGGAGAAAACTCCCGAGACGTTGTCCGAGTCGAACGTAAAAGTAAATAATATTCAAAAAACATAACGCCCAGATTCTGGATGATGATGATGATGATGATGATGATGATGATGATGATGCTGATGATGATGATAATGTTGAGTTAGTTAGTCATTGTATATAGGGTCCAGCGAACTACAAAGAGCCAAATCAGGACCACAACTTGGTTGAAAGAGGACTCACCTGATCTGTATAAAAGATCCGCTGAAACAACCCTAATGATAACACTGAAGGCACTTTACCAGTCGGTCACTTTACAATAAAGGCATCTCTTGCAAGGGACGTTGAGGCTATACTTTAATTTATCGAACCCCCGTTTACAAAAACAATATAGAATAGAAACATCATTTATAAAATATGAACGAAACACATACATATAAAATGCCTACATTGCTAAATAATATTACCATAGAAAGCCCTAGTGGCCATTTTGCAGAAAGCGTCCAATATACCGAAGCTGATCCAACAGATACCATACACAAATGAGGAGATTTTTGAAAACTAGGCGACTGGTCTGGCGAAGAAGATTGTAGATTGATAGAACAGAGTATAGAACAGAGTAGGAACGAGAAAGAGCAAATGAGAATGACTGAAAACAGTGTTAATTTAAAGCACTAAATTTCCACGAAGTGGGGATACTATTTATACACAAATCCCGGGCACCTCAATGGTGTAAGGATGAGGATAATTATGTTGATGATTATGATGATGATGATGATGATGACAACGATGTCTGAATTTCTGTCTCTCTCACTTTTTCTCTCACTTTCTCTCTCTCTCTGTCTCTGTCTCGGTCTATCTCTCTCTCTTTCTCCTCCATTCTTTCATTATCATTATCACCATTATTATTATCATCATCATCACCATCATCCTGATCTTCTTCCTCCTCCTCCTCATCATCATCCTCACCCTTACCATTATAATCATAATCATTATCATCATCATCATCATCATCATCATCATCATCATCATCATCATCATCATCATCATCATCATCATCACCATCATCATCAACGCTACTTGCTTCATAAGTGCCATTATTGGTGGTGAGGACTCGAAGTCTGAAAGGTTGTCCGATGGTGAGGGGGAAGTTGTTGGAGGTGTTGTAGTAGTTGATGACGCTGCCCAACCAGACGTTGTTCAGCCTATAGCCCACCTGAATGAATGAATCAATGAACTAAATCATCAATTAATACATAAAACAAATGAAATGTATTACGCGGATATAAACATGGGACATGTTATGGCGGCGCTGTTTTAAAAGAAACAAATAAACAATAAATATATAAAATTAACAAAAAAAATAATAAATATACAAAATTTAAATGAAATTACGTTTTCTAAAAAAAACACACACATAAAAACAATAACACGACATTAAAAAACCTAAGACAATAACTCAAGTGACCAGATCAATAGCTAATATACTTCAAATGCATGAACCACATTAAAATACAGAACAATAAAAAAAGCAGTAAAACGCCGAACAAACCAGTAATTTAATAATAAAGGACTTTAAAACCAGATGTGCGGGAGTAATAGCACAGATGTGCGGGAGTAATAGCACAGATGTGCGGGAGTAATAGCACAGATGTGCGGGAGTAATAGCACAGATGTGCGGGAGTAATAGCACAAGCACACACAAACCCTCTACCTCTGTCTCTATGTCTGTTTCTCTGTGTCTCTGTCTTTCTTTTCCCGTCTTTCTCTCCCTCCCCAATTCCACTCGGACTGCCATACCCTGTTCAATAGTTCGGTTCCCATAAGATAGAAAATTAAAGGACTGAAATACAATCACTACAAAAAAAAAGAAAAAGATAGTACCGTTGCAAACATGCACACGCGCGCGCCAGCGAAAAATATGACGGGCATTAACAATAGCAAGATAAAGGACACTCAGTAAGCCATACATCAACAATAGCAAGATCAAGGACACACTCAGTAAGCCATACATCAACAATAGCAAGATCAAGGACACACTCAGTAATACTAAGCCATACATCAACAATAGCAAGATCAAGGACACACTCAGTAATACTAAGCCATACATCAACAATAGCAAGATCAAGGACACACTCATTAATAGGCCTACTAAGCCATACATCAACAAGAGCAAGATCAAGGACACACTCAGTAATACTAAGCCATACATCAACAATAGCAAGATAAAGTACACACTCAGTAATACTAAGCCATACATCAACAATAGCAAGATCAAGGACACACTCAGTAATACTAAGACATACATCAACAATAGTGTTACACTCGACGTTGTTTTTTCATCAATTGATTCAGTCCCGATGCTTGAAACCTGATAAAGTGTAACTCAGATTCGTTTATCCACGCAGCCTGCTCACTCAGCAACAAGGCAAAGTCGTCGTATATAGTTTTCCAACTTTATTCAGCGAACATCAACAACTGCATACAATCGCTCTTTCCACTCTCAACTTTTCACTTTCAACACTACAATACAATTCAATCCTCCACTATCAACCACCTTTTGAAACAGTGCGGTGCTATATATATATATATATATAGTCTCTCTACACTCCAGAAACACTTTCTTTACTATATATATGCTTAGACTGTTTTGTTTTGTACAGTCCTTGGTTCTTACTGATGAAGGTTTTAGTGTAATAAACCGAAAATTTTAACGCCTACTACCCAGGTGTTGTTGTTGGTTTTATTATCATACACTCCAGAAAGGATGAGAATACCACAGCATAACACACCTCAACCAATCAGACCAATCTACGTCATCACTGTCTCGCGTCATACAACCTTATTTGGGATAGAAGCTTCTATAGTTACCACTAGAATTATCCATACGCTTCGATCGATAGTAAACAACCAACTCTAGAAAATTCTCAAATAATATAGACCAACTAAAATTATCAACGTTATACAAAGCTTCTTCTAATAACAACGCAAAATCAAATCAAGGATAAATACACTCTATTATTGCATGCTTTGTAAAATAAAACGAACAGATCTATCGCGCGCGTCACACACGAACTATCGTGCGCGTTTCAACGTAACAAATAGCAAGATCAAGGACACACTCAGTAATGCTAAGCCATACATCAACAATAGCAAGATCAAGGACACACTCAGTAAGCCATACATCAACAATAACAAGATCAAGGACACACTCAGTAAGCCATACATCAACAATAGCAAGATCAAGAACACACTCAGTAATACTAAGCCATACATCAACAATAGCAAGATCAAGGACACACTCAGTAAGCCATACATCAACAATAACAAGATCAAGGACACACTCAGTAAGCCATACATCAACAATAGCAAGATCAAGGACACACTCAGTAAGCCATACATCAACAATAGCAAGATCAAGGACACACTCAGTAAGCCATACATCAACAATAGCAAGATCAAGGACACACTCAGTAAGCCATACATCAACAATAGCAAGATCAAGGACACACTCAGTAATACTAAGCCATACATCAACAATAGCAAGATCAAGGACACACTCAGTAATACTAAGCCATACATCAACAATAGCAAGATCAAGGACACACTCAGTAATACTAAGCCATACATCAACAATAGCAAGATCAAGGACACACTCAGTAATACTAAGCCATACAACAACAATAGCAAGATCAAGGACACACTCAGTAAGCCATACATCAACAATAGCAAGATCAAGGACACACTCAGTAATACTAAGCCATACATCAACAATAGCAAGATCAAGGACACACTCAGTAATACTAAGCCATACATCAACAATAGCAAGATCAAGGACACACTCAGTAATACTAAGCCATACATCAACAATAACAAGATCAAGGACACACTCAGTAATGCTAAGCCATACATCAACAATAGCAAGATCAAGGACACACTCAGTAATACTAAGCCATACATCAACAATAGCAAGATCAAGGACACACTCAGTAATACTAAGCCATACAACAACAATAGCAAGATCAAGGACACACTCAGTAAGCCATACATCAACAATAGCAAGATCAAGGACACACTCAGTAATACTAAGCCATACAACAACAATAGCAAGATCAAGGACACACTCAGTAATACTAAGCCATACATCAACAATATTAAGTCCATCAATAATAACATAATTATAGCACATACAAGTTGCTATTCATCCACCCACCCTCCACTCCTTAAATACATTGGAAAACTTACTTCCGGTCATGCAAAACCAAAAGAATAACAATGAAAGGAATAACAGTCAATGGGACAACATCATGATGCTGACGATGATCCCGAAGTTGACGACGACGACGATGATGATGGTGATGATGATGATGATGATATGATGATGATGATGATGATGATGATGATGATGATGATGATGATGATGATGATGATGATGATGATGATGACCTTGATGAAACACACCCATTGCACCAAGGTACCAGCGCACTCAAGATACACCTCTAATCTTCGCTGCGTAGCGTGAACAGGATATATCGTAATATCGCCAAGATAATATCTTGAGGCCGCTATGAGCGGCCGAGGCTACCTGCGAAATCACGGGAAAAGCGCAATTTCACTGTAAATATATACAGAATGTTGCTCTACAACATTCCGCTCTTTCCGTCTCAAAAACCCAATTGCCTTGTTGGATTCTTAAATTGCATGAAACCAAGTGAGGACACTATCCGGCGTCAACAAACGGTTCAAAAACATTCTCAAACGGTTCGTAAAAGACAGTTGACCTCGAAACTAATACAGTTTGACCTAATTCGTCCACTAGAGGAGACGAAACTTACATTTTTCTATTTTCATGAGTTCACTGCAGTCAAATTGCGCTTTTTCCGTGATTTCGCAAGTAGCCTTGTCCGCTCATAGCGGACTCAAGTTACTATCTTGGCGATATTACGATATATCCTGTTCACGCTACTCAGCGGTACTTTCAACTGTATCTTGAAAGCGCTGGTAGCCATGCGCATTACCTCATGAAACATCTAACAGAACATTTCACGCTGTAGGCCTAGGTAATCATCATCATCATCATCATCATCATCATCATCATCATCATCATCATCATCATCATCATCATCATCATCATCATCATCATCATCATCAGAACAAGAACAAGAACAAGAACAAGAATGAGAATAATATGGGGAAACAGAAAGTAAAAGACAATCATTTAAAACAAGTAATGTAATAATTCTAAGCTGGGTGAATAATATTTAATCCAGGAATAATACCAAAATGAATCACTTTTAGTAAGCCGTACACCAACAATATTTAATTTATTAATAATAATAACACGATCAACAATACAATGGATAACGCTAAGCCAGACACCAACAATATTTAATTTATAATAATAATAATAATAATAATAATAATAATAATAATAATAATAATAATAATAATAATAAAATAATAATAATAATAATAATAACAGCAAAACAACAAGAAGAAGATGAGAGACCAATCAATAACGCTAAGCCAGGTGACAGAAGACACGTACCTGCAGCCCGTAGTTGTAAGAGCTGAAGTTGAAGCTAAAAGCAGAATGAAAGGAGATGTTGCTCGCCCCACTCAAAAACTCCACCACCGTCCTGCAGTAACAAAACACACCTACACTAGGTCAGCCACATGTTCCATCAGGACTATAATATTCTCCCAGGCCTATCTTCATGTTCCAGCAATAGGTATATGTTCCTTTAGGACTATGTATTTCCAAGTCCATGTACCCCGGGTCTATTGTTCATCTGATACATATTAAGCTTACCAGTCCAGGTCTTAGTTTCCATAGACAAGACGTGAGGCATTGTTTATTGTATATGCATACGGTGTGTTTGTTTGTGTGTGTGTGTGTATGTGTTTGTGTGTGCGCGCGCTTGCGTGAGCATATACTACAGTACATATTCTGTTGTATTAATAATTTTATTTTCTTAATTAATAGTGTTTGATAGCTGTATTATTATTATTATTATTATTAATTAATAGTGTTTGATAGCTGGAGGGTCTGAGAATATGTGAATGAATGGCAATCTTATACTGGATGTTATTATCATTGACTAGGAGGAGGAAACGGCTAAATAATACCTGGTATATGGGCTTCCCTCTATTGGAATGCCATCCACGCACACGGACCATCCGGGAGCAGGCGTCTTCAGCACTGGGATCGGAAACACTGACAGCGGCTGAAACATAGGCCAATAGACATATAACATTGGATTGATGGTGATGATGAGGAGACTGTAATATCAAAAATGTTTACAATACAATACAATACAATACACAATACCATACAACTTTATTTATCTCAAACTGAGCAATTACAATGGCAGCATCAGCGCGATTAGCAAAATACACAAGAATTAAAAATATTATTACATACACATGAGAAGTAGTCCAAGCAATAAATAATAAATAAAACAAATAAATAACAAAACATACGGTTAAATACATACAATAAACTAGAGGTAAATGTCATAAAAAGTAAACTGCCCTGATATATCACAGATAATAGTTTCTCCGCAGAAAGCTACAATACAATAAATGTTTATGACAAAGATGTGGTAACTCAGCTTAGCGATAAGCAGATAGTATTGAACAAAACTTGATGTTAATTTACCAGCCCTCTAAAGGAATGTTGGCAGTTATTAAATTAACCTCCTTCAGACGTTCCCTCCCGATACATTCAAGCACAACTCGCTAGGAAGAATGTTATTTAGTTATGTTATTATAACTGACAGGTGTCACTGGATCGCTAAGTAGCCACACAAACCATATCACTCTTAGATCTACCGTGCATCTCTCCCTAGAAACACGAAGTTGAGACGTAACAGATAGTGTCCCAGAAGCAGGACAGGAGAAAAAACAAATCCGAGAAAAGATTAACGTATTCGCGAGAACGCGATGATTGTTCGGGGATGACGTGTAGGTTCCTTTATATCCCCTGTACAACCCACATCCATCACCAACAGAGTGATAGACTACAGACGGTTTCACGATTCCCAGAGACTAGAAGTAAGTTAACGTAGTAGTTTTCTAGTACTTTTATGTTTATATATTATAAATGTATTAGTATATTCGTGTTCTATGAATTTAGAGAAACCGATTATTGTTTCTTCATCTATCTACAGATCTTAATCCCCTTGTAAGATTATCGTATCTTCTCCAGGATATCATCACAGAGACGGAAGAGGAGAAGAATGTGGATGATGATGATGATGATGGTGAGAAGGAGCAAGAGGATGTTGTTGATGACGTATTACTACATACTCGGAACAATATTAGACCATCAAAACATAGAAATGCTTAGCACGTGATGAAGAAGTACTGCTAAAAAACTTTCCCAGCACATTGAACAGTTATAGTTATTATTTTACATTTAATTAAAGTCATGTTGGATTTTGTGTTGAACATATAAAAGTTAAAATCACATACATAAGACTGGTGTCATTCTATTTGTATTGTTGTGTGTCCACTAGCTCTTCTTCTCTGGAGACCAATTAAACTAGTCATTTGACTAGCAAAAATCATTTCTTGAAGTGAGCCAATTTTACTTTAAAACCCGAGAACAAATATACATTTGTATGTGACCAAGCACCGTGATTTAGTCTCTCAAATCGCTTAAGAATCTTGGTAAAGAACGACTGATAGAGCTAGCTAAACGCTTAATCTATTTACAGATTTTAATCCCCTTGTAAGATTATCGTATCTTCTCCAGGATATCATCACAGAAACGAAAGAGGAGGAGAATGTGGATGATGATGATGATGATGATGATGATGATGATGATGATGATGATGATGATGATGATGATGATGATGATGATGATGATGATGAGAAGGAGCAGGAGGATGTTGTTGATGACGTATTACTACATCTAATAAGAACATGAATCATGATTAATATAAACAACAACAACGACTACTACTACTACTACTACTACTACTACTACTACTACTACTACTACTACTACTACTACTACTACTACTACTACCACTACTCGGATAGCGCAGTGGTTGGAGCACTCGCTACTGTGTCGCAAGTTAAGCACCGTCCAGTGTGGTTAGCACTTGGATGGGTTACCGCAAAACGTCAAGCGACAAATAACAACACCCCCAGTTAACTCAACTGTGACTGAGTACCTACTTTCTTAAGGGTGGAGAAGGTAAAGCAGCGAGGGAGAGAGATGGGCATCACCCTCATTACGCTGGCCCAAGATAAGTGTGATCTCCAACATCACGCTCCCTCCGGCCACAAGGCTAGGGGACTACCTTTACCTTTTTTTTTTTTTTTTTACCACTACTACTACTTCTTTTTTTTTTTTTACCACTACTACTACTACTACTACTACTACCACCACTACTACTACTACTACCATTACTACTACTACTACTACTACCACTACTACTACCACTACTACTACTACTACCACTACTACTACCCCTTGGGGTCATGAGCAATCTTGCCACTGTAGATTGTTCAAACCTATAAAGGGAACAGTGAAAGCCACAGTTGAAAACCTGTCTTTCCTTTATAGGCAAGACAGATTCTCTGCGGCAACAGTACCCCCCGTTGGAGTGCCGGGGTTTTTCAGTATAAATAGTATCCCCACTTTATGGAAATTTAGTGCTTTAAATTCCCACTGTCGCTGTCTTCCTCATTTACTCTTTCCTATTCCTGCTCTGTCCTTCACTCTGCTATACTATCTTCTTCTTCGCTAGATCAATGACCTACCTTTTTTCTTGAAAACTCTTCCTGGACTAGACTCCTTGTTTGTGTATGAGGTCTGTTGGATCAGCTTGGGAGTGTTGGACGCTTTCTGCCGGGTGGTCACTAGGGCTTCCTATGATTGTACTATTTAGCACTATAGGCATTTTATATGTATGTGTTTCATTGATGATTTATAATGATGTTTGTATTCTATTTTGTTTTTGTAACCGGGGTGTTCGCGTAGTTGAGGTCAACCCTCAGCCGTCCCCCGCGTGGGATGTCTTTATTGTAAAGTGACTGGCCGGTGGAGGGCATTCAATTTTCCCACTAGGGTTGTTTCGGCAGATCTTTTATGCGGATTGGGGGTTGTCCGGTCCTGATTTGGCTCGGAGGAGTCCGCTGGACCTAAAGCAAGAATCAATCAATCAATCAACTACCACTACTACTACTACTACTACTACTACTACTACTACCACTACTACCACTACTATTTAAGGTCAGGGAAGGAGACGAAAGAAGTAAGGTTTACCCGAAAACCACCCACAGTGACTTTAGTCCCCACGATTAAACTTTGAAGTTTGATGTACACCCCCACCATTGGCGACAGGGCAGACGTAGTCACCATTCAATCAATGAATGAACAAGTCAGTTGTCACGTGGGGTTTATGGGCTCTGCACAATGGAATTATGGACCCTCACGTTTATTCGGTGGGAACTGCTAGTAGGTCACCCTATGAATTACTTTAATAAATTTATTTGTTTAGCTCGTTCTGTGTCAAGGTTGGGGTACAGAAATAGATAGAAAAATGGTAGAAGATTACTGTCACACTAGCTTTCACACGGCTATGAATCATATGTAGTCCAGCCACTTGATAACAGTTAAAATCACACATTTATTTCTTCTACTCTATACAAGATTCTCTAAGTACTAATCTAACTTAAAATGTCTCAGTCACTGCTAATAGTTCGATCGCTGATAGTCTAGGCAGCTGTTATTTCTTCCTCGGGCACTTTGCTAGTATATTTCATGTAGATTTGGACTACTGTGGTCCGTTTTACAGTTTCTGAAGAGTTGGACTACTGTGGTCCTGTTATGATCAGTTTAAGTGCACCTTGGCGTGTTCACTTAACTGCTAGATGGAGCGTGCGAAGTCCTTCTGTGAGGTAGCTTCTGGTCCACCTGGGTAGTTGTGTAGTTGGGTTCCCTTGCCACGCTGTGGGGTCTTGTAGGGGGTTTTGCAAGGTAGCTCTTTCCGGCTTGTGCGGCAGAGTCTCCTCAACCAACTGGTCGTTTCTGTGGAGTGGGGATAGCTCGGGATAGCTCGGGATAGCTCGCCTGCTCGTCTGTAATATAAGAGACGAAATTCTGCACAACCCTGAATAATCGGTTTGTGCAGAGCGTCTCACTGAAAGCCAAGTAGCCCTCAGTGATAGCTCCACATCTCTATACATAAGCGACGAACATTCTGCTACTTCCGGGTTCCACTGGAATCTCACTCTAAATTCCTATACATACATAAATATAAATCGTGTCTAACTATACACATACAGAATTAATAATAATATAAACATTCAGTGGTACAGCCACTGGTCTGCAAACATACATATAAGTTAAACAACAGTGGTTCCGTACGGGATACAACATGGCGGCGCAACCGGTCGTGTTTCGCCTCGTGGTCGGCTCTTCCACGTGGTACGGCAAATTCGGATTAACAATTCACATTTATGCATAGCAAATTCCACAAACATAATTTCAACAATAATATAAGTATATCACGATGAAACAGAAGGGTGTTCATTTACCTGTTTGACAAGTTCAGGCCCGTGATGACTAAATAGAATTCTGAGATTCTAAGTCCTGCTTCCTGGTCTATGAGTGAAGATAGTTCTCTGCTAGCTAAGGAGATGTTACTTCTTCCTCGTCTCACACACGACTGATTCAAACTGTCTTAGGCTCTGACACAGTCAAAACTGCTCTACCCACTGAGCCTGCTTCTGATTGGTTAAAACGGTCCGAGTCAAAGCTCAAGTGCTGAGTCACTGCGCTAGCGTGGGTCGGGCTCGCGGTGTGCTGGTCTGCTGTGTAATCTTAATTGCTGCTGTGTTATAGTCTAACTTCTCTACTGTTACAAAGACTACACATGGCTAAATAGTCACTGGGCAGAGTTAAAGCTAGCCAATTCATGACATCAGTCAACTAACCGGGTTTATCCACACGCTCTGAGCGCACCGTCCCTGCACGCTCCACACCCCGCTGAGGTCACACTGTAAGATTACGTCACCTGTGACGTTGGCGAAGCCAGAATCACACGTCACCGCCCCCATCAATGACGTCAATGTGTAGGTCCAAATGGTGACGGTGCCATTGACGTAAGGAGCGCTCTCTACGTCACACCTTCCGTCTGTGGCAAAACAATATAATTTCATTTTTTTAAAGTGTTTGTTCGGAACTTTTTTCATCATCATCATCATCATCATCATCATCATCATCATCATCATCATCATCATCATCATCATCATCATCATCATCATCATCATCATCATCATCATCATCATCAGCAGCAGCAGCAGCAGCAGCAGCAGCAGCAGCAGCAGCGAGGTTTAATAGAGGAAGGAGAAGAAGATGGTGATGATGATTATGATGATAATAATGATGATGATGGTCAGCACTAAGATCATCATCATCATCATCATCATCATCATCATCATCATCATCATCATCATGATCATCATCATCATCATCATCATCATCATCATCATCATCATCATCATCGTCGTCGTCGTCGTCGACGTCAGCATAACCATTATCAGCAGCAAGGAGGTTTAGTAAAGGAAGAAGAAGGTGATGATGATAATGACGACGACGACGATTGTGGTGATGATGATGATGATGATGATGATGATGATGATGATGATGATGATGATGATGATGATGATGATGATGATGATGATGATGATGATCTTAGTGCTGGCCTGTCTTGTGATAAGCGACGGTGTGGAGGCTGTGGTCGTTGACGCGGGAGAACTGCGGCAGAATATGGCAAGCACCGGTTGTGGAGTTGTACACGAACACGGAGCACCAGCTCTCTCTCTTGCACAGCGCAGCGCACTCCGACCTTGACCTTGACGTGATCTTCAGTACTTGACCCGTCACCTCACCGGAAGCAAACTGCCGCCGCCATGAGGCTGACGTCAATTCCGCCCTAGCGAAGGTCCCGGAGGTCAGGACGAGGACGGTCAAGGCCTCGAGGTACCACGATAGTTTTAAAACATGACGAACCCGCGTTGTTGTCAATTGGGGGTGTCCCATAGTTTAACTAGACGTATTATAGAAGTTGTACGAGGTGGTTGACATCGCGCTTGACGTTGAACGTTGGCGTACCGGGCGGCTTGCTTCAGATGCTGCTTTCGGCCACTGCCTTTACCTGTTATGTTCTCTGTAGACAAATAATAATAATAATAATAATAATAATAATAATAATAATAATAATAATAATAATAATAATAATAATAATAATAACAACAACAATAACAACAACAATAATAATAATAATAATAATAATAATAATAATAATAATAATAATAATAATAATAATAATAATAATAATAATACAATTAATAATAATAATAATAATAATAATAATAATAATAATAATATTATTATTATTGTGGTTGTTGTTGTTGTTGTTATTATTATTATTGTTATTATTGTTGTTGTTGTTGTTGTTATTATTGTTGTTGTTGTTATTATTATTAATAATGTAGTGGGTGGATGGCGGGTGTGGTCGTTTGATAGAAGGGGTGAGGAGGGTGGTGGTAGGGTGAAGAAGTCTCATTCACACATTCTCTCTGTCCCGAACGCCAGTCCGTTGATGGCCGTTGAAAGTTTGTCTTATTCAGAACATCATATTTAGGCAAGCAAGAGAGCAACAGCAGTGCTCGTGAAGACAACAGCTTAGCAGCGGTCGAGTGATGGTATCATCGGTGGAATGCCTCCCAAACGTAGTCATAGTCGTAACGTAAAATTAGAGTCCCCGGACAATGAAAGCCTGTGGGGGACGTTTAAGTGAAGTCAAAATGTAGAGAAGAAGTCAGTGTGCGTTGCCACAGGCTGTCCAAGATGTTCGTTCGTTACAGTTTAGAATTCTTTGGTTGCATGAAGGGTGTTCGCACATGGCGGGAGCAAAGTTCATACTGCAGGCGCGCTAGGAAGAATAAGGACGTCGGATCACTCGACCGAGGAACGAAGGGGTGTGCCGCGGAGCCTGCAAGGAGTGAAAGCAGAACGCTGGGAGATACTGGCGTTGCACGGCAATTGCTGTCCGGAGGACGCCACCCTCCACCGAAGTCCCAACGTCGCCCAATAATAGTGAAAGAAGTCAGGGCTGCCAAGGAAAGGACGACGGCAGCAGAGCGACGAGGCACCTGTCCTCGATAGGCGGCCGCCGCCCAATCGAAGGAACTCTACCGGTCAGAAAATGAAAGATGAGGGTTGAGTAGGAGTATCGTTTCGGCACCTCTTACAGGACGCAGAGCTGCTTCGACTAAAGACCTCAGCGGATCTCGACCTCAAGAATGTCAAGAAAGTCCTCCATCGCAGCAGAGAGCGCACCTGTGGGCCTGATCGCCTCCTAGAGCAGGAATGTCGCCTTTGCTCTACTCGCTGCCAGATTATTTCACACATGAACACGTTAGGTCTTGGATATGTTTGGCTACAACAAGGTGTAGGTAATGAAAATGCCTTTATTTCTGTGCTTAAACAAAGAATGAAAGATATTTATATTCAAGAATGGGACAGTTCTGTTTTAGTAAAAGACAAATATCAAAGATACAGAATGTTCACAAACGTGTTTGAGACGGAAGCGTATTTTGAGAGTATGCATGTAAAATGTTTTAGAGACTGTCTTACAAAGCTACGGCTTGGTGTTTTGCCGGTAAGAGCATCCCATTTTAGATTGATGTTTGATGCCACTGGAGATATTCTGTGCAAATGTTGTAATGTACCAGAAGATGAGGACCATTTTCTAACTAAATGTACATTATACAATGAATTGAGAGTTAAATATATAACTTTTCCTTTTCATTCCTGTGTAAATTTGCTACAATATGGATCCCAATTTCACATATGGAGAATATGTTTGTTTACTTTTCACGCTTTAAAAATAAGAACAGAATATTATGAGCATGTTGATTTTACGTAATCCCAGGAATAATTTTGCTGTTATCTGTAAATTGTCAGTCTGTAATAAGTGAATCACGTGACCAACTATACCTATATCTATGGGCTGGTGACCCGAAGATTGTGCTAATTTGTTGTACGTTATGCTTTTGAGAATTAAACGGACAATGTCCAAATGTCAAATGTCCCCCCCCCCTCTCTCTCTCTCTCTCTCTCTCTCTCTCTCTCTCTCTCTCCCCCCCCCCCCCCCCCCCCCCGAACGCCAGTTCGTTGATGACCGTTCAAGGTTTGTCTTTACTCAGAACATCCTATTCAAGCAAGCAAGAGAGCCAAGGCAGTGCTTGTGGATAGAACAGCTTAGCAGCAGTCGAGTGATGGTATCATCGTTGGAATGCTCCTTCCCCCCTCCCCCTCCCCACTCCTCCCAAACGTTTCGTTCGTTTCGTTAACTAGATTTCCCGGACTCCGCACATATAGGGGACGTGAATGAAATGTTATGTTAAAATTCAGGACCACGGTATAAGAACAAGTCATAATTAAAACATTAATTCCAATAAAACCAAGGTCATTCAAAGCAAGATTAAAATAAAGCCACCCTATGAATGCCACTGATCTAAAAACTAAACCAATCAACAGCTATAACAATAAAACATCAAAGAGCTAACAATGCTCAGCGATGACGTAACTGCATATAAAACGTGCCAAGATATCAAATCGGTAGCGGTGCACCTTTATTATACGGCACACACGCTACCAGTACCTAGGGGTAGGGAGGGACACAAATCCTCAACCACACTAAACCCCTCCTCCTAACATGTTTAAAATCCACATTTAAAAATATTGGGGAAAAAATAGTTAATTATAAATAAATGTAAAAAAAAAATTATCAGACTGTAAAATTATACTCGTACTAACATTCATAAACACAACATCCAAGCAATTAAAAGGTTCCTTAAACGAATCTTCGCTTTAAAAATAATAAAAACGGGATAACAGGGAAAAGAGAGTATTACTTTCGTATTTGCAAATAGACAAACACGAAGTATAACAGGTGACCAGCAGTAACTTTCACTGACCAGTCAACCACGGAATTAAAAAGCTCTTACAACAATACTTCGTTTTAAAATCAATACAAACCCAGTGTCACAAAGTGACGATTTCAAATTAAGAAGTTATAATTGTTATTTCTAATGCCTGTACTTGTAGTTTAGTATAATTTTGACGTCAGGGTTTTAAGTTGCGTCATGCGTGACGAAAAGTTTTGATCATTTTTTTTTTAGTTCGTTGTTGGCAGAGACTGAGTCGTGTGTCTGTTTGTCCTACCATCAATTGTTTTATTGTAGTTCGCAAAATAGGATTCTTATAATTTTCTCTACGCATTTAGGGTCCTGGCATTCCACGTTTCTATGACGATTTGTCTCGTAAGCGGATCTTGCTAAGTTATCCATCAGTAGCACACGTATCATCTCCGTCTTGGTGGCCAACGGAAGGCGCGGTCCTTGGTGACCCGGGCGACGACAGATCCGGTATGGAGTGAGTGGTTCTTTCCATCATACTGTGTGTATTGGGCAAGAAAGACCTGGCAGGACCACAGCCGATATCCCTAAATATAGTGTGGCTCGCCTTGACCCCGATTTCGCCCAGTGATGCCGTGCTGACATCACCCCGGTTAGTCACCTCTTATAACATGCCGGGAAAGGTTGGGTCTGTTCTATTCAATACCCTGCACATCAACGACGAAGTCAGACAGACCATCATACAAGCGATTGGACAACACGATGCCATGCTCACAGTGGTAAAAAAAAAAAAGGAAAATCCGATGGTATGGCCACGTCACTAGAGCATCAGGCCTTGCAAAGATCATTCTGCAAGGCACGTAAAGATAGAGTACGCGGATTAACCGACCATCAGTGGTGCCCCAACGACTTTCGAGTTACGTTATAAGATAGGATAGGAATACCAAACATGAAGTCTGCTCAAAGCGCAACAATAATTCATTCTCATCCAATGCACAATGACATACATTTAAGTAAATCTATAATAAAATCATTTAAATGAATAACATACTTATGCAGACTGTGCGTGTGACTGTGTTTAATGCGCCTTGAGTAAACTATTGTTTGATAATGGGCTTTATACATACAATAATAATAATAATAATAATAATAATAATAATAATAATAATAATAATAATAATAATAATAATAATAATAATAATTATTATTATTATTATTATTATTATTATTATTATCACACAAACACACACCCACACATATTTGCAATACATCACAACTGGGTTTATTTAAGAATGTAGGAATCGGAAAGTGTTGGGTTTTTTTTACGGAAAGGGCGCAAACGTCTTCTAAAGAGGAAAGAATCTAATGCAAAATTGGCTCTTTCCGTCTAAAAAGTTGATTTAGTTCGCCTCCTATTGGGGACGACATAGGTCGAACTTTCTTCCAAATTTCTCCGAAAATTGACTGTATTTTCTCCGTCCCAGATAGAGCACTCCCTTGAACCTAAAACACTCTCATGCACTACAACTGCACTCCCATACACTAAAAGATTACTCCCGCGCACTTAGAAAAAAGTGGGGTCCTGGAAAAAAGTGGGTTCCAAGCTAATAAACCCATTTGTTACTGAGCAAGACAAGGTCTGCTACCCATTTGTGCGTTTATTCAAGTGCACATACCCTCAGCACACTGGTACGAGTCTATTAAAGACGAGCTCTCCGAGGCGAAGAAACACCGACGCAAAGCAGAGATAAAGTGGCTTAAATCGGGTTTAGAAGTCAGCAAGCAGATTTTCACCTGCAAAAGAACGGGTCACTAAAATAGTCCAGACTGCCAAAACCCGGTACTTTAGCGACAGAATTAGCAGCAGCGAAACTTGTAAACAGTGGTTCAACATTTGCAATCAGCTTAGGGGTAAGAGCAATGCAACATCACTCCCATCCACGCATCCACCATGTCAGCTCCCAGATGTATTTTGTAATTACTTCACACAGAAAGTGGCTGACATAAGGGCCGCTCTTGACAGCCATGAGATCCCACTCATTAACCCACTCTCACCTTCCCTCACTACCGCAAAGATGGAAGTTTTTCAACCAATAACAGAGCAAGAAGTCAAGAAAGTCATCTTAAGCTCAAAACCAACATCTTGCTCTCTTGACCCCATTCCTACCCCCATGTTGATAGAGAATCTTGACCCTCTACTCCCGACCATTACCCACATTATCAACGAAAGTCTGTCCTCTGGTGTTGTTCCGTCTGTGCTCAAAGCGGCTGTCATCAAACCCCTCCTTAAAAGCCAAGTTTAGACAAAAATAATCTAAAGAACTATAGACCTGTTTCAAACCTCTCCTTCCTGTCCAAAGTCATAGAAAAAATTGTTCTCAAACAACGGTTTGCCTACCTATATGATAACGCTTTACTTTGCCCCAACCAGTCTGCCTACCGACCCTTCCACAGCACTGAGACAGCCCTCCTAAAGGTAACCAATGATCTGTTGCTGGTCTTAGATAATAGTAACGTCTCCGTTCTCACCTTACTAGACCTCTCAGCCGCCTTTGACACAGTCGACCACCGCATTCTCTTTAACACTATTCAACACTACTTTGGAATCTCCGGCTCGGTCCTGGCTTGGTTCCACTCATATCTTTCTGACAGATCACAAGCAGTCACTGTCGATGGCTGTTTCTCCAGCACAGCAGAATTGGTGTGCGGCGTGCCTCAGGGTTCCGTTTTAGGGCCGGTGTTGTTCACTCTGTACACCAAGCCACTGCTTCTCCTGCTTAGAAAGCATGCTGTTGAGAGTCAGTCATTTGCAGACGACACACAACTTTATAAATCCACTGCCCCCTCTCTCATTAATTCCACTGTTCAGACTTTGGAGAACTGCATCACAGACATTAAGTCATGGATGACACTCAACAAGCTTAAGCTTAATGACGATAAAACCGAAGCCCTCCTCATTCACAAGCACAACACCTCCTCCTCACTCCCGCCTCTCCCAACATCGCTTACAGTAAGGACAACAAACATTCAGTTCTCATCCTCAGCAAGAAATCTCGGCTACATTCTCTCCGATGACCTGTCCCTCAACAACCACATCTCCAACGTCTGTCGCTCTACATACACGGCCATACGCCAAATCAGCTCCTTTCGCCACTATCTCACACTCACTGCCACCAAAACCCTAGTCTGCGCTCTCGTCCTTTCTCGTCTTGACTATTGCAACTCTCTCCTCGCTGGCTCCCCAAAACACATCATTGACAAGCTACAAAAGGTTCAGAACTCAGCAGCTAGACTAGTATTCCGAGCTAAGAAACGCGATCACATCACACCTCTACTACATTCCCTTCACTGGCTTCCTGTGCAAACACGCATAGAGTACAAACTCTCTGTTCTCTGTCACCACTTCTTCACTGATTCTTGTCCCTCCTACCTTGCTGACCTGCTGTCTGTCTACTCCCCTTCACGCACTTTAAGATCTTCTGCTGACACTCGCACACTCAATGTTCCCGTCACCCGCACTACGACATACGGCCAACGTGCATTCGCCTACTCCGCACCTAAGCAGTGGAATTCCCTTGCCTCCCATATCCGCAACATACAATCAACACAAGCATTCAAAAAGGCCCTCAAAACCCACCTCTTCAAACTGCATTATTCAGACTGATTTGTATCCCGCTGCCATTCTCTCCTCTTTTGTCTCTGTCTGATCCGTAAGTGTATACACGGCTGTACATATTTATACTGTTTTTCCTCCTGGGCCTAACCGGGCATATAAATAGCTGTGAATAGGTTTTTGCTATTCTATTTATGTCTTTTCTGTCATTTGTGTACATAGTTGTAAATAGTCTATTTCTGTCTTCTTTTTTTTTGTAATTTGTGTACATAGTTGTAAATAGTTTGTACCCTTACTGTTCTGTCTTTTGGTGTATTGTAGCAAAAGCAATGTTTTATCGAGTGCATGTATTTATATGTAATGATTATGTAAAGCGTGGTGAGTCTGGTCATAGGCTGGAGTACCCGCTATATAAAAATCCGTTATTATTATTATTATTACATACACCCCCACACACACGAAATAATAAACGGAAGTATATGTTGCCGAGCGGGGTATTTGACTCCCGCCCTCTCGGTCACACCACCCTGAGAACACGGCCCGACATGAACTGTTAATTTAATTTATGGCTCGCAAGAGGGACATAAAAAATATTAGTCCTGGAAGGCGGGTAAGCGTGTTGATAGTACACCGGGTTGCCGGCTCTAGTACCACGTCACTTCATACAAGTCACTGCCACTGACCTGCATAAAATGCCTGCTGACAATGTAGTCCTGCTCACCACCAAAAGCAGAAGATGAATCAGGCGGGAAGAACATATCTCGTGTCGCCTTGTCCTGCATAATCCATTGGCCACACCAAAGGATTCTGCACAGCAGGAGCCTCCCAAGGCTAGACCAACCAACAAATTGAAGGTAGAGAACCCCCTCCCAAACCGTGAACCTGTCGCCTCCCTTTCCGCCACAAATATGACAAACATGTCGCTATACAGAGACACATTATATAATAACGCTAAGAAAAAGTAACAAGTATTCAGCACAACAAACTATCACACAACTGTAACACAATTACAACTTTCCACACACACACATGTAAACAACATACATACATTTTCTAACACACACACACGCATACTCGCACAAACACACATTCACACACACACACAAACACACACACACCCACGCACGCACGCACCCACAGTAACACGATATCACACAACAACCCAACCACCCATGTCATTGACCACCAGCACGCATGGTAACAGGCCAACCAGGTTCCATCCAGCCACAGACCGAATCGCCATACTTTGAGAAGAGGAAGGTTTCGTTCTTTTTTCTTGAAGGTAGTAAGCCACACTGAGTGCGACTCAGAGGGAAGTGAATTCCAGAGCAACGGGGCAAACACTGTAAAAGACTTTTTCCTGAAGGAGTTCAGAGAATACCTTGGGACATTGAGAAAAGAGGCATCTTGAGAGCGCAGATAACGGGCTGGCTGATAGTTGCTATAAGGCCGGGGCATTGTGTTGTGTCCTTGGGAAAGACACTTTACTCCCGTTTCCTACTCCTTGGGATGAGAGTATAAACCGAGGTCTAGTCTGTGTCGCATACATTCCATCATAACGGACTTTAAAGATCCTGACGCTCATGTTCTAGACGAGTGAGTGCCGGTGACACGAACACACCCAGCATGCACCGAGGTTCTTCTCCCCCATCCCTGGCTGCCCCTGATTGTGCTCAGTTGTCTGGGGCGTTATTACGGTGCGCCCAAAAGCTGCAAGTTGGCGCCTCGGGTGGCTTGAGTTAGATCCTGTATCGGCCAGCGCCCTGAGCAGCTCTTGAGCTGAAAAAGCGCTATATAAGAACGATTAAATAATAATAATAATAATAATAATAATAATAATAATAATAATAATAATAATAATAATAATAATAATAATAATAATATAAGTTCAGCTAGGTATGTAGAAAATGAATCAGCGTGAAGACAGTGAAAACAGATAGAAGCAACTTTATAATCTATGCGAGTATTCAAAGGTAGCTAATGTAGTGTATGAAGAAGCGCAGTGGAAGCGCTAGAGCGGCGAGGCTGACGGAGAACGAAGTGTGCAGCATTGTTCTTGATACGCTGGAGTGGAGAGAGTTTTTTCATCTGGAAGGTCCAGCCAGAAGAGAGTAACTCAAGTCAAGACGATACAGGGTGAAGGAGACAACGAGGTTGTTTGCAGTGTCAACAGAGAGTGACGGATTTTGCTGATCCTAGGGAGGTGGAAGTTCAAAGCTTTACAAAGACTGTTTTATGTGTGTTTCAATCGTGAGCCTCTCATCAAGGTGGACTCCAAGATTGCGAACCGACTTTGAGCATGGAGTCGGCTGGCCTGACACATTCATAGAAGAAGAGGGGTTTGACGAGGCTTGGACTGGTGCCCACTAAGATGAGCTAAGTGCTATCATATTTGATGAAGCTTGGACTGTGTGTCGACTAAGATGAGCTAAGTGCTATCATATTTGATGAAGCTTGGACTGTGTGTCGACTAAGATGAGCTAAGTGCTATCATATTTGATGAAGCTTGGACTGTGTGTCCACTAAGATAAGCTAAGTGCTATCATATTTGATGAGGCTTGGACTGTGTGTCCACTAAGATAAGCTAAGTGCTATCATATTTGATGAAGCTTGGACTGTGTGTCGACTAAGATGAGCTAAGTGCTATCATATTTGATGAGGCTTGGACTGTGTGTCGACTAAGATAAGCTAAGTGCTATCATATTTGATGAAGCTTGGACTGTGTGTCGATTTTTGTTGTTGTTGAGAAAATTAAAACTAGTTGAAAATGCTAATAGGTGTGAGTGTCTCCAAATACATTTGAACGGCTTGCAATCTTGTTTTTAGTTTAACTCCGGCCCTCTTTTTCACGCGAGACTAACTGAACTGTGCATAAAGTATCGTCTAGACACGAAACAAGCGAGAATTAATTTAGCGTTAGAAAGACAGGGGAACTTCGATCAGTATTTACCAGACTGAAGTGATCACACACGCACACGCACATACAAACAAACACCCAAACATACACACACAAACAAATACACACACACACCCACTCTCAACTGTAACTGGAAATTTGATCAAATCCTACACTAGCGAGTTTAATCTATGAAATGTTTATCACGTCGTACAATGGGATTCAAATCAACTCTTTCCCAGACAGCACGGCAATATTGGTGCAACATTGCCCTAATATTGACAGTAACATTGCCCTGTGAAGCGGCTGACAAGTGTTAAACAGCCCAAGGTCTCCACGATCCAAAGCAAATCTGGCATATGCCTTACAGAAGAACAAGAAGTCTTGGACAGATGGACAGAGTACTGCTCTGACCTGTACAACCACAAACCAAACGGAGACCCATCAGTTCTAGCATGTCCAGAGAACAGAGAAGAAGAAGAAATCCTCCCAATTCTCAGAGAAGAAGTTGAGGCAGCGGTGCAATCGCTGAAGAAAGGGAAGTCAGCGGGAGTGGACAACCTATCCGGGGAACTGCTTTAAGCAGCAGGAAAAGCGATGATCGACGCACTCAACATTATCTGTAACAAGATCTGGCAGAGTGGGGAGTGGCCTATACCATGGATCGACCCAGTCGCTTGTCATCACTCTCCCCAAAAAAGGTAACCTTCAGGAATGTGAAAATTACCGCACCATCAGCCTCATCAGCCATCCCAGCAAGGTCCTCCTGAAAATAATACTCAACAGGTTGAAACCCCAAGCTGAACAAATCATAGCTAAAGAGCAAGCAGGATTGAGGGCAGGGCGAAGTACCACTGAACAGATTTTCAACCTCAGAATAATCTGCGAGAAATACTTACAGCACCAACAACATCTATATCATGTGTTTGTAGACTTCAAAAACGCGTTTGACCGAGTCTGGCATGCAGCTCTGTGGGCAACCATGAGAGTGTGCAACATCAGCCCTAAAATTATTGAAGTCATCAAAAGCCTGTATGACAAGGCTACCAGTGCAGTCCTCCACAACAGCGCCATCGGGAACTGGTTCAGAACAACAATCGGTGTGCGTCAGGGATGCCTACTCTCTCCAACACTCTTCTACCTCTTCCTAGAGCGCATCATGTCAGATGCCCTTGCAGACCACGAAGGCACAGTCAGCATAGGGGGAAGAGCAATCTCCAACCTCCGTTTTGCCGATGATATTGATGGATTGGCTGGAGAGGAACAAGAGCTGGTACAGAGGCTTGTATTGGATTTAGTATTGATTCCAATATTTGTCCAATGTCAGTGTATTGTTGCTCTTATGTTGGTTCAATATTGGTATGATTTGTGATTTTAATTATTCTTTGGTTCCAGCATCTATCCAATGTGAGGGTAGTGTTGCTTCTATGTTGGTTCAATATTGGTCTAATTTGTGATTTTCATTATTCATTGGTTCCAATATCTAGCCAATGTCAGTGTAATGTTGCTCCTATATTGTTTCAATATTGGTATAATTTGTGATTTTTATTATTCATAATTTCCAATGTCTAGCCGAAGTCAGTGTAATGTTGCTCCTAAGTTGATTAAATATTGGTCTGATTTGTGGTTTTCATTTGATAAAAGGTTTCTCCTACTTCGGTGCATTATTATAGAGTACCGAGGAATAAATAATGGATCGACGTAGGAAAATAACCTTTAATCCAAAAGTTTTATCAGCAGTGAAATCATAATTATTCAAAAATGAACTGTAACTTACAAAACTCACTTCAGACAAAAAAAATACATTGCAGTAACAGTACACCTGAATTATTCCTGATTTTTTTGCTTGTTCTGCATCAATAAATAGTACAATAAACTTTAATTGCAATAAACTATAAAGCTCCAGATACAAAATACATTTTATTTGCTTTGTTTTATTGCAATTCCACCATTTCTACGTAGACGATACACAGCTCAAAAACAGTGACACTCTTCAAAACCGTCCATCTATTCTGACCAAAACTTCTGACAGCATTGAAAACATTTCTAACTGGATGACTGTCAACAAGCTCCAGCTCAATGCTAATAAACCTGAAGTTATGCCCACGGGTACCAAACACAACCTGTCTTCTTCCTCTGTAGATACTGTCACTCTTGGCCAAACCATTATTCCTATTTCATATTCTGTCAAAAATCTTGGCGTCATCCTTGACAACACCCTCTCCATATTAGAATTCATCCGCAAAACCTGTCAAATGTGCAACTTTCAGCTCCGTAGAGTAGGCCTTGTCCGCAAGCACCTAACCACTGACGCTACAGCCAAACTCATTTCCTCTCTTGTCCTGTCACGCTTAGACTACTGTAACTCTTTTCTGGCTGGACTCCCTTCCCCTTCTGTTCATCTGCTCCAACGTGTTCAGAACTCAGCTGCTCATCTGGTTCTTAAAAAGAAACAAAATCTGATCATATAACACCCCTCCTACATTTTCTCCACTGGCTCCCTGTATCTCAGAGGATTACCTACACAATCTGTACTTTCTGTTACAAGTGCGTCCATGGATTAGCCCCTTCCTACCTCACCCAGAACGTTTACTTCTACACGCCATCTAGAAATCTTAGTTCTTCCTCTGACACTCTCATGCTACAAATACCCCGCTACACACTCTCCTATGCAGGCTTTCGATCCTTCTCAGTGTTTGGTCTCCTGTTACAGTCTCCTCTCTGAAAATCCTTATCGGGAAGAGAGGGGACTATAAACTGATTTTAAAAAAAAAAATCAGTGTTTGGTCCTTCAATTTGGAACTCCCTTCCGCTCTCCCTCTTTGCCACTCTCCGAACATAGCCACTTTCAAGACCAACTTGAAAACTTATCTCTTCCTGAAAAATGTCTGATCTCGCCTCCCATTACCATCATCATTCCTTCTTTTTTGATTCAGACCACCGCCGTCACACCGCACGCCTCCAACCTCTTCACTCCTTAGCTGCTCTCCTTCTCACCATTCCTACCTTGTCTTTTATGTTTTACTTGTGAATATTATTTTTCATGTTTGTATTATGTCATTGCATAATTTAACAGTGTCTCGTTTTTGTTTCACTTTTTTTTGTATGTGTTTCGACGTTAACGTTAAGTGTAAATGGGTGAGAATTGCGCATTGAACTGTCATTAGGAAAAAGCTCTGTATAATTACCCTTATTATTATTATTATTATTATTATTATTATTATTATTATTATTATTATTGTTGTTGTTGTTGTTGTTGTTGTTGTTGTTGTTGTTGTTGTTGTTGTTGTTATTATTATTATTATTATTATTATTATTATTATTATTATTATTATTATTATTATTATTATGCACCAAATATATTGTTCGGTTAGGTCGTTGCTTCTTATCCCGCAAGGAAAAGGAACCCGAAGAAAGTCAACTACAATAATTCTTAAATTAAGAAATCTTGAACTTTACGCTACAGTTGCTTTGCCCCAAACCTTATTAAAGGTTGGAGTCTAAGTTTTTATTTCAAACCTTTTTTTTTCCTTTTAAAAGAATATTATGTGCTAGTTAGAAAAAAGAAAACACATTTACTGTCCTGGGTGTCCATTAATTTACAAAGCACTGCATGGAACTATGAAAACCCCGCACAATCCACGCTTTCCTAGCACAAATGTAAATTATATATAGAACTCAGGTATTCACAGACCACTGGCACAAAACATGAATTCGGAAACGCTGAGGAAGCAAGTGGTAAAATAAAAAAACACATAAACTACCAAAAAATGTCTACCGATGACATAAAACGCGACGAGTGAAATCAAATGATTTTGCAAACACGTTTGACCAAAAAAGGTAAACTTCTATGGAAGTTTAAATCATTGCCCTAATTTAAAGGTCTGAATTTCAGCCTGAATCGCAATCCGAATCGGGTCTGAATTTCAGCCGGAATCTGAATCTGAATCTACCCCCTGAATCTGAAATGAAACAGGACACACTTACAAATCGTCTAAAATGTAGTGCGCAAGTCGTTCCCGCTGCGTTTTGCTGCTGTGGTGCTCCCAGCGGAAATGACCACTGCCTGTTTATTCCCTCTGCAAGAATCAGGTGAAAGGCACTTTACAACAAAGCTGCGTGCGTCGCACATGCACGTGGAGCATTCCCACTCTACCTTGCCTAGATCTGGTGAAATCCACTTTATGCTTCCTTGATATGCTTACGTAGATGCGGCGCTATCAACTAAAGAATTTCATCAGTAACTTGTCCATCCTTGCCCATGGATCTGTCATCATGTATTGGTGGATAATATCCCACAGCGTTGCCCAAGAAGAAGTGGAACAGGTGCTTACTGGAGGTGGTCTGGCGTATTGTACTATCTTGTTTAAGACACCAGCCACTGAGGAACCAGTGCTGATTGACTAACTGACACGGTTCTCGCTCCTTCGGAAGCTACGTAGCCTTTTTGGGCTTCATTAGAACTTTGCGGCACTCTGCTCTCTAACACTTGGGCCTAAAACTGATAAAAACTAAAAACGTTAAAATAAATAAATAAATAAATGAAAGATCCTTCTCAAAACTGCTTCGACTGCTGTGAAACTCCTTCCATTACTCCAAAGTGGCGACATCTTTTAACGTGTCAATGCTCATTCCTAACACAACGAGAGACTGTTTTGGAAGGGAGATAACCCTGTCGCGGTTTCCCCTTATGTAGGAAGCGCCACCGAGTGGGTTGTGAACATGAAAGGGACATAAAAGGGACATACTGAGTGGGCCAGTTGAACGACATGTTTGGAAAGGAGAGAATCCTGTCAAAGTTCCACCGTTATGTAGCCAACGACACCATTAGGGAAAATTGGAACTAAGCCCACCACTAATTATAATAAGAACAACAGCAATAATCATACTAATAATAATAATAATAATAATAATAATAATAATAATAATAATAATAATAATAATAATAATAATAATAACAGCAATAATAATAATAATAATAATAATAATAATAATAATAATAATAATAATAATAATAATAATAATAATAATAATAAATTGTGTATAAATTGTATAGCACTGTATCAGTCTGTTTTTGCAGGCGAGCTCACCGCGTTTCATACAGAGAGAGAGAGAGAGAGAGAGAGATGGGGGGGGGGGGAGACAGAGACAGAGAGAGACAGAGAACAGACAGATAGAGATAGAGACAGAGAGAGTGAGAAAGAAAAAGAGTGAGTGAATGAGAAAGACAGAGAGAAAGAGACAGAGAGCGATAGAGACAGAAAGAGTCAGAGACAGATAGAAAAAGAGTGAGTGAATGAGAAAGACAGAGAAAGAGACAGAGAGACAGAGAGCGATAGAGACAGAGGGAGTCAGAGACAGGGAGAAAAAGAGTGAGTGAATGGGACACGACAGACAGAGAGAGACAGAGAGCGATAGAGACAGAGAGATTCAGATTCATAGAGAAAAAGAGTGAGTGAATAAGAAAGACAGAGAGAAAGAGACAGAGAGACAGAGAGCGATAGAGACAGAGGGAGTCAGAGACAGAGAGAAAAAGAGTGAGTGAATGAGAAAGACAGAGAGAAAGAGACACAGAGAAAGAAAAAGAAAGAGAGAGAGATGGAGAGAGAGAGAGAGAGAGAGAGAGAGAGAGAGAGAGAGAGAGAGAGAGAGAGAGAGAGAGAGAGAGTCTCTAGATCCTAGCAAACAAAAACCGCTGAATATACCATGCACAAAGATCTTTTTTCTTTAAATGTAAGCTTATACAGACTTAAAACACAGGACAAATATTTACAGCTAAAAATAGATTAAAGTATTTATCCTAATTAGATGTGAGGTATTTCTGACGATCTATAACTGTTTTATCTCATAATGTTTTACCACATTGTTTAAATAGTTATTCATTGCTTACAGGGTCCAGCGGACTGCAAAGAGCCGAATCAGGACCATAAAATCAGGACCACAACTTGGTTGAAAGAGGACTCACCCCTGATCCGCATAAAAGATCTGCTAAAACAACCGTAACACTGAAGGCTCTCCACCAGCCGGTCACTTTACAATAAAGGAATCCCACGCACGAGACGCTGAGACTATACTCTAATTTATCGAATCCATGTTTTAAAAAACAACAAAGTAGAATATAAACATCATGATAAAACATCAATAAAAAAACAAACACATAAAATGGTTACATCGCTAAATAATAACATAATAAGAAGCCCTTGTGACCATTTGGCAGAAAGCTTCCAATATTTCCAAGCTGACCCAACAGACCTCATACACAAATGAAGGGTTTTGGAATCGTTTTCTAAAAAAAAAAACGGTAGGCGAAGAAGATAGTATAGTAGATCGATAGAACAGTGTAAGAGTGAGAAAGAACAAAGGAGAAAGACAGCGATAGTGGGAATTTAAAGCACAAAATTGTAAAAAAGCGGAGGTACTATTTATAGAGAAACCCCTGGTACCCCCACGGGGGGAATTGTTTAAATAATTATCCTTGCAAGCGTATGTAGCGTGCATGCGTGATAGCGATTAGAGCAAGCTTTAGGTTTGGTTTTGAGCTATACAAAATAAATTCTTCTTCTTCTTCTTCTTCTTCTTCTTCTTCTTCTAGAACATATTTGCATATATGCATCTACATAGCACATGGTTTCAAACATACAAGAGCAATAAACGTATAAATAACAATATTAATACCAATATACAATCCAAACAAAACGCATCATAAAGAAATTAAACTGCAAAGTCTCCGGAACCAAAACGGGTTCCCCCAACATCAACTTATACAACTTATGTTAACCTGATGAATAAAACTTGATGCAACAACAACCCCCCAACATCCAATCCGCGGTGTCCAAAATGCAGAACAAGGGAGACAATGCACTACAAACTCATTCATCACAAACTAGCAGAACTACAAATAAACAAATGCCGAGCATTCCCATACACGCAACCAAACAACAGGCTATGAACACTGAGATCAGGATGATATTTATTTATTTTTAATTGGTATTTAATAGATCTTATTTAACGCTATTCCAGTTCTAGAGCTGCTCAAGGCGTCAGTCGCCCGCCAGCAACATTTGGGCGTATAGGCTGACGCACAGATCACTGAGCACAATCCTGGGAGACCGGGGATGGGGAGAAGGGACCTAGTGCATGCAGGGTGTATTTGTGTAGCTGGCACTCTCCGTATAAGACATGAGCGTCAGGATCTTTAAAGTTCCTGCAACGGAATACGTGCGTTCACAGACTACACCCCTGTTTATAATCTCACCCCAAGGACTAATTCAAATACTTCTCGAAAAGTTAAGTTTTCAGGAATTTTTAAAGGATAGATGTCGTTGTTGCATTTCTGAGTTGTGATTAGAGAGGGTTCCATTGGGTTACATTATATTACATGATTATTGCTTTAGGTCCAGCGGACTCTTCCGAGCCAAATCAGGACCGGACAACCCCTGATCCGCATAAAAGATCTACTGAAACAACCCTAGTGGTAAAACTGAAAGCTCTCCACCAGCCAGTCACTTTACAATAAAGACATCCCACGCAGGGGACGCTGAGGCTATACTCTAATTTATCGAACCCCCGTTTACAAAAAACAAAATAGAATACAAACATCATTATAAAATATCAACAAAACACATACATAGAAAATGCCTACATTGCTAAATAATAACATCATAGGAAGCCCTAGTGACCACCTGGCAGAAAGCGTCCAATATTCCCAAGCTGATCCAACAGACCTCACACACAAATAAGGAGTCTTGTCCCGGAAGAATTTTCCAGAAAAAAGGTAGGTGACTGGTCTAGCGAAGAAGAAGATATTATAACAGATTGATAGAACAGAGCAGGAATGAGAAAGAGCAAATGAGAAAGACAGCGACAGTGGGAATTTAAAGCAATAAATTTCCAGAAAGTGGGGATACTATTTATACTGAACCCCCCGGCACCCAAACGGAGGATTCCACTGGGTGGCAGCACTGAATGAGAAAAGTTTATATGCGTTCGTGCGAACATGAGGAATTCTGAGGAACCTATTGTCGGAAGAAGAACGGAGTTGTCTGGTTGGGTGTGTACAGAGAGGAGATTGATTATGTAAGATGGAGTAAGTTAGTCTTTGTTTATAGGCTCCAAAGAGCATGTTAGATGGAGCAAAGTCAAAGAAAGAGTTGTACACTATAGCGCTGAGAGCTTGTAATCAATACTAGCTTGTATGGGTAGCCAGTGTAGAGTTTTAGGAAGTGAAGTAGCGTGATCGTCGGAGAACAAGACAGGCAGCAGAATTCTGAACCTTTTTCAGTTTTTGTCCTCCCAATAAGACAGAGTGGTGAGCCAGCGAAGAGAGAGTTACAGTACTCAAGTTCAGAGAAAACGAAAGCAAACAAGACTTTGTGTTTGAAGAGAGAGGCAATGACGGAAAGCCTAGTAACATTCCCTGTCCGCCAATCGTCTTCCACCCATGCACACACGCACCCTTCATAAGGCGACTCTTTATCTCGCTTTGTCAGATACACGTTAAAGTTGAAAACGTAGGTTATGAGGGTCAATAAGGGACCGGTTCATTCAAGTAATCTGTTGCCCTGTGAAGTGGTTCTGGTAAAATGTGGAACTTTATTTCATCAGTCCCATTTTAAACCACAGTAATATTTCACCCTATCTGTGCACATGTTGCGTGCAGCAGCAGTAGCAAAGCAGCTACCATTGTCAGCTAATGACGGATTTGACAAGGCAGCCTCTTGTCATGCATTGTGCCACTTTCTTCCGGTCACATCCACAGTGCAACACAAATCAATGGCACCATCTCTCATCTCTCTCCCCACCCTAAAAATATTGTAGATTTGCCTGTACTTTCTCGCTTTCCATGGCAGTTGCTCGGTCTTTTGTCTTTTTCTCTACTCTACCCCCTCCACTCTCCCCCTCTCCCCTCCCCCTCCCACTTCCACACACATCCTCCTTCTCATCTTCTTATTCACAATGTAATATCTTGTAAAACATAATAACTTGTCTTATGTTATCTTGTCTTATGTTATCTTGTCTTATGTTATCTTGTCGAATCATCTTCCTCCTCCTCCTCGTTCTTCTTCTTCTTCGTGTTTCTTTTCATGCATTCCGTATTCTCGCAGCCCGTCTCAACAACTTTGAAGATGAAGATCGCCTTGGCTCACCCCAGTACAGACACCGCTCCTGTAATCAATCAGCACGCCCTACAAACCCCTTCTCATCTCCACCCCCACCCCCCACACCCACCGCACTACCCAAATAAACTAATAAATAAATTTAAAAATAAATAATAATATTAATAACAATCATTTGGAGCCCAAACCAACCCCATGCAGTCAACCAGGTATTTCAACTGCATTGACCAATCACTGTCATGTCACGTTATTTCTCCTTCTCCAGCAGCAACTGAGCGCGGTAATGACATTTATTTTTATGTTCCTTCTTTAGAACTTTAGACCTGTTCCTAATACACTGAAATATCATTTTGTATTGATTCGGATAGCATGCGTCTCCCGTGCGGATGAAATTCTATGGAAGGCGGAAAGCGTCAAATGCGCGAGCATTTGCATACGAAAATTCACACGAAATTGCATGCCCATCTAGCAGCTGATTGGTCGAAAACTTACACGCCAAGCTGCGCAAGCGCAAATGCACGCGCAATTGCACGCGCATTTAACTACGAGTCACATTAAAACTAGGAATGGGAAATGTCCGGAAATACGCTCTATGTACCAAAATAATGTAATACGCATTCACAAATAATTTACAATGAAACCCTCGCCATTTACACCCTCCCCTGCTTCCAACTCCCCAAATTAAATTCTATAATAATTTAGTAATACATATTTTTTGAGACGGAAAAGGCTTCGAAAAAACCCTGTAAGAGTTATCGTTATTGTAGCCTTCATCTTGCTAGATAGTAGATGTTCTGAAAATACTAATTTGAGTAGCGGAGGAGTTATCATCTTAGACCACATTTGATCATTTTTCTAAGGAGAATGTAGTTTGGACTGTGTGTTTAGTTATAAGGAAGTCTGGATCTATGTTTTCTAAGATTTAGTTTACATCATGCACTGGTTGCGTACGTCATTCATAGTTGACTTTCGTCATCTAGAACTCTTGAGGCCTACATCTTCACTACAGCTTTGTTTTGTTTCTTTTCCAGTTTTTTCATCGCTACGCTACGCTAAGTTTTCATCACTGTGAATGAAAACTTTGGGTGCCACTATCTGTACACTTGTTGTTCTATTGGACACAAAGTAAAGACGGAATAGTAAATATACATTTTTATGACATTTAATTCGGGGGTTGGAGTCAAGGTAGGGTGTGGGTGGCGAGCGTTACATTGTAAATTATTTGTCAATTTATATTAAAATTGTTTTGTTACATAGAACGTGTTTCCGGACATTTTCCATTCCTAGGTTTAACGTGACTCGTAGTTAAATGCGCGTTAGTAGGGCGTGCCATTGCGTGTGCATTTTCGCGGGCAATTGCACGCGCATTTGACGCTTTCCGCGTTCCATAAAATTCGGGTTGCTTTTACAGCGTAAAGCACGGCAGTTGCACAGCAGGACCCCTTAGGATGAGGGAGACACGGAGTTAACGCTTGCTGGCTGTGTCGATCATTGTTATTTGGCAAGCTTCCGTCATGATCTTTAATGCCCGTGCCAAGGAAAGCACACGTGGACAGACAAGCCCTCGGTTGATACTCTCATTCGAAGGAGCAATTCAATGACGCGTTACCCTGTCTCCTAAAGTCATCACTTAGGCCAATTCTGGGTTGTTCGCAGCTTCCGGGAAATTCGCCTTAAATAGACAACTCTCATAAGATGTTGAATAGCGACTGGTTCCGATTCGATGAGCCCCGTCACGGTAATCAGTCGCGTTCAGCCTCCTCATTAACTGAATGTGGGTCACAGACAAAATGGATCTGGGTTTTATATAAATGCTGATCCTTTTTCTACATGAGGAATACTTTTTCAAAGGCACTTTCACTAAATCTCATTTAGAAATAACCTAGGGACCCTTGATCGTTCCAATGAGCTCACGGAGTAGTTGAGTGGACAGAGAACGTTCGTAGTGTAAATCGTTCGCCTGGCGTAACACTGGTTCAAACCCCGAAAATGACGGAAATGTTTGTTTCTTTTTTTAATTTTTTTTTCTTTCGGGTTACTGAAGTTGACTTTTTGTAAGAACTCTTTATTTGGTGTTCCACCTCCCCAGATTCATTGAAATTCTATGTAAAAGTTGGGGACTGGCTCCACTGAAAGAAGCGCATACATTATATATGGTTGATGATTGCGCTGTCATTTGGGGTCTTCTTCTTCTTGTTCTTCTTGTTGTTCTTGTTCTTCTTCTTGTTCTTCTTGTTCTTCTTGTTGTTCTTGTTCTTCTTCTTGTTCTTCTTGTTCTTCTTGTTCTTCTTGTTCTTCTTCTTGTTCTTCTTGTTCTTCTTCTTCTTCTTGTTCTTCTTGTTCATCTTCTTGTTCTTCTTGTTCTCCTTCTTCTTGTTGTTCTTGTTCTTCTTCTTGTTCTTTTTGTTCTTCTTGTTCTTCTTGTTCTTGTTCTTCTTCTTGTTCTTCTTCTTGTTCTTCTTGTTCTTCTTCTTGTTCTTCTTGTTCTTGTTCTTCTTGTTCTTCTTGTTCTTCTTCTTGTTCTTCTTGTTCATCTTCTTCTTCTTCTTGTTCTTCTTGTTCTTCTTCTTCTTGTTCTTCTTGTTGTTCTTGTTCTTGTTCTTCTTCTTGTTCTTCTTGTTCTTCTTGTTCTTCTTGTTCTTGTTCTTCTTCTTGTTCTTCTTCTTGTTCTTCTTGTTCTTCTTCTTGTTCTTGTTCTTCTTGTTCTTCTTCTTGTTCTTCTTGTTCTTCTTGTTCTTCTTCTTATTCTTCTTGTTCTTCTTGTTCTTCTTCTTGTTCTTGTTCTTCTCTTGTTCTTTTTATTGTTCTTCTTGTTCTTCTTGTTCTTCTTGTTCTTCTTGTTCTTCTTGTTCTTCTTCTTGTTTTTCTTCTTCTTGTTCTTCTTCTTGTTCTTCTTCTTGTTCTTCTTCTTGTTCTTCTTCTTCTTCTTCTTCTTCTTCTTCTTCTTCTTCTTCTTCTTCTTCTTCTTCTTCTTCTTCTTCTTCTTGTTCTTCTTGTTCTTCTTCTTGTTCTTCTTGTTCTTGTTCTTCTTGTTCTTCTTCTTGTTATTCTTGTTCTTCTTGTTCTTCTTCTTGTTCTTCTTGTTCTTCTTGTTCTTCTTGTTCTTGTTCTTCTTCTTCTTCTTCTTCTT